>CAXAJV010000889.1:670200-1021200 GCA_963969225.1 Xylocopa violacea | reverse complement strand
ATGTTCCCACCGAGAAGTAGAGGGCGACACGCCACGAATGTTGTGAAATATTACGTCCGAGACGTTAGGTTTGCTTAGGTTAGGACATATAACGTTATATACGTACATAATGTTGCCACCGAGAAGTAGAGGCCGACACGCCACGAATGTTGTGAAACATTACATCCGAGATGTTAGGTTTGCTTATGTTAGGACATATAACGTTATATACGTACATAATGTTCCCACCAAGAAGTAGGGGCCAACACGCAAGGAATGTTGTAAAATATTACATACGAGATGTTAGGTTGCCCTAGGGTAGAACATATAACGATATAGCTGCACATAATGTTCCCACCGAAAAGTAGGTGCCGACACGCCACGAATGTTGTAAAATATTACATACGAGGTGTTAGGTTGCCTTAGGTTAGGACATATAACGTTATAGACGTGCATAATGTTCCCACCGAAAAGTAGAGGCCTACACGCCACGAATGTTGTAAAATATTACATACGAGGTGTTAGGTTGCCTTAGGTTAGGGCACATAACGTTATAGACGTACATAATGTTCCCACCGAAAAGTAGGTGCCGGCACGCAAGGAATGTTGTAAAATATTACATTCGAGATGTTAGGTTGCGGTAGGATAGGACATACAACGTTACAGCCGTACATAATGTTCCCACCAAGAAGTAGGGGCCGACACGCAAGGAATGTTGTAAAATATTACATCCGAGATGTTAGGTTGCCTTAGGTTAGGATATATAACATTATAGACGTACATAATGTTCACAGCGAGAAGTAGGGGCCGACACGCAAGGAATGTTGTAAAATATAACATCCGAGATGTTAGGTTGCCTTAGGTTAGGACATATTACGTTATAGCTGCACATAATGTTCCCACCGAGAAGTAGTGGCCGACACGCCACAAATGTTGTCAAATATTACATCCGAGGTGTTAGGTTGCCTTAGGTTAGGACATATAACGTTATAGCCGTACATAATGTTCCCACCGAGAAGTAGGGGCCGACATGCCACGAATGTTGTAAAATATTACATACGAGGTGTTAGGTTTCCTTAGGTTAGGATATACAGCATTATAGACGTATATAATGCACCCACCGAGAAGTGGGCGCCGACACGCTACGAATGTTGTAAAATATTACATCCGAGATGTTACATTGCCTTAGGTTAGGACATATAACGTTATAGACGTACATAATGTTCCCACCGAGGAGTAGGGATCGACACGTAACGAATGTTGTTAAATATTGTGTCCGAGATATCAGGTTGCATTAGGTTAGGACATATAACGTTATATACGTACACAATGTTCCCACCGAGAAGTAGGTGCCGACACGAATGGAATGTTGTAAAATATTGCGTCCGAGATGTTAGGTGGCCTTAGGTTAGGACATATAATGTTTTAGCCGTACATAATGTTCCCACCGAGAAGTAGGCGCCGACACGCAAGGAATGTTGTAAAATATTACATCCGAGACGTTACGTTGCCTTATGTTAGGATATACAAAGTTCTAGACGTATATAATATTCTCACGGAGCAGTATGCGCCGACACGCATGAAATGTTGCGAAATATTGCGTCCGAGATGTTAGGTTGCCTTAGGTTAGGACATATTACTTTATAGCTGCACTTAATGTTCCCACCGAGAAGTAGAGGCCGACACGCCACGAATGTTGTAAAATATCACGTCCGAGATGTTATGTTGCCTTCGGTTAGGACATATAACGTTATAGAAGTATGTAATGTTCCCACCGATTAGTAGGCGCCGACTCGCAAGGAATGTTGTAAAATATTACATCCGAGATGTTAGGTTTCCCTAGGATAGGACATATAACGTTATAGACGTGCATAATGTTCCCACCGAGAAGTAGGTGCCGACACGCATGAAATGTTGTAAAATATTGCGTCCGAGATGTTAGGTTGCCTTAGGTTAGGACATATTACTTTATAGCTGCACTTAATGTTCCTACCGAGAAGTAGAGGCCGACACGCCACGAATGTTGTAAAATATCACGTCCGAGATGTTATGTTGCCTTCAGTTAGGACATATAACGTTATAGAAGTATGTAATGTTCCCACCGATTAGTAGGCGCCGACTCGCAAGGAATGTTGTAAAATATTACATCCGAGACGTTAGGTTTCCCTAGGATAGGACATATAACGTTATAGACGTACATAATATTCCCACGGAGTAGTATGCGCCGACACGCAAGGAATGTTGTATAATATTACGTCCGAGATGTTAGGTTTCCCTAGGATAGGACATATAACGTTATAGACGTACATAATGTTCCCACCGAGAAGTAGGTGACGACACGCAAGGAGTGTTGTAAAATATCACGTCCGAGACGTTATGTTGCCTTCGGTTAGGATATAGAACGTTATAGAAGTATATAATATTCCCACGGTGTAGTATGCGCCGACACGCAAGGAATGTTGTAAAATATTACATCCGAGATGTTAGGTTGCCTTAGGATAGGACACATAACGTTATATACGTACATAACGTTCCCACGGATAAGTAGGCGCCGACACGCCACGAATGTTGTAAAATATAACGTCCGAGATGTTAGGTCACCCTAGGATAATATAAACAACGTTATAGACGTATATAATGTTCCCACCGAGAAGTAGGAGCCGCCACGCAAGGAATGTTGTAAAATACCACGTCCGAGATGTTATGTTGCCTTTTGTTAGGATATATAACGTTATAGAGGTATATAATGTTCCCACGGAGTAGTATGCACCAAAACGCAAGGAATGTTGTAAAATATTACGTCCGAGAAGTTAGGTGGCCTTAGGTTAGGACATATTACGTTATAGCTGCACATAATGTTCCAACCGAGAAGTAGAGGCCGACACGCCACGAATGCTGTTAAATATTACATCCGAGATGTTAGGTTTGCTTAGGTTAGGACATATAACGTTATATACGTACATAATGTTGCCACCGAGAAGTAGAGGCCGACACGCCACGAATGTTGTGAAATATTACATCCGAGATGTTAGGTTGCCCTAGGTTAGGGCACATAACGTTATAGACGTACATAATGTTCCCACCGAGAAGTAGAGGCCGACACGCCACGAATGTTGTGAAACATTACATCCGAGATGTTAGGTTTGCTTATGTTAGGACATATAACGTTATATACGTACATAATGTTCCCACCAAGAAGTAGGGGCCAACACGCAAGGAATGTTGTAAAATATTACATACGAGATGTTAGGTTGCCCTAGGGTAGAACATATAACGTTATAGACGCACATAATGTTCCCACCGAGAAGTAGGTGCCGACACGCAAGGAATGTTGGAAAATATTATATCCGAGATGTTAGGTTGCCTTACGTTAGGATATATGACGTTATAGAAGTACATAATGTTCCCACCGAGAAGCAGGTGCCTACACGCCACGAATGTTGTAAAATATTACATACGAGGTGTTAGGTTGCCTTAGGTTAGGGCACATAACGTTATAGACGTATATAATGTTCCCACCGAGAAGTAGAGGCCGACACGCCACGAATGTTGTGAAATATTACATCCGAGATGTTAGGTTTGCTTAGGGTAGGACATATAACGTTATATACGTACACAATGTTCCCACCAAGAAGTAGGGGCCGACACGCAAGGCATGTTGTAAAATATTACATCCGAGATGTTAGGTTTGCTTAGGTTAGGACATATAACGTTACATACGTACATAATGTTCCCACAAAGAAGTAGGGGCCGACACGCAAGGAATGTTGTAAAATATTACATCCGAGATGTTAGGTTGCCTTAGGTTAGGATATATAACGATATAGCTGCACATAATGTTCCCACCGAAAAGTAGGTGCCGACACGCCACGAATGTTGTAAAATATTACATACGAGGTGTTAGGTTGCCTTAGGTTAGGACATATAACGTTATAGACGTGCATAATGTTCCCACCGAAAAGTAGAGGCCTACACGCCACGAATGTTGTAAAATATTACATACGAGGTGTTAGGTTGCCTTAGGTTAGGGCACATAACGTTATAGACGTACATAATGTTCCCACCGAGAAGTAGAGGCCGACACGCGACGAATGTTGTGAAATATTACATCCGAAATGTTAGGTTTGCTTAGGTTAGGACATATAACGTTATACACGTACATAATGTTCCCACCAAGAAGTAGGGGCCGACACGAATGGAATGTTGTAAAATATTGCGTCCGAGATGTTAGGTGGCCTTAGGTTAGGACATATAATGTTTTAGCCGTACATAATTTTCCCACCGAGAAGTAGGCGCCGACACGCAAGGAATGTTGTAAAATATTACATCCGAGATGTTAGGTTGCCTTATGTTAGGATACATAAAGTTCTAGACATATATAATATTCTCACGGAGCAGTATGCGCCGACACGCAAGGAATGTTGTAAAATATTACATCCGAGATGTTAGGTAGCCTTAGGTTAGGACATACTACGTTATAGCTGCACATAATGTTCCCACCGAGAAGTAGAGGTCGACACGCCACGAATGTTGTTAAATATTACATCCGAGGTGTTAGGTTGCCTTAGGTTAGGACATATAACGTTATAGCTGCACATAATGTTCCCACCGAGAAGTAGTGGTCGACACGTCACGAATGTTGTTAAATATTACATCCGAGGTGTTGGTTTGCCTTAGGTTAAGACATATAACGTTATAGCCGTACATAATGTTCCCACCGACAAGTAGGTGCCGACACGAATGGAATGTTGTAAAATATTGCGTCCGAGATGTTAGGTGGCCTTAGGTTAGGACATATAATGTTTTAGCCGTACATAATGTTCCCACCGAGAAGTAGTTGCCGACACGCAAGGAATGTTGGAAAATATTACATCCGAGATGTTAGATTGCCTTACGTTAGGACATATAACGTTATAGACGCACATAATGTTCCCACCGAGAAGTAGGTGCCGACACGCAAGGAATGTTGGAAAATATTAAATCCGAGATGTTAGGTTGCCTTACGTTAGGATATGTAACGTTATAGAAGTACATAATGTTCGCACCGAGAAGTAGGGGCCGACACGCCACAAATGTTGTAAAATATTACATACGAGGTGTTAGGTTGCCTTAGGTTAGGACATATAACGTTATAGACGTGCATAATGTTCCCACCGAGAAGTAGAGGCCTACACGCCACGAATGTTGTAAAATATTACATACGAGGTGTTAGGTTGCCTTAGGTTAGGGCACATAACGTCATAGACGTACATAATGTTCCCACCGAGAAGTAGAGGCCGACACGCCACGAATGTTGTGAAATATTACATCCGAGATGTTAGGTTTGCTTAGGTTAGGACATATAACGTTATATACGTACATAATGTTCCCACCAAGAAGTAGGGGCCGACACGCAAGGAATGTTGTAAAATATTACATCCGAGATGTTAGGTTGCCTTAGGTTGGGATATATAACGTTATAGACGTACATAACGTTCCCACCGAGGAGTAGGGGTCGACACGTAACGAATGTTGTTAAATATTACATCCGAGTTATTAGTTTGCCTTATGTTAGGATATATAACGTTATAGACGTGCATAATGTTCCCACCGAGAAGTAGGTACCGACACGCATGAAATGTTGCGAAATATTGCGTCCGAGATGTTAGGTTGCCTTAGGTTAGGACATATTACTTTATAGCTTCACTTAATGTTCCCACCGAGAAGTAGAGGCCGACACGCCACGAATGTTGTAAAATATCACGTCCGAGATGTTATGTTGCCTTCGGTTAGGACATATAACGTTATAGAAGTATGTAATGTTCCCACCGATTAGTAGGCGACGACTCGCAAGGAATGTTGTAAAATATTACATCCGAGATGTTAGGTTTCCCTAGGATAGGACATATAACGTTATAGACGTGCATAATGTTCCCACCGAGAAGTAGGTGCCGACACGCATGAAATGTTGTAAAATATTGCGTCCGAGATGTTAGGTTGCCTTAGGTTAGGACATATTACTTTATAGCTGCACTTAATGTTCCCACCGAGAAGTAGAGGCCGACACGCCACGAATGTTGTAAAATATCACGTCCGAGATGTTATGTTGCCTTCAGTTAGGACATATAACGTTATAGAAGTATGTAATGTTCCCACCGATTAGTAGGCGCCGACTCGCAAGGAATGTTGTAAAATATTACATCCGAGACGTTAGGTTTCCCTAGGATAGGACATATAACGTTATAGACGTACATAATATTCCCACGGAGTAGTATGCGCCGACACGCAAGGTATGTTGTATAATATTACGTCCGAGATGTTAGGTTTCCCTAGGATAGGACATATAACGTTATAGACGTACATAATGTTCCCACCGAGAAGTAGGTGACGACACGCAAGGAGTGTTGTAAAATATCACGTCCGAGACGTTATGTTGCCTTCGGTTAGGATATAGAACGTTATAGAAGTATATAATATTCCCACGGAGTAGTATGCGCCGACACGCAAGGAATGTTGTAAAATATTACATCCGAGATGTTAGGTTGCCTTAGGATAGGACACATAACGTTATATACGTACATAACGTTCCCACGGATAAGTAGGCGCCGACACGCCACGAATGTTGTAAAATATAACGTCCGAGATGTTAGGTCACCCTAGGATAATATAAATAACGTTATAGACGTATATAATGTTCCCACCGAGAAGTAGGAGCCGCCACGCAAGGAATGTTGTAAAATACCACGTCCGAGATGTTATGTTGCCTTTTGTTAGGATATATAACGTTATAGAGGTATATAATGTTCCCACGGAGTACTATGCACCAAAACGCAAGGAATGTTGTAAAATATTACGTCCGAGAAGTTACGTGGCCTTAGGTTAGGACATATTACGTTATAGCTGCACATAATGTTCCAACCGAGAAGTAGAGGCCGACACGCCACGAATGCCGTTAAATATTACATCCGAGATGTTAGGTTTGCTTAGGTTAGGACATATAACGTTATATACGTACATAATGTTGCCACCGAGAAGTAGAGGCCGACACGCCACGAATGTTGTGAAATATTACATCCGAGATGTTAGGTTGCCCTAGGTTAGGGCACATAACGTTATAGACGTACATAATGTTCCCACCGAGAAGTAGAGGCCGACACGCCACGAATGTTGTGAAACATTACATCCGAGATGTTAGGTTTGCTTATGTTAGGACATATAACGTTATATACGTACATAATGTTCCCACCAAGAAGTAGGGGCCGACACGCAAGGAATGTTGTAAAATATTACATCCGAGATGTTAGGTTGCCCTAGGATAGAACATATAACGTTATAGACGCACATAATGTTCCCACCGAGAAGTAGGTGCCGACACGCAAGGAATGTTGGAAAATATTAAATCCGAGATGTTAGGTTGCCTTACGTTAGGATATATAACGTTATAGAAGTACATAATGTTCCCACCGAGAAGCAGGTGCCTACACGCCACGAATGTTGTAAAATATTACATACGAGGTGTTAGGTTGCCTTAGGTTAGGGCACATAACGTTATAGACGTATATAATGTTCCCACCGAGAAGTAGAGGCCGACACGCAAGGCATGTTGTAAAATATTACATCCGAGATGTTAGGTTTGCTTAGGTTAGGACATATAACGTTACATACGTACATAATGTTCCCACAAAGAAGTAGGGGCCGACACGCAAGGAATGTTGTAAAATATTACATCCGAGATGTTAGGTTGCCTTAGGTTAGGATATATAACGATATAGCTGCACATAATGTTCCCACCGAAAAGTAGGTGCCGACACGCCACGAATGTTGTAAAATATTACATACGAGGTGTTAGGTTGCCTTAGGTTAGGGCACATATCGTTATAGACGTACATAATGTTCCCACCGAGAAGTAGAGGCCGACACGCCACGAATGTTGTGAAATATTACATCCGAGATGTTAGGTTTGCTTAGGTTAGGACATATAACGTTATATACGTACATAATGTTGCCACCGGGAAGTAGAGGCCGACACGCCACGAATGTTGTGAAATATTACATCCGAGATGTTAGGTTTGCTTAGGTTAGGACATATAACGTTACATACGTACATAATGTTCCTACAAAGAAGTAGGGGCCAACACGCAAGGAATGTTGTAAAATATTACATCCGAGATGTTAGGTTGCCTTAGGTTAGGACATATAACGTTATAGACGTATATAATGTTACCACCGAAAAGTAGGTGCCGACGCGCAAGGAATGCTGTAAAATATTACATCCGAGATGTTAGGTTCCCTTAGGATAGGACATATAACGTTATATACGTACGTAGTGTTGCCACCGAGAAGTAGAGGCCGACACGCCACGAATGTTGTGAAATATTACATCCGAGATGTTAGGTTTGCTTAGGTTAGGACATATAACGTTACATACGTACATAATGTTCCCACAAAGAAGTAGGGGCCAACACGCAAGGAATGTTGTAAAATATTACATCCTAGATGTTAGGTTGCCTTAGGTTAGGACATATAACGTTATAGACGTATATAATGTTACTACCGAAAAGTAGGTGCCGACGCGCAAGGAATGCTGTAAAATATTACATCCGAGATGTTAGGTTCCCTTAGGATAGGACATATAACGTTATATACGTACATAATGTTCCCACCAAGAAGTAGGGGCCGACACGCCACGAATGTTGTAAAATATTACATCCGAGATGTTAGGTTGCCTTAGGTTAGGATATATATCGATATAGCTGCACATAATTTTCCCAGCGAAAAGTAGGTGCCGACACGCCACGAATGTTGTAAAATATTACATACGATGTGTTAGGTTGCCTTAGGTTAGGACATATAACGTTATAGATGTGCATAATGTTCCCACCGAGAAGTAGAGGCCGACACGACACGAATGTTGTGAAATATTACATCCGAGATGTTAGGTTGCCCTAGGATAGGACATATAACGTTATGAGCCGTATATAATGTTCCCACCGAGAAGTAGGGGCCCACCCGAAAGGAATGTTGTAAAATATTACATCCGAGATGTTAGGTTGCCCTAGGATAGAACATATAACGTTATAGCAGTATATAATGTTACCACCGATAAGTAGGTGCCGACACGCCAGGAATATTGTAAAATATTACATACGAGGTGTTAGGTTGCCTTAGGATAGGACATATAACGTTATAGACGTGCATAATGTTCCCACCGAGAAGTAGGGGCCGACACGCAAGGAATGTTGTAAAATATTACATCCCAGATGTTAGGTTGCCCTAGGATAGGACATATAACGTTATAGACGTATATAATGTTACCACCGAAAAGTAGGTGCCGACACGCCACGAATGTTGTAAAATATTACATACGAGGTGTTAGGTTGCCTTAGGTTAGGACATATAACGTTATAGACGTGCATAATGTTCCCACCGAGAAGTAGAGGCCTACACGCCATGAATGTTGTAAAATATTACATACGAGGTGTTAGGTTGCCTTAGGTTAGGACACATATCGTTATAGACGTACATAATGTTCCCACCGAGAAGTAGAGGCCGACACGCCACGAATGTTGTGAAATATTACATCCGAGATGTTAGGTTTGCTTAGGTTAGGACATATAACCTTATATACGTACATAATGTTGCCACCGAGAAGTAGAGGCCGACACGCCACGAATGTTGTGAAATATTACATCCGGGATGTTAGGTTTGCTTAGGTTAGGACATATAACGTTACATACGTACATAATGTTCCCACAAAGAAGTAGGGGCCAACACGCAAGGAATGCTGTAAAATATTACATCCGAGATGTTAGGTTCCCTTAGGATAGGACATATAACGTTATATACGTACGTAGTGTTGCCACCGAGAAGTAGAGGCCGACACGCCACGAATGTTGTGAAATATTACATCCGAGATGTTAGGTTTGCTTAGGTTAGGACATATAACGTTACATACGTACATAATGTTCCCACCAAGAAATAGGGGCCGACACGCAAGGAATGTTGTAAAATATTACATACGAGGTGTTAGGTTGCCTTAGGTTAGGGCACATAACGTTATAGACGTACATAATGTTCCCACCGAGAAGTAGAGGCCGACACGCCACGAATGTTGTGAAACATTACAACCGAGATGTTAGGTTTGCTTATGTTAGGACATATAACGTTATACACGTACATAATGTTCCCACCAAGAAGTAGGGGCCGACACGCAAGGAATGTTGTAAAATATTACATCCGAGATGTTAGGTTGCCCTAGGATAGAACATATAACGTTATAGACGCACATAATGTTCCCACCGAAAAGTAGGTGCCGACGCGCAAGGAATGCTGTAAAATATTACATCCGAGATGTTACGTTCCCTTAGGATAGGACATATAACGTTATATACGTACGTAGTGTTGCCACCGAGAAGTAGAGGCCGACACGCCACGAATGTTGTGAAATATTACATCCGAGATGTTAGGTTTGCTTAGGTTAGGACATATAACGTTACATACGTACATAATGTTCCCACAAAGAAGTAGGGGCCAACACGCAAGGAATGTTGTAAAATATTACATCCTAGATGTTAGGTTGCCTTAGGTTAGGACGTATAACGTTATAGACGTATATAATGTTACTACCGAAAAGTAGGTGCCGACGCGCAAGGAATGCTGTAAAATATTACATCCGAGATGTTAGGTTCCCTTAGGATAGGACATATAACGTTATATACGTACGTAGTGTTGCCACCGAGAAGTAGAGGCCGACACGCCACGAATGTTGTGAAATATTACATCCGAGATGTTAGGTTTGCTTAGGTTAGGACATATAACGTTACATACGTACATAATGTTCCCACCAAGAAATAGGGGCCGACACGCAAGGAATGTTGTAAAATATTACATACGAGGTGTTAGGTTGCCTTAGGTTAGGGCACATAACGTTATAGACGTACATAATGTTCCCACCGAGAAGTAGAGGCCGACACGCCACGAATGTTGTGAAACATTACAACCGAGATGTTAGGTTTGCTTATGTTAGGACATATAACGTTATACACGTACATAATGTTCCCACCAAGAAGTAGGGGCCGACACGCAAGGAATGTTGTAAAATATTACATCCGAGATGTTAGGTTGCCCTAGGATAGAACATATAACGTTATAGACGCACATAATGTTCCCACCGAAAAGTAGGTGCCGACGCGCAAGGAATGCTGTAAAATATTACATCCGAGATGTTAGGTTCCCTTAGGATAGGACATATAACGTTATATACGTACGTAGTGTTGCCACCGAGAAGTAGAGGCCGACACGCCACGAATGTTGTGAAATATTACATCCGAGATGTTAGGTTTGCTTAGGTTAGGACATATAACGTTACATACGTACATAATGTTCCCACAAAGAAGTAGGGGCCAACACGCAAGGAATGTTGTAAAATATTACATCCTAGATGTTAGGTTGCCTTAGGTTAGGACATATAACGTTATAGACGTATATAATGTTACTACCGAAAAGTAGGTGCCGACGCGCAAGGAATGCTGTAAAATATTACATCCGAGATGTTAGGTTCCCTTAGGATAGGACATATAACGTTATATACGTACATAATGTTCCCACCAAGAAGTAGGGGCCGACACGCCACGAATGTTGTGAAATATTACGTCCGAGATGTTAGGTTTGCTTAGGTTAGGACATATAACGTTATATACGTACATAATGTTGCCACCGAGAAGTAGAGGCCGACACGCCACGAATGTTGTGAAATATTACATCCGAGATGTTAGGTTGCCCTAGGTTAGGGCACATAACGTTATAGACGTACATAATGTTCCCACCGAGAAGTAGAGGCCGACACGCCACGAATGTTGTGAAACATTACATCCGAGATGTTAGGTTTGCTTATGTTAGGACATATAACGTTATATACGTACATAATGTTCCCACCAAGAAGTAGGGGCCAACACGCAAGGAATGTTGTAAAATATTACATACGAGATGTTAGGTTGCCCTAGGGTAGAACATATAACGTTATAGACGCACATAATGTTCCCACCGAGAAGTAGGTGCCGACACGCAAGGAATGTTGGAAAATATTATATCCGAGATGTTAGGTTGCCTTACGTTAGGATATATGACGTTATAGAAGTACATAATGTTCCCACCGAGAAGCAGGTGCCTACACGCCACGAATGTTGTAAAATATTACATACGAGGTGTTAGGTTGCCTTAGGTTAGGGCACATAACGTTATAGACGTATATAATGTTCCCACCGAGAAGTAGAGGCCGACACGCCACGAATGTTGTGAAATATTACATCCGAGATGTTAGGTTTGCTTAGGGTAGGACATATAACGTTATATACGTACACAATGTTCCCACCAAGAAGTAGGGGCCGACACGCAAGGCATGTTGTAAAATATTACATCCGAGATGTTAGGTTTGCTTAGGTTAGGACATATAACGTTACATACGTACATAATGTTCCCACAAAGAAGTAGGGGCCGACACGCAAGGAATGTTGTAAAATATTACATCCGAGATGTTAGGTTGCCTTAGGTTAGGATATATAACGATATAGCTGCACATAATGTTCCCACCGAAAAGTAGGTGCCGACACGCCACGAATGTTGTAAAATATTACATACGAGGTGTTAGGTTGCCTTAGGTTAGGACATATAACGTTATAGACGTGCATAATGTTCCCACCGAAAAGTAGAGGCCTACACGCCACGAATGTTGTAAAATATTACATACGAGGTGTTAGGTTGCCTTAGGTTAGGGCACATAACGTTATAGACGTACATAATGTTCCCACCGAGAAGTAGAGGCCGACACGCGACGAATGTTGTGAAATATTACATCCGAAATGTTAGGTTTGCTTAGGTTAGGACATATAACGTTATACACGTACATAATGTTCCCACCAAGAAGTAGGGGCCGACACGAATGGAATGTTGTAAAATATTGCGTCCGAGATGTTAGGTGGCCTTAGGTTAGGACATATAATGTTTTAGCCGTACATAATTTTCCCACCGAGAAGTAGGCGCCGACACGCAAGGAATGTTGTAAAATATTACATCCGAGATGTTAGGTTGCCTTATGTTAGGATACATAAAGTTCTAGACATATATAATATTCTCACGGAGCAGTATGCGCCGACACGCAAGGAATGTTGTAAAATATTACATCCGAGATGTTAGGTAGCCTTAGGTTAGGACATACTACGTTATAGCTGCACATAATGTTCCCACCGAGAAGTAGAGGTCGACACGCCACGAATGTTGTTAAATATTACATCCGAGGTGTTAGGTTGCCTTAGGTTAGGACATATAACGTTATAGCTGCACATAATGTTCCCACCGAGAAGTAGTGGTCGACACGTCACGAATGTTGTTAAATATTACATCCGAGGTGTTGGTTTGCCTTAGGTTAAGACATATAACGTTATAGCCGTACATAATGTTCCCACCGACAAGTAGGTGCCGACACGAATGGAATGTTGTAAAATATTGCGTCCGAGATGTTAGGTGGCCTTAGGTTAGGACATATAATGTTTTAGCCGTACATAATGTTCCCACCGAGAAGTAGTTGCCGACACGCAAGGAATGTTGGAAAATATTACATCCGAGATGTTAGATTGCCTTACGTTAGGACATATAACGTTATAGACGCACATAATGTTCCCACCGAGAAGTAGGTGCCGACACGCAAGGAATGTTGGAAAATATTAAATCCGAGATGTTAGGTTGCCTTACGTTAGGATATGTAACGTTATAGAAGTACATAATGTTCGCACCGAGAAGTAGGGGCCGACACGCCACAAATGTTGTAAAATATTACATACGAGGTGTTAGGTTGCCTTAGGTTAGGACATATAACGTTATAGACGTGCATAATGTTCCCACCGAGAAGTAGAGGCCTACACGCCACGAATGTTGTAAAATATTACATACGAGGTGTTAGGTTGCCTTAGGTTAGGGCACATAACGTCATAGACGTACATAATGTTCCCACCGAGAAGTAGAGGCCGACACGCCACGAATGTTGTGAAATATTACATCCGAGATGTTAGGTTTGCTTAGGTTAGGACATATAACGTTATATACGTACATAATGTTCCCACCAAGAAGTAGGGGCCGACACGCAAGGAATGTTGTAAAATATTACATCCGAGATGTTAGGTTGCCTTAGGTTGGGATATATAACGTTATAGACGTACATAACGTTCCCACCGAGGAGTAGGGGTCGACACGTAACGAATGTTGTTAAATATTACATCCGAGTTATTAGTTTGCCTTATGTTAGGATATATAACGTTATAGACGTGCATAATGTTCCCACCGAGAAGTAGGTACCGACACGCATGAAATGTTGCGAAATATTGCGTCCGAGATGTTAGGTTGCCTTAGGTTAGGACATATTACTTTATAGCTTCACTTAATGTTCCCACCGAGAAGTAGAGGCCGACACGCCACGAATGTTGTAAAATATCACGTCCGAGATGTTATGTTGCCTTCGGTTAGGACATATAACGTTATAGAAGTATGTAATGTTCCCACCGATTAGTAGGCGACGACTCGCAAGGAATGTTGTAAAATATTACATCCGAGATGTTAGGTTTCCCTAGGATAGGACATATAACGTTATAGACGTGCATAATGTTCCCACCGAGAAGTAGGTGCCGACACGCATGAAATGTTGTAAAATATTGCGTCCGAGATGTTAGGTTGCCTTAGGTTAGGACATATTACTTTATAGCTGCACTTAATGTTCCCACCGAGAAGTAGAGGCCGACACGCCACGAATGTTGTAAAATATCACGTCCGAGATGTTATGTTGCCTTCAGTTAGGACATATAACGTTATAGAAGTATGTAATGTTCCCACCGATTAGTAGGCGCCGACTCGCAAGGAATGTTGTAAAATATTACATCCGAGACGTTAGGTTTCCCTAGGATAGGACATATAACGTTATAGACGTACATAATATTCCCACGGAGTAGTATGCGCCGACACGCAAGGTATGTTGTATAATATTACGTCCGAGATGTTAGGTTTCCCTAGGATAGGACATATAACGTTATAGACGTACATAATGTTCCCACCGAGAAGTAGGTGACGACACGCAAGGAGTGTTGTAAAATATCACGTCCGAGACGTTATGTTGCCTTCGGTTAGGATATAGAACGTTATAGAAGTATATAATATTCCCACGGAGTAGTATGCGCCGACACGCAAGGAATGTTGTAAAATATTACATCCGAGATGTTAGGTTGCCTTAGGATAGGACACATAACGTTATATACGTACATAACGTTCCCACGGATAAGTAGGCGCCGACACGCCACGAATGTTGTAAAATATAACGTCCGAGATGTTAGGTCACCCTAGGATAATATAAATAACGTTATAGACGTATATAATGTTCCCACCGAGAAGTAGGAGCCGCCACGCAAGGAATGTTGTAAAATACCACGTCCGAGATGTTATGTTGCCTTTTGTTAGGATATATAACGTTATAGAGGTATATAATGTTCCCACGGAGTACTATGCACCAAAACGCAAGGAATGTTGTAAAATATTACGTCCGAGAAGTTACGTGGCCTTAGGTTAGGACATATTAAGTTATAGCTGCACATAATGTTCCAACCGAGAAGTAGAGGCCGACACGCCACGAATGCCGTTAAATATTACATCCGAGATGTTAGGTTTGCTTAGGTTAGGACATATAACGTTATATACGTACATAATGTTGCCACCGAGAAGTAGAGGCCGACATGCCACGAATGTTGTGAAATATTACATCCGAGATGTTAGGTTGCCCTAGGTTAGGGCACATAACGTTATAGACGTACATAATGTTCCCACCGAGAAGTAGAGGCCGACACGCCACGAATGTTGTGAAACATTACATCCGAGATGTTAGGTTTGCTTATGTTAGGACATATAACGTTATATACGTACATAATGTTCCCACCAAGAAGTAGGGGCCGACACGCAAGGAATGTTGTAAAATATTACATCCGAGATGTTAGGTTGCCCTAGGATAGAACATATAACGTTATAGACGCACATAATGTTCCCACCGAGAAGTAGGTGCCGACACGCAAGGAATGTTGTAAAATATTACATACGAGGTGTTAGGTTGCCTTAGGTTAGGGCACATAACGTTATAGACGTATATAATGTTCCCACCGAGAAGTAGAGGCCGACACGCAAGGCATGTTGTAAAATATTACATCCGAGATGTTAGGTTTGCTTAGGTTAGGACATATAACGTTACATACGTACATAATGTTCCCACAAAGAAGTAGGGGCCGACACGCAAGGAATGTTGTAAAATATTACATCCGAGATGTTAGGTTGCCTTAGGTTAGGATATATAACGATATAGCTGCACATAATGTTCCCACCGAAAAGTAGGTGCCGACACGCCACGAATGTTGTAAAATATTACATACGAGGTGTTAGGTTGCCTTAGGTTAGGGCACATATCGTTATAGACGTACATAATGTTCCCACCGAGAAGTAGAGGCCGACACGCCACGAATGTTGTGAAATATTACATCCGAGATGTTAGGTTTGCTTAGGTTAGGACATATAACGTTATATACGTACATAATGTTGCCACCGAGAAGTAGAGGCCGACACGCCACGAATGTTGTGAAATATTACATCCGAGATGTTAGGTTTGCTTAGGTTAGGACATATAACGTTACATACGTACATAATGTTCCTACAAAGAAGTAGGGGCCAACACGCAAGGAATGTTGTAAAATATTACATCCGAGATGTTAGGTTGCCTTAGGTTAGGACATATAACGTTATAGACGTATATAATGTTACCACCGAAAAGTAGGTGCCGACGCGCAAGGAATGCTGTAAAATATTACATCCGAGATGTTAGGTTCCCTTAGGATAGGACATATAACGTTATATACGTACGTAGTGTTGCCACCGAGAAGTAGAGGCCGACACGCCACGAATGTTGTGAAATATTACATCCGAGATGTTAGGTTTGCTTAGGTTAGGACATATAACGTTACATACGTACATAATGTTCCCACAAAGAAGTAGGGGCCAACACGCAAGGAATGTTGTAAAATATTACATCCTAGATGTTAGGTTGCCTTAGGTTAGGACATATAACGTTATAGACGTATATAATGTTACTACCGAAAAGTAGGTGCCGACGCGCAAGGAATGCTGTAAAATATTACATCCGAGATGTTAGGTTCCCTTAGGATAGGACATATAACGTTATATACGCACATAATGTTCCCACCAAGAAGTAGGGGCCGACACGCCACGAATGTTGTAAAATATTACATCCGAGATGTTAGGTTGCCTTAGGTTAGGATATATATCGATATAGCTGCACATAATTTTCCCAGCGAAAAGTAGGTGCCGACACGCCACGAATGTTGTAAAATATTACATACGATGTGTTAGGTTGCCTTAGGTTAGGACATATAACGTTATAGATGTGCATAATGTTCCCACCGAGAAGTAGAGGCCGACACGACACGAATGTTGTGAAATATTACATCCGAGATGTTAGGTTGCCCTAGGATAGGACATATAACGTTATGAGCCGTATATAATGTTCCCACCGAGAAGTAGGGGCCCACCCGAAAGGAATGTTGTAAAATATTACATCCGAGATGTTAGGTTGCCCTAGGATAGAACATATAACGTTATAGCAGTATATAATGTTACCACCGATAAGTAGGTGCCGACACGCCAGGAATATTGTAAAATATTACATACGAGGTGTTAGGTTGCCTTAGGATAGGACATATAACGTTATAGACGTGCATAATGTTCCCACCGAGAAGTAGGGGCCGACACGCAAGGAATGTTGTAAAATATTACATCCCAGATGTTAGGTTGCCCTAGGATAGGACATATAACGTTATAGACGTATATAATGTTACCACCGAAAAGTAGGTGCCGACACGCCACGAATGTTGTAAAATATTACATACGAGGTGTTAGGTTGCCTTAGGTTAGGACATATAACGTTATAGACGTGCATAATGTTCCCACCGAGAAGTAGAGGCCTACACGCCATGAATGTTGTAAAATATTACATACGAGGTGTTAGGTTGCCTTAGGTTAGGACACATATCGTTATAGACGTACATAATGTTCCCACCGAGAAGTAGAGGCCGACACGCCACGAATGTTGTGAAATATTACATCCGAGATGTTAGGTTTGCTTAGGTTAGGACATATAACCTTATATACGTACATAATGTTGCCACCGAGAAGTAGAGGCCGACACGCCACGAATGTTGTGAAATATTACATCCGGGATGTTAGGTTTGCTTAGGTTAGGACATATAACGTTACATACGTACATAATGTTCCCACAAAGAAGTAGGGGCCAACACGCAAGGAATGCTGTAAAATATTACATCCGAGATGTTAGGTTCCCTTAGGATAGGACATATAACGTTATATACGTACGTAGTGTTGCCACCGAGAAGTAGAGGCCGACACGCCACGAATGTTGTGAAATATTACATCCGAGATGTTAGGTTTGCTTAGGTTAGGACATATAACGTTACATACGTACATAATGTTCCCACCAAGAAATAGGGGCCGACACGCAAGGAATGTTGTAAAATATTACATACGAGGTGTTAGGTTGCCTTAGGTTAGGGCACATAACGTTATAGACGTACATAATGTTCCCACCGAGAAGTAGAGGCCGACACGCCACGAATGTTGTGAAACATTACAACCGAGATGTTAGGTTTGCTTATGTTAGGACATATAACGTTATACACGTACATAATGTTCCCACCAAGAAGTAGGGGCCGACACGCAAGGAATGTTGTAAAATATTACATCCGAGATGTTAGGTTGCCCTAGGATAGAACATATAACGTTATAGACGCACATAATGTTCCCACCGAAAAGTAGGTGCCGACGCGCAAGGAATGCTGTAAAATATTACATCCGAGATGTTACGTTCCCTTAGGATAGGACATATAACGTTATATACGTACGTAGTGTTGCCACCGAGAAGTAGAGGCCGACACGCCACGAATGTTGTGAAATATTACATCCGAGATGTTAGGTTTGCTTAGGTTAGGACATATAACGTTACATACGTACATAATGTTCCCACAAAGAAGTAGGGGCCAACACGCAAGGAATGTTGTAAAATATTACATCCTAGATGTTAGGTTGCCTTAGGTTAGGACGTATAACGTTATAGACGTATATAATGTTACTACCGAAAAGTAGGTGCCGACGCGCAAGGAATGCTGTAAAATATTACATCCGAGATGTTAGGTTCCCTTAGGATAGGACATATAACGTTATATACGTACGTAGTGTTGCCACCGAGAAGTAGAGGCCGACACGCCACGAATGTTGTGAAATATTACATCCGAGATGTTAGGTTTGCTTAGGTTAGGACATATAACGTTACATACGTACATAATGTTCCCACCAAGAAATAGGGGCCGACACGCAAGGAATGTTGTAAAATATTACATACGAGGTGTTAGGTTGCCTTAGGTTAGGGCACATAACGTTATAGACGTACATAATGTTCCCACCGAGAAGTAGAGGCCGACACGCCACGAATGTTGTGAAACATTACAACCGAGATGTTAGGTTTGCTTATGTTAGGACATATAACGTTATACACGTACATAATGTTCCCACCAAGAAGTAGGGGCCGACACGCAAGGAATGTTGTAAAATATTACATCCGAGATGTTAGGTTGCCCTAGGATAGAACATATAACGTTATAGACGCACATAATGTTCCCACCGAAAAGTAGGTGCCGACGCGCAAGGAATGCTGTAAAATATTACATCCGAGATGTTAGGTTCCCTTAGGATAGGACATATAACGTTATATACGTACGTAGAGTTGCCACCGAGAAGTAGAGGCCGACACGCCACGAATGTTGTGAAATATTACATCCGAGATGTTAGGTTTGCTTAGGTTAGGACATATAACGTTACATACGTACATAATGTTCCCACAAAGAAGTAGGGGCCAACACGCAAGGAATGTTGTAAAATATTACATCCTAGATGTTAGGTTGCCTTAGGTTAGGACATATAACGTTATAGACGTATATAATGTTACTACCGAAAAGTAGGTGCCGACGCGCAAGGAATGCTGTAAAATATTACATCCGAGATGTTAGGTTCCCTTAGGATAGGACATATAACGTTATATACGTACATAATGTTCCCACCAAGAAGTAGGGGCCGACACGCCACGAATGTTGTAAAATATTACATCCGAGATGTTAGGTTGCCTTAGGTTAGGATATATATCGATATAGCTGCACATAATTTTCCCAGCGAAAAGTAGGTGCCGACACGCCACGAATGTTGTAAAATATTACATACGATGTGTTAGGTTGCCTTAGGTTAGGACATATAACGTTATAGACGTGCATAATGTTCCCACCGAGAAGTAGAGGCCGACACGACACGAATGTTGTGAAATATTACATCCGAGATGTTAGGTTGCCCTAGGATAGGACATATAACGTTATGAGCCGTATATAATGTTCCCACCGAGAAGTAGGGGCCCACCCGAAAGGAATGTTGTAAAATATTACATCCGAGATGTTAGGTTGCCCTAGGATAGAACATATAACGTTATAGCAGTATATAATGTTACCACCGATAAGTAGGTGCCGACACGCCAGGAATATTGTAAAATATTACATACGAGGTGTTAGGTTGCCTTAGGATAGGACATATAACGTTATAGACGTGCATAATGTTCCCACCGAGAAGTAGGGGGCGACACGCAAGGAAGGTTGTAAAATATTACATCCGAGATGTTAGGTTGCCCTAGGATAGGACATATAACGTTATAGACGTATATAATGTTACCACCGAAAAGTAGGTGCCGACACGCCACGAATGTTGTAAAATATTACATACGAGGTGTTAGGTTGCCTTAGGTTAGGACATATAACGTTATAGACGTGCATAATGTTCCCACCGAGAAGTAGAGGCCTACACGCAAGGAATGTTGTAAAATAATACATCCTAGATGTTAGGTTGCCTTAGGTTAGGACATATAACGTTATAGACGTATATAATGTTACTACCGAAAAGTAGGTGCCGACGCGCAAGGAATGCTGTAAAATATTACATCCGAGATGTTAGGTTCCCTTAGGATAGGACATATAACGTTATATACGTACATAATGTTCCCACCAAGAAGTAGGGGCCGACACGCCACGAATGTTGTAGAATATAACGTCCGAGATGTTATGTTGCCTTCGGTTAGGATATATAACGTTATAGAAGTGTATAATGTTCCGACGGATAAGTAGGAGCCGACACGCAAGTAATGTAGTAAAATATTACATCCGAGATGTTAGGTTGCCTTAGGTTAGTATATATAAGGTTATAGACGTATATAATATTCCCACGGAGCAGTATGCGCCGACACGCAAGGAATGTTATAAAATATTACATCCGAGATGTTAGGCTGCCTTAGGTTAGGACATATTACGTTGTAGCTGCACACAATGTTCCCACCGAGATGTAGTGGCCGACACGCCACGAATGTTGTTAAATATTACATCCCAGGTGTTAGGTTGCCTTAGGTTAGGACATATAACGTAATGAGCCGTATATAATGTTCCCACCGAGAAGTAGGGGCCGACACGAAAGGAATGTTGTAAAATATTACATCCGAGATGTTAGGTTGCCCTAGGATAGAACATATAACGTTATAGCCGTATATAATGTTACCACCGAAAAGTAGGTGCCGACACGCCACGAATATTGTAAAAGATTACATACCAGGTGTTAGGTTGCCTTAGGATAGGACATATAACGTTATAGACGTGTATAATTTTCCCACCGAGAAGTAGGGGCCGACACGCAAGGAATGTTGTAAAATATTACATCCGAGATGTTAGGTTGCCCTGGGATAGGACATATAACGTTATAGACGCACATAATGTTCCCACCGAGAAGTAGGTGCCGACACGCAAGGAATGTTGTAAAATATTACATCCGAGATGTTAGGTTTGCTTAGGTTTGGACATATAACGTTACATACGTACATAATGTTCCCACAAAGAAGTAGGGGCCGACACGCAAGGAATGTTGTAAAATATTACATCCGAGATGTTAGGTTGGCTTATGTTAGGATATACAACGATATAGCTGCACATAATGTTCCCACCGAAAAGTAGGTGCCGACACGCCACGAATGTTGTAAAATATTACATACGATGTGTTAGGTTGCCTTAGGTTAGGACATATAACGTTATAGACGTGCATAATGTTGCCACCGAGAAGTAGAGGCCTACACGCCACGAATGTTGTAAAATATTACATACGAGGTGTTAGGTTGCCTTAGGTTAGGGCACATAACGTTATAGACGTACATAATGTTCCCACCGAGAAGTAGAGGGCGACACACCACGAATGTTGTGAAATATTACGTCCGAGATGTTAGGTTTGCTTAGGTTAGGACATATAACGTTATATACGTACATAATGTTGCCACCGAGAAGTAGAGGCCGACACGCCACGAATGTTGTGAAATATTACATCCGAGATGTTAGGTTGCCCTAGGTTAGGGCACATAACGTTATAGACGTACATAATGTTCCCACCGAGAAGTAGAGGCCGACACGCCACGAATGTTGTGAAACATTACATCCGAGATGTTAGGTTTGCTTATGTTAGGACATATAACGTTATAATCGTACATAATGTTCCCACCAAGAAGTAGGGGCCGACACGCAAGGAATGTTGTAAAATATTACATCCGAGATGTTAGGTTGCCCTAGGATAGAACATATAACGTTATAGACGCACATAATGTTCCCACCGAGAAGTAGGTGCCGACACGCAAGGAATGTTGGAAAATATTAAATCCGAGAAGTTAGGTTGCCTTACGTTAGGATATATAACGTTATAGAAGTACATAATGTTCCCACCGAGAAGCAGGTGCCTACACGCCACGAATGTTGTAAAATATTACATACGAGGTGTTAGGTTGCCTTAGGTTAGGGCACATAACGTTATAGACGTATATAATGTTCCCACCGAGAAGTAGAGGCCGACACGCCACGAATGTTGTGAAATATTACATCCGAGATGTTAGGTTTGCTTAGGGTAGGACATATAACGTTATATACGTACACAATGTTCCCACCAAGAAGTAGGGGCCAACACGCAAGGAATGTTGTAAAATATTACATCCGAGATGTTAGGTTGCCTTAGGTTAGGATATATAACGATATAGCTGCACATAATGTTCCCCCCCGAAAAGTAGGTGCTGACACGCCACGAATGTTGTAAAATATTACATACGAGGTGTTAGGTTGCCTTAGGTTAGGACATATAACGTTCTAGACGTACATAATGTTCCCACCTAGAAGTAGGGGCCGACATGCCATGAATGTTGTAAAATATTACATCCGAGATGTTAGGTTGCCCTAGGGTAGAACATATAACGTTATAGACGCACATAATGTTCCCACCGAGAAGTAGGTGCCGACACGCAAGGAATGTTGGAAAATATTAAATCCGAGATGTTAGGTTGCCTTACGTTAGGATATATAACGTTATAGAAGTACATAATGTTCCCACCGAGAAGCAGGTGCCTACACGCCACGAATGTTGTAAAATATTACATACGAGGTGTTAGGTTGCCTTAGGTTAGGACATATAACGTTACATACGTACATAATGTTCCCACAAAGAAGTAGGGGCCGACACGCAAGGAATGTTGTAAACTATTACATCCGAGATGTTAGGTTGCCTTAGGTTACAATATATAACGATATAGCTGCACATAATGTTCCCACCGAAAAGTAGGTGCTGACACGCCACGAATGTTGTAAAATATTACGTACGAGGTGTTAGGTTGCCTTAGGTTAGGACATATAACGTTCTAGACGTACATAATGTTCCCACCTAGAAGTAGGGGCCGACATGCCATGAATGTTGTGGAATATAACGTCCGAGATGTTAGGTTGCCCTAGTATAGGATATATAACGTTATAGGCGTATATAATGTTCCCACCGAGAAGTAGGTGCCGACACGCAAGGAATGTTGGAAAATATTACATCCGAGATGTTAGGTTGCCATACGTTAGGATATATAACGTTATAGAAGTACATAATGTTCCCACCGAAAAGTAGGTGCTGACACGCCACGAATGTTGTAAAATATTACATACGAGGTGTTAGGTTGCCTTAGGTTAGGACATATAACGTTCTAGACGTACATAATGTTCCCACCGAGAAGTAGGGGCCGACATGCCATGAATGTTGTAAAATATTACATCCGAGATGTTAGGTTGCCCTAGGGTAGAACATATAACGTTATAGACGCACATAATGTTCCCACCGAGAAGTAGGTGCCGACACGCAAGGAATGTTGGAAAATATTTAATCCGAGATGTTAGGTTGCCTTACGTTAGGATATATAACGTTATAGAAGTACATAATGTTCCCACCGAGAAGCAGGTGCCTACACGCCACGAATGTTGTAAAATATTACATACGAGGTGTTAGGTTGCCTTAGGTTAGGACATATAACGTTACATACGTACATAATGTTCCCACAAAGAAGTAGGGGCCGACACGCAAGGAATGTTGTAAAATATTACATCCGAGATGTTAGGTTGCCTTTGGTTACGATATATAACGATATAGCTGCCCATAATGTTCCCACCGAAAAGCAGGTGCTGACACGCCACGAATGTTGTAAAATATTACATACGAGGTGTTAGGTTGCCTTAGGTTAGGACATATAACGTTCTAGACGTACATAATGTTCCCACCTAGAAGTAGGGGCCGACATGCCATGAATGTTGTGGAATATAACATCCGAGATGTTAGGTTGCCCTAGTATAGGATATATAACGTTATAGCCGTATATAATGTTCCCACCGAGAAGTAGGTGCCGACACGCAAGGAATGTTGGAAAATATTACATCCGAGATGTTAGGTTGCCATACGTTAGGATATATAACGTTATAGAAGTACATAATGTTCCCACCGAGAAGTAGGGACAGACACGCAAGGAATGTTGTAAAATATTACATCCGAGATGTTAGGTTGCCTTAGGTTAGGATATATAACGATATAGCTGCACATAATGTTCCCACCGAAAAGTAGGTGCCGACACGCCACGAATGTTGTAAAATATTACATACGAGGTGTTAGGTTGCCTTAGGTTAGGGCACATAACGTTATAGACGTACATAATGTTCCCACCGAGAAGTAGAGGCCGACACGCGACGAATGTTGTGAAATATTACATCCAAAATGTTAGGTTTGCTTAGGTTAGGACATATAACGTTATACACGTACATAATGTTCCCACCAAGAAGTAGGGGCCGACACGAATGGAATGTTGTAAAATATTGCGTCCGAGATATTAGGTGGCCTTAGGTTAGGACATATAATGTTTTAGCCGTACATAATTTTCCCACCGAGAAGTAGGCGCCGACACGCAAGGAATGTTGTAAAATATTACATCCGAGACGTTAGGTTGCCTTATGTTAGGATACATAAAGTTCTAGACATATATAATATTCTCACGGAGCAGTATGCGCCGACACGCAAGGAATGTTGAAAAATATTAAATCCGAGGTGTTAGGTTGCCTTACGTTAGGATATGTAACGTTATAGAAGTACATAATGTTCGCACCGAGAAGTAGGGGCCGACACGCCACAAATGTTGTAAAATATTACATCCGAGATGTTAGGTTTGCTTAGGTTAGGACATATAACGTTATATACGTACATAATGTTCCCACCAAGAAGTAGGGGCCGACACGCAAGGAATGTTGTAAAATATTACATCCGAGATGTTAGGTTGCCTTAGGTTGGGATATATAACGTTATAGACGTACATAACGTTCCCACCGAGGAGTAGGGGTCGACACGTAACGAATGTTGTTAAATATTACATCCGAGTTATTAGTTTGCCTTATGTTAGGATATATAACGTTATAGACGTGCATAATGTTCCCACCGAGAAGTAGGTGCCGACACGCATGAAATGTTGCGAAATATTGCGTCCGAGATGTTAGGTTGCCTTAGGTTAGGACATATTACTTTATAGCTGCACTTAATGTTCCCACCGAGAAGTAGAGGCCGACACGCCACGAATGTTGTAAAATATCACGTCCGAGATGTTATGTTGCCTTCGGTTAGGACATATAACGTTATAGAAGTATGTAATGTTCCCACCGATTAGTAGGCGCCGACTCGCAAGGAATGTTGTAAAATATTACATCCGAGATGTTAGGTTTCCCTAGGATAGGACATATAACGTTATAGACGTGCATAATGTTCCCACCGAGAAGTAGGTGCCGACACGCATGAAATGTTGTAAAATATTGCGTCCGAGATGTTAGGTTGCCTTAGGTTAGGACATATTACTTTATAGCTGCACTTAATGTTCCCACCGAGAAGTAGAGGCCGACACGCCACGAATGTTGTAAAATATCACGTCCGAGATGTTATGTTGCCTTCAGTTAGGACATATAACGTTATAGAAGTATGTAATGTTCCCACCGATTAGTAGGCGCCGACTCGCAAGGAATGTTGTAAAATATTACATCCGAGACGTTAGGTTTCCCTAGGATAGGACATATAACGTTATAGACGTACATAATATTCCCACGGAGTAGTATGCGCCGACACGCAAGGAATGTTGTATAATATTACGTCCGATATGTTAGGTTTCCCTAGGTTAGGACATATAACGTTATAGACGTACATAATGTTCCCACCGAGAAGTAGGTGACGACACGCAAGGAGTGTTGTAAAATATCACGTCCGAGACGTTATGTTGCCTTCGGTTAGGATATAGAACGTTATAGAAGTATATAATATTCCCACGGAGTAGTATGCGCCGACACGCAAGGAATGTTGTAAAATATTACATCCGAGATGTTAGGTTGCCTTAGGATAGGACACATAACGTTATATACGTACATAACGTTCCCACGGATAAGTAGGCGCCGACACGCCACGAATGTTGTAAAATATAACGTCCGAGATGTTAGGTCACCCTAGGATAATATAAATAACGTTATAGACGTATATAATGTTCCCACCGAGAAGTAGGAGCCGCCACGCAAGGAATGTTGTAAAATACCACGTCCGAGATGTTATGTTGCCTTTTGTAAGGATATATAACGTTATAGAGGTATATAATGTTCCCACGGAGTAGTATGCACCAAAACGCAAGGAATGTTGTAAAATATTACGTCCGAGAAGTTAGGTGGCCTTAGGTTAGGACATATTACGTTATAGCTGCACATAATGTTCCAACCGAGAAGTAGAGGCCGACACGCCACGAATGCTGTTAAATATTACATCCGAGATGTTAGGTTTGCTTAGGTTAGGACATATAACGTTATATACGTACATAATGTTGCCACCGAGAAGTAGAGGCCGACACGCCACGAATGTTGTGAAATATTACATCCGAGATGTTAGGTTGCCCTAGGTTAGGGCACATAACGTTATAGACGTACATAATGTTCCCACCGAGAAGTAGAGGCCGACACGCCACGAATGTTGTGAAACATTACATCCGAGATGTTAGGTTTGCTTATGTTAGGACATATAACGTTATATACGTACATAATGTTCCCACCAAGAAGTAGGGGCCGACACGCAAGGAATGTTGTAAAATATTACATGCGAGATGTTAGGTTGCCCTAGGATAGGACATATAACGTTATAGACGCACATAATGTTCCCACCGAGAAGTAGGTGCCGACACGCAAGGAATGTTGGAAAATATTAAATCCGAGATGTTAGGTTGCCTTACGTTAGGATATATAACGTTATAGAAGTACATAATGTTCCCACCGAGAAGCAGGTGCCTACACGCCACGAATGTTGTAAAATATTACATACGAGGTGTTAGGTTGCCTTAGGTTAGGGCACATAACGTCATAGACGTACATAATGTTCCCACCGAGAAGTAGAGGCCGACACGCCACGAATGTTGTGAAATATTACATCCGAGATGTTAGGTTTGCTTAGGTTAGGACATATAACGTTATATACGTACATAATGTTCCCACCAAGAAGTAGGGGCCGACACGCAAGGAATGTTGTAAAATATTACATCCGAGATGTTAGGTTGCCTTAGGTTGGGATATATAACGTTATAGACGTACATAACGTTCCCACCGAGGAGTAGGGGTCGACACGTAACGAATGTTGTTAAATATTACATCCGAGTTATTAGTTTGCCTTATGTTAGGATATATAACGTTATAGACGTGCATAATGTTCCCACCGAGAAGTAGGTGCCGACACGCATGAAATGTTGCGAAATATTGCGTCCGAGATGTTAGGTTGCCTTAGGTTAGGACATATTACTTTATAGCTGCACTTAATGTTCCCACCGAGAAGTAGAGGCCGACACGCCACGAATGTTGTAAAATATCACGTCCGAGATGTTATGTTGCCTTCGGTTAGGACATATAACGTTATAGAAGTATGTAATGTTCCCACCGATTAGTAGGCGCCGACTCGCAAGGAATGTCGTAAAATGTTACATCCGAGATGTTAGGTTTCCCTAGGATAGGACATATAACGTTTTAGACGTGCATAATGTTCCCACCGAGAAGTAGGTGCCGACACGCATGAAATGTTGTAAAATATTGCGTCCGAGATGTTAGGTTGCCTTAGGTTAGGACATATTACTTTATAGCTGCACTTAATGTTCCCACCGAGAAGTAGAGGCCGACACGCCACGAATGTTGTAAAATATCACGTCCGAGATGTTATGTTGCCTTCAGTTAGGACATATAACGTTATAGAAGTATGTAATGTTCCCACCGATTAGTAGGCGCCGACTCGCAAGGAATGTTGTAAAATATTACATCCGAGACGTTAGGTTTCCCTAGGATAGGACATATAACGTTATAGACGTACATAATATTCCCACGGAGTAGTATGCGCCGACACGCAAGGAATGTTGTATAATATTACGTCCGAGATATTAGGTTTCCCTAGGATAGGACATATAATGTTATAGACGTACATAATGTTCCCACCGAGAAGTAGGTGACGACACGCAAGGAATGTTGTAAAATATAACGTCCGAGATGTTAGGTTACCCTAGGATAATATAAACAACGTTATAGACGTATATAATGTTCCCACCGAGAAGTAGGAGCCGCCACGCAAGGAATGTTGTAAAATACCACGTCCGAGATGTTATGTTGCCTTTTGTAAGGATATATAACGTTATAGAGGTATATAATGTTCCCACGGAGTAGTATGCACCAAAACGCAAGGAATGTTGTAAAATATTACGTCCGAGAAGTTAGGTGGCCTTAGGTTAGGACATGTTACGTTATAGCTGCACATAATGTTCCAACCGAGAAGTAGAGGCCGACACGCCACGAATGCTGTTAAATATTACATCCGAGATGTTAGGTTGCCTTAGGTTAGGATATATAAAGTTATAGAAGTATATAATATTCCCACGGAGTAGTATGCGCCGACACGCAAGGAATGCTGTAAAATATTACATCCGAGATGTCAGGTTGTCTTCGATTAGGACATAGAACGTTATACCCGTACATTATGTTCCCACTGAGAAGTAGGGCCCGACACGCCACAAATGTTGTAAAATATTACATCCAAGATTTTAGGTTGCCTTAGGTTAGGACATATTACGTTATAGCTGCAAATAAAGTTCCAACCGAGAAGTAGAGGCCGACACGCCACGAATGCTGTTAAATAATACATCCGTGGTGTTCGGTTGCCTTAGGTTAGGACATATAACGTTATAGCCGTACATAATGTTCCCACCGAGAAGTAGGTGCCGACACGCAAGGAATGTTGTAAAATATTACATCCGAGATGTTAGGTTGCCCTAGGATAGTAGATACAACGTTATAGACGTATATAATGTCACTACCGACAAGTAGGTGCCGACACGCAAGGAATACTGTAAAATATTACATCCGAGATGTTAGGTTGCCTTAGGATAGGGCATATAACGTTATATACGTACATAATGTTCCCACGGATAAGTAGGCGCCGACAGGCCCCGAATGTTGTAAAATATCACGTCCGAGATGTTATGTTGCCTTCGGTTAGGATATATAACGTTATAGAAGTGTATAATGTTCCCACGGATAAGTAGGCGCCGACACGCAAGGAATGTTGTAAAATATTACATGCGAGATGTTAGGTTGCCTTAGGTTAGTACATATTACTTTATAGCTGCACTTAATGTTCCCACCGACAAGTAGAGGCCGACACGCCACGAATGTTGTAAAATATCACGTCCGAGATGTTATGTTGCCTTCGGTTAGGACATATAACGTTATAGAAGTATGTATTGTTCCCACCGATTAGTAGGCGCCGACTCGCAAGGAATGTTGTAAAATATTAGATCCGAGATGTTAGGTTTCCCTAGGATAGGACATAAAACGTTATAGACATACATAATATTCCCACGGAGTAGTATGCGCCGACACGCAAGGAATGTTGTAAAATATTACATCCGAAATGTTAGGTTGACTTAGGTTAGGACATATTACGTTATAGCTGCACATAAAGTTCCAACCGAGAAGTAGAGGTCGACACGCCACGAATGCTGTTAAATAATACATCCGAGGTGTTAGGTTGCCTTAGGTTAGGACATATAACGTTATAGCCGTACATAATGTTCCCACCGAGAAGTAGGGCCCGACGCGCAAGGAATGTTCTAAAATATTACATCCGAGATGTTAGGTTGCCTTAGGTTAGGATATATAACGTTATAGACGTACATAATGTTCACAGCGAGAAGTAGGGGCCGACACGCAAGGAATGTTGTAAAATATTACATCCGAGATGTTAGGGTGCCCTAGGATAGGACATATAACGTTATAGACGTATATAATGTTACCACCGAAAAGTAGGTGCCGACACGCAAGGAATGCTGTAAAATATTACATCCGATATGTTAGCTTGCCTTAGGATAGGACATATAACGTTATATACGTACATAATGTTCCCAACAAGAAGTAGGGGCCGACACGCCACGAATGCTGTAAAATATTACGTTCGAGAAGTTAGGTGGCCTTACGTTAGGACATATAATGTTATAGCCGTACATAATGTTCCCACCGCGAAGGAGGGGCCGACACGAAAGGAATGTTGTAAAATATTACAGCCGATAAGTTAGGTTGCCCTAGGATAGGATATATAACGTTATAGACGTATATAATGTTCCCACCGAGATGTAGGTGCCGACACGCAAGGAATGTTGTAAAATATTGCGTCCGAGGTGTTAGGTTGCCTTAGGATAGGACATATAATGTTATATACGTACATAATGTTCCCACCAAGAAGGAGGGGCATACACGCCAAGAATGTTGTAGAATATAGCGTCCGAGAAGTTAGGTTGCCCTAGGATAGGATATATAACGTTATAGACGTATATAATGTTCCCACCGAGAAGTAGAGGCCGACACGCCACGAGTGTTGTAAAATATCACGTCCGAGATGTTATGTTGCCTTCGGTTAGGATATACAACGTTATAGAAGTATATAATGTTCCCACGGATAAGTAGGCGCCGACACGCAAGGAATGTTGTAAAATATTACATCCGAGATGTTAGGTTGCCTTAGGTTAGGACGTATAACATTATAGTCGTAAATAATGTTCCCACCAAGAAGTAGGGGCCGACACGTCACGAATGTTGTAAAATATTACATACGAGGTGTTAGGTTGCCTTAGGTTAGGATATATAACGTTATAGACGTATATAATGTTCCCACGGAGAAGTAGGCGCCGACACGCAAGGAATGTTGTAAAATATTACGTCCGAGAAGTTAGGTTGCCTTAGATTAGGACATATAACGTCATAATTATTATATAGTACATCCGAGTTGTTAGGTTGCCTTAGGTCAGGGCATATAACGTTATAGAAGTACATAATGTTCCCACAGAGAAGTAGGGGCTGAAGGGCCAGGAATGTTGTCAAATATTACATTCGAGTTGTTAGGTTGCCTTATGTTAGGATATATAACGTTATAGACGTACATAATGTTCCCACCGAGAAGTAGGTGCCGACACGCATGGAATGTTGTAAAATATTGCGTCCAAGACGTTAGGTTGCCTGAGGTTAGAACATATTACTTTATAGTTGCACTTAATGTTCCCACAGAGAAGTAGAGGCCGACACGCCACGAATGTTGCAAAATATCACGTCCGAGATGTTATGTTGCCTTCGGTTAGGACATATAACGTTATAGAAGTATATAACGTTCCCACCGATTAGTAGGCGCCGACTCGCAAGGAATGTTGTAAAATATTACATCCGAGATGTTAGCTTGCCTTAGGATAGGACATATAACGTTATATACGTACATAATGTTCTCAACAAGAAGTAGGGGCCGACACGCCACGAATGTTGTAAAATATAACGTCCGAGATGTTAGGTTGCCCTAGGATAATATAAATAACGTTAGAGACGTATATAATTTTTCACCGAGAAGTAGGTGCCGACACGCAAGGAATATTGTAAAATATCACGACCGAGATGTTATGTTGCCTTCGGTTGGAAAATATAACGTTATAGAAGTATATAATGTTCCCACGGAGAAGTAGGCGCCTACACTCAAAGAATGTTGTAAGATATTACATCCGAGATGTTAGGTTGCCCTGGGATAGGACATATAACGTTATAGACGTACATAATGTTCCCACCGAGAAGTAGGGGCCGACACGCCACAAATGTTGTAGAATATTACATCCGAGATGTTAGGTTGCCTTAGGTTAGGACATATAACGTTATAATCGTACATAATGTTCCCACCGAGAAGTAGGGGCCGACACGCCACGAATGTTGTAAAATATTACGTCCGAGAAGTTAGGTGGCCTTAGGTTAGGACATATAATGTTATAGCCGTACATAATGTTCCCACCGCGAAGGAGGGGCCGACACGAAAGGAATGTTGTAAAATATTACAGCCGAGATGTTAGGTTGCCCTAGGATAGGACATATAACGTTATAGACGTATATAATGTTACCACCGAAAAGTAGAGGCCGACACGCCACGAATGTTGTAGAATATAGCGTCCGAGGAGTTAGGTTGCCCTAGGATAGGATATATAACGTTATAGACGTATATAATGTTCCCACCGAGAAGTAGAGGCCGACACGCCACGAGTGTTGTAAAATATCACGTCCGAGATGTTATGTTGCCTTCGGTTAGGACATATAACGTTATAGAAGTATATAATGTTCCCACCGATTAGTATGCGCCGACTCGCAAGTAATGTTGTAAAATATTACATCCGAGATGTTAGGTTTCCCTAGGATAGGACATATAACGTTATAGACGTACATAATGTTCCCACCGAAAAGTAGGTGCCGACACGCAAGGAATGTTGTAAAATATCACGTCCGAGATGTTATGTTGCCTTCGGTTAGGATATATAACGTTATAGAAGTATATAATGTTCACACGGATAAGTAGGCGCCGACACGCAAGGAATGTTGTAAAATATTACATCCGAGATGTTAGGTTGCCTTAGGTTAGGACGTATAACATTATAGTCGTAAATAATGTTCCCACCAAGAAGTAGGGGCCGACACGCCACGAATGTTGTAAAATATTACATACGAGGTGTTAGGTTGCCTTAGGTTAGGATATATAACGTTATAGACGTATATAATGTTCCCACGGAGAAGTAGGCGCCGACACGCAAGGAATGTTGTAAAATATTACATCCGAGATGTTAGGTTGCCTTAGGTTAGGATATATAACGTTATAGACGTACATAATGTTCCCACCGAGGAGTAGGGGTCGACACGTAACGAATGTTCTTAAATATTGTGTCCGAGATATCAGTTTGCCTTAGGTTAGGACATATAACGTTATAGCCGTACATAATGTTCACACCGAGAAGTAGGGGCCGACACGCAAGGAATGTTGTAAAATATTACATCCGAGATGTTAGGTTGCCTTAGGTTAGGACATATAACGTTATAGTCGTACATAATGTTCCCACCGAGAAGTAGGGGCCGACACGCCACGAATGTTGTAAAATATTACATACGAGGTGTTAAGTTGCCTTAGGTTAGGACACATAACGATATAGACGTACATAATGCCCCCACCGAGAAGTAGAGGCCGACACGCCACGAATGTTGTGAGATATTACATCCGAGATGTTAGGTTTATTTAGGTTAGGACATATAACGTTATAGACGTATATAATGTACCCACCGAGAAGTCGGCGCCGACACGCATGGAATGTTGTAAAATACCACGTCCGAGATGTTATGTTGCCTTAGGATAGGACATATAACGTTATTTACGTACATAATGTTCCCAACAAGAAGTAGGGGCCGACACGCCACGAATGTTGTAAAATATTACGTCCGAGAAGTTAGGTGGCCTCAGGTTAGGACATATAATGTTATAGCCGTACATAATGTTCCCACCGCGAAGGAGGGGCCGACGCGAAAGGAATGTTGTAAAATATTACAGCCGAGATGTTAGGTTGCCCTAGGATAGGACATATAACGTTATAGCCGTACATAATGTTTCCACCGCGAAGGAGGGGCCGACGCGAAAGGAATGTTGTAAAATATTACATCCGAGATGTTAGGTTTCCCTAGAATACGACATATAACGTTATAGACGTGCATAATGTTCCCACCAAGAAGTAGGGGCCGACACGCCACGAATGTTATAGAATGTAACGTCCGAGATGTTAGGTTGCCCTAGGGTAGGATATATAACGTTATAGACGTATATAATGTTACCACCGAGAAGTAGGGGCCGACACGCAAGGAATGTTATAAAATATTACATCCGAGATGTTAGGTTGCCTTAGCTTAGGATATATAACGTTATAGACGTACATAATGTTCCCACCGAGAAGTAGGTGCCGACACGCAAGGAATGTTGTAAAATACCACGTCCGAGATGTTATGTTGCCTTTGGTAAGGATATATAACGTTATAGAGGTATATAATGTTCCCACGGAGTAGTATGCGCCGACACGCAAAGAATGTTGTAAAATATTACATCCGAGATGTTAGGTTGCCTTAGGTTAGGACATGTTACGTTATAGCTGCACATAATGTTCCCACCGAGAAGTAGTGGTCGACACGCCACGAATGTTGTAAAATATTACATCCGAGATGTTAGGTTTCCCTAGAATACGACATATAACGTTATAGACGTGCATAATGTTCCCACCAAGAAGTAGGGCCCGACACGCCACGAATGTTATAGAATGTAACGTCCGAGATGTTAGGTTTCCTTAGGTTAGGACATATAACGTTATAGACGTATATAATGTACGCACCGAGAAGTCGGCGCCGACACGCAAGGAATGTTGTAAAATACCACGTCCGAGATGTTATGTTGCCTTAGGATAGGACATATAACGTTATTTACGTACATAATGTTCCCAACAAGAAGTAGGGGCCGACACGCCACGAATGTTGTAAAATATTACGTCCGAGATGTTAGGTGGCCTTACGTTAGGACATATAATGTTATAGCCGTACATAATGTTCCCACCGCGAAGGAGGGGCCGACGCGAAAGGAATGTTGTAAAATATTACAGCCGAGATGTTAGGTTGCCCTAGGATAGGACATATAACGTTATAGACGTATATAATGTTACCACCGAAAAGAAGAGGCCGACACGCCAGGAATGTTGTAGAATATAGCGTCCGAGAAGTTAGGTTGCCCTAGGATAGGATATATAACGTTATAGAAGTATATAATGTTCCCACCGAGATGTAGGTGCCGACACGCAAGGAATGTTGTCAAATATTGCGTCCGAGATGTTAGGTTTCCTTAGGTTAGGATTTATTACGTTATAGCTGCACATAATGTTCCCACCGAGAAGTAGAAGCCGACACGCCACGAATGTTGTTAAATATTACATCCGAGGTGTTAGGTTGCCTTAGGATAGGACATATAATGTTATATACGTACATAATGTTCCCACCGAGAAGTAGGGGCCGATACGCCACAAATGTTGTAGAATATTACATCCGAGATGTTAGGTTGCCTTAGATTAGGACATATAACGTCATGATTATTATATAGTACATCCGAGTTGTTAGGTTGCCTTAGGTCAGGGCATATAACGTTATAGAAGTACATAATGTTCCCACAGAGCAGTAGGGGCTGAAGGGCCAGGAATGTTGTCGAATATTACATCCGAGTTGTTAGGTTGCCTTATGTTAGGATATATAACGTTATAGACGTGCATAATGTTCCCACCGAGAAGTAGGTGCCGACACGCATGAAATGTGAAATATTGCGTCCGAGATGTTAGGTTGCCTTAGGTTAGGACATATTACTTTATAGCTGCAGTTAATGTTCCCACCGAGAAGTAGGAGCCGCCACGCAAGGAATGTTGTAAAATACCACGTCCGAGATGTTATGTTGCCTTCGGTTAGGATATATAACGTTATAGAAGTATATAATGTTCACACGGATAAGTAGGCGCCGACACGCAAGGAATGTTGTAAAATATTACATCCGAGATGTTAGGTTGCCTTAGGTTAGGACGTATAACATTATAGTCGTAAATAATGTCCCCACCAAGAAGTAGGGGCCGCCACGCCACGAATGTTGTAAAATATTACATACGAGGTGTTAGGTTGCCTTAGGTTAGGATATATAACGTTATACACGTATATAATGTTCCCACGGAGAAGTAGGCGCCGACACGCAAGGAATGTTGTAAAATATTACATCCGAGATGTTAGGTTGCCTTAGGTTAGTATATATAACGTTATAGACGTACAAAATGTTCCCACCGAGGAGTAGGGGTCGACACGTAACGAATGTTGTTAAATATTGTGTCCGAGATATCAGGTTGCCTTAGGTTAGGACATATAACGTTATAGCCGTACATAATGTTCACACCGAGAAGTAGGGGCCGACACGCAAGGAATGTTGTAAAATATTACATCCGAGATGTTAGCTTGCCGCAGGATAGGACATATAACGTTATATACGTACATAATGTTCCCAACAAGAAGTAGGGGCCGACACGCCACAAATGTTGTAGAATATTACATCCGAGATGTTAGGTTGCCTTAGGTTAGGACACATAACGATATAGACGTACATAATGCCCCCACCGAGAAGTAGAGGCCGACACGCCACGAATGTTGTGAGATATTACATCCGAGATGTTAGGTTTATTTAGGTTAGGACATATAACGTTATAGACGTATATAATGTACCCACCGAGAAGTCGGCGCCGACACGCATGGAATGTTGTAAAATACCACGTCCGAGATGTTATGTTGCCTTAGGATAGGACATATAACGTTATTTACGTACATAATGTTCCCAACAAGAAGTAGGGGCCGACACGCCACGAATGTTGTAAAATATTACGTCCGAGAAGTTAGGTGGCCTCAGGTTAGGACATATAATGTTATAGCCGTACATAATGTTCCCACCGCGAAGGAGGGGCCGACGCGAAAGGAATGTTGTAAAATATTACAGCCGAGATGTTAGGTTGCCCTAGGATAGGACATATAACGTTATAGCCGTACATAATGTTTCCACCGCGAAGGAGGGGCCGACGCGAAAGGAATGTTGTAAAATATTACATCCGAGATGTTAGGTTTCCCTAGAATACGACATATAACGTTATAGACGTGCATAATGTTCCCACCAAGAAGTAGGGGCCGACACGCCACGAATGTTATAGAATGTAACGTCCGAGATGTTAGGTTGCCCTAGGGTAGGATATATAACGTTATAGACGTATATAATGTTACCACCGAGAAGTAGGGGCCGACACGCAAGGAATGTTATAAAATATTACATCCGAGATGTTAGGTTGCCTTAGCTTAGGATATATAACGTTATAGACGTACATAATGTTCCCACCGAGAAGTAGGTGCCGACACGCAAGGAATGTTGTAAAATACCACGTCCGAGATGTTATGTTGCCTTTGGTAAGGATATATAACGTTATAGAGGTATATAATGTTCCCACGGAGTAGTATGCGCCGACACGCAAAGAATGTTGTAAAATATTACATCCGAGATGTTAGGTTGCCTTAGGTTAGGACATGTTACGTTATAGCTGCACATAATGTTCCCACCGAGAAGTAGTGGTCGACACGCCACGAATGTTGTAAAATATTACATCCGAGATGTTAGGTTTCCCTAGAATACGACATATAACGTTATAGACGTGCATAATGTTCCCACCAAGAAGTAGGGCCCGACACGCCACGAATGTTATAGAATGTAACGTCCGAGATGTTAGGTTTCCTTAGGTTAGGACATATAACGTTATAGACGTATATAATGTACGCACCGAGAAGTCGGCGCCGACACGCAAGGAATGTTGTAAAATACCACGTCCGAGATGTTATGTTGCCTTAGGATAGGACATATAACGTTATTTACGTACATAATGTTCCCAACAAGAAGTAGGGGCCGACACGCCACGAATGTTGTAAAATATTACGTCCGAGAAGTTAGGTGGCCTTACGTTAGGACATATAATGTTATAGCCGTACATAATGTTCCCACCGCGAAGGAGGGGCCGACGCGAAAGGAATGTTGTAAAATATTACAGCCGAGATGTTAGGTTGCCCTAGGATAGGACATATAACGTTATAGACGTATATAATGTTACCACCGAAAAGAAGAGGCCGACACGCCAGGAATGTTGTAGAATATAGCGTCCGAGAAGTTAGGTTGCCCTAGGATAGGATATATAACGTTATAGAAGTATATAATGTTCCCACCGAGATGTAGGTGCCGACACGCAAGGAATGTTGTAAAATATTGCGTCCGAGATGTTAGGTTTCCTTAGGTTAGGATTTATTACGTTATAGCTGCACATAATGTTCCCACCGAGAAGTAGAAGCCGACACGCGACGAATGTTGTTAAATATTACATCCGAGGTGTTAGGTTGCCTTAGGATAGGACATATAATGTTATATACGTACATAATGTTCCCACCGAGAAGTAGGGGCCGATACGCCACAAATGTTGTAGAATATTACATCCGAGATGTTAGGTTGCCTTAGATTAGGACATATAACGTCATGATTATTATATAGTACATCCGAGTTGTTAGGTTGCCTTAGGTCAGGGCATATAACGTTATAGAAGTACATAATGTTCCCACAGAGCAGTAGGGGCTGAAGGGCCAGGAATGTTGTCGAATATTACATCCGAGTTGTTAGGTTGCCTTATGTTAGGATATATAACGTTATAGACGTACATAATGTTCCCACCGAGAAGTAGGTGCCGACACGCATGGAATGTTGTAAAATATTGCGTCCAAGACGTTAGGTTGCCTGAGGTTAGGACATATTACTTTATAGCTGCACTTAATGTTCCCACAGAGAAGTAGAGGCCGACACGCCACGAATGTTGCAAAATATCACGTCCGAGATGTAATGTTGCCTTCGGTTAGGACATATAACGTTATAGAAGTATATAATGTTCCCACCGATTAGTAGGCGCCGACTCGCAAGGAATGTTGTAAAATATTACATCCGAGATGTTAGCTTGCCTTAGGATAGGACATATCACGTTATATACGTACATAATGTTCCCAACAAGAAGTAGGGGCCGACACGCCACGAATGTTGTAAAATATAACGTCCGAGATGTTAGGTTGCCCTAGGATAATATAAATAACGTTAGAGACGTATATAATTTTTCCACCGAGAAGTAGGTGCCGACACGAAAGGAATGTTGTAAAATATCACGTCCGAGATGTTATGTTGCCTTCGGTTAGGAAATATAACGTTATACAAGCATATAATGTTCCCACGGAGAAGTAGTCGCCGACACGCAAAGAATGTTGTAAGATATTACATCCGAGATGTTAGGTTGCCCTGGGATAGGACATATAACGTTATAGACGTACATAATGTTCCCACCGAGAAGTAGGGGCCGACACGCCACAAATGTTGTAGAATATTACATCCGAGATGTTAGGTTGCCTTAGGTTAGGACATATAACGTTATAGTCGTACATAATGTTCCCACCGAGAAGTAGGGGCCGACACGCCACGAATGTTGTAAAATATTACATACGAGGTGTTAGGTTGCCTTAGGTTAGGACACATAACGATATAGACGTACATAATGCCCCCACCGAGAAGTAGAGGCCGACACGCCACGAATGTTGTGAGATATTACATCCGAGATGCTAGGTTTCCTTAGGTTAGGACATATAACGTTATATACGTACATAATGTTCCCACCAAGAAGTAGGGGCCGACACGCAAGGAATGTTGTAAAATATTACATCCGAGATGTTAGGTTGCCTTAGGTTGGGATATATAACGTTATAGACGTACATAACGTTCCCACCGAGGAGTAGGGGTCGACACGTAACGAATGTTGTTAAATATTACATCCGAGTTATTAGTTTGCCTTATGTTAGGATATATAACGTTATAGACGTGCATAATGTTCCCACCGAGAAGTAGGTGCCGACACGCATGAAATGTGAAATATTGCGTCCGAGATGTTAGGTTGCCTTAGGTTAGGACATATTACTTTATAGCTGCACTTAATGTTCCCACCGAGAAGTAGAGGCCGACACGCCACGAATGTTGTAAAATATCACGTCCGAGATGTTATGTTGCCTTCGGTTAGGACATATAACGTTATAGAAGTATGTAATGTTCCCACCGATTAGTAGGCGCCGACTCGCAAGGAATGTTGTAAAATATTACATCCGAGATGTTAGGTTTCCCTAAGATAGGACATATAACGTTATAGACGTACATAATATTCCCACGGAGTAGTATGCGCCGACACGCAAGGAATGTTGTATAATATTACGTCCGAGATGTTAGGTTTCCCTAGGATAGGACATATAACGTTATAGACGTACATAATGTTCCCACCGAGAAGTAGGTGACGACACGCAAGGAATGTTGTACAATATCACGTCCGAGACGTTATGTTGCCTTCGGTTAGGATATAGAACGTTATAGAAGTATATAATATTCCCACGGAGTAGTATGCGCCGACACGCAAGGAATGTTGTACAATATTACATCCGAGATGTTAGGTTGCCTTAGGATAGGACATATAACGTTATAGACGTACATAATGTTCCCACCGAAAAGTAGGTGCCGACACGCAAGGAAGGTTGTAAAATATCACGTCCGAGATGTTATGTTGCCTTCGGTTAGGATATATAACGTTATAGAAGTATATAATGTTCACACGGATAAGTAGGCGCCGACACGCAAGGAATGTTGTAAAATATTACATCCGAGATGTTAGGTTGCCTTAGGTTAGGACGTATAACATTATAGTCGTAAATAATGTTCCCACCAAGAAGTAGGGGCCGACACGCCACGAATGTTGTAAAATATTACATACGAGGTGTTAGGTTGCCTTAGGTTAGGATATATAACGTTATAGACGTATATAATGTTCCCACGGAGAAGTAGGCGCCGACACGCAAGGAATGTTGTAAAATATTACATCCGAGATGTTAGGTTGCCTTAGGTTAGGATATATAACGTTATAGACGTACATAATGTTCCCACCGAGGAGTAGGGGTCGACACGTAACGAATGTTGTTAAATATTGTGTCCGAGATATCAGGTTGCCTTAGGTTAGGACATATAACGTTATAGCCGTACATAATGTTCACACCGAGAAGTAGGGGCCGACACGCAAGGAATGTTGTAAAATATTACATCCGAGATGTTAGCTTGCCGCAGGATAGGACATATAACGTTATATACGTACATAATGTTCCCAACAAGAAGTAGGGGCCGACACGCCACAAATGTTGTAGAATATTACATCCGAGATGTTAGGTTTCCTTAGGTTAGGACACATAACGATATAGACGTACATAATGCCCCCACCGAGAAGTAGAGGCCGACACGCCACGAATGTTGTGAGATATTACATCCGAGATGTTAGGTTTATTTAGGTTAGGACATATAACGTTATAGACGTATATAATGTACCCACCGAGAAGTCGGCGCCGACACGCATGGAATGTTGTAAAATACCACGTCCGAGATGCTATGTTGCCTTAGGATAGGACATATAACGTTATTTACGTACATAATGTTCCCAACAAGAAGTAGGGGCCGACACGCCACGAATGTTGTAAAATATTACGTCCGAGAAGTTAGGTGGCCTTAGGTTAGGACATATAATGTTATAGCCGTACATAATGTTCCCACCGCGAAGGAGGGGCCGACGCGAAAGGAATGTTGTAAAATATTACAGCCGAGATGTTAGGTTGCCCTAGGATAGGACATATAACGTTATAGCCGTACATAATGTTTCCACCGCGAAGGAGGGGCCGACGCGAAAGGAATGTTGTAAAATATTACATCCGAGATGTTAGGTTTCCCTAGAATACGACATATAACGTTATAGACGTGCATAATGTTCCCACCAAGAAGTAGGGGCCGACACGCCACGAATGTTATAGAATGTAACGTCCGAGATGTTAGGTTGCCCTAGGATAGCATATATAACGTTATAGACGTATATAATGTTACCACCGAGAAGTAGGGGCCGACACGCAAGGAATGTTATAAAATATTACATCCGAGATGTTAGGTTGCCTTAGCTTAGGATATATAACGTTATAGACGTACATAATGTTCCCACCGAGAAGTAGGTGCCGACACGCAAGGAATGTTGTAAAATACCACGTCCGAGATGTTATGTTGCCTTTGGTAAGGATATATAACGTTATAGAGGTATATAATGTTCCCACGGAGTAGTATGCGCCGACACGCAAAGAATGTTGTAAAAAATTACATCCGAGATGTTAGGTTGCCTTAGGTTAGGACATGTTACGTTATAGCTGCACATAATGTTCCCGCCGAGAAGTAGTGGTCGACACGCCACGAATGTTGTAAAATATTACATCCGAGATGTTAGGTTTCCCTAGAATACGACATATAACGTTATAGACGTGCATAATGTTCCCACCAAGAAGTAGGGCCCGACACGCCACGAATGTTATAGAATGTAACGTCCGAGATGTTAGGCTTCCTTAGGTTAGGACATATAACGTTATAGACGTATATAATGTACGCACCGAGAAGTCGGCGCCGACACGCAAGGAATGTTGTAAAATACCACGTCCGAGATGTTATGTTGCCTTAGGATAGGACATATAACGTTATTTACGTACATAATGTTCCCAACAAGAAGTAGGGGCCGACACGCCACGAATGTTGTAAAATATTACGTCCGAGAAGTTCGGTGGCCTTACGTTAGGACATATAATGTTATAGCCGTACATAATGTTCCCACCGCGAAGGAGGGGCCGACGCGAAAGGAATGTTGTAAAATATTACAGCCGAGATGTTAGGTTGCCCTAGGATAGGACATATAACGTTATAGACGTATATAATGTTACCACCGAAAAGAAGAGGCCGACACGCCAGGAATGTTGTAGAATATAGCGTCCGAGAAGTTAGGTTGCCCTAGGATAGGATATATAACGTTATAGAAGTATATAATGTTCCCACCGAGATGTAGGTGCCGACACGCAAGGAATGTTGTAAAATATTGCGTCCGAGATGTTAGGTTTCCTTAGGTTAGGATTTATTACGTTATAGCTGCACATAATGTTCCCACCGAGAAGTAGAAGCCGACACGCCACGAATGTTGTTAAATATTACATCCGAGGTGTTAGGTTGCCTTAGGATAGGACATATAATGTTATATACGTACATAATGTTCCCACCGAGAAGTAGGGGCCGATACGCCACAAATGTTGTAGAATATTACATCCGAGATGTTAGGTTGCCTTAGATTAGGACATATAACGTCATGATTATTATATAGTACATCCGAGTTGTTAGGTTGCCTTAGGTCAGGGCATATAACGTTATAGAAGTACATAATGTTCCCACAGAGCAGTAGGGGCTGAAGGGCCAGGAATGTTGTCGAATATTACATCCGAGTTGTTAGGTTGCCTTATGTTAGGATATATAACGTTATAGACGTACATAATGTTCCCACCGAGATGTAGGTGCCGACACGCAAGGAATGTTGTAAAATATTGCGTCCGAGGTGTTAGGTTGCCTTAGGATAGGACATATAATGTTATATACGAACATAATGTTCCCACCAAGAAGTAGGGGCAGACACGCCAAGAATGTTGTAGAATATAGCGTCCGAGAAGTTAGGTTGCCTTAGGTTAGGATATATAACGTTATAGACGTATATAATGTTCCCACGGAGAAGTAGGCGCCGACACGCAAGGAATGTTGTAAAATATTACGTCCGAGAAGTTAGGTTGCCTTAGATTAGGACATATAACGTCATGATTATTATATAGTACATCCGAGTTGTTAGGTTGCCTTAGGTCAGGGCATATAACGTTATAGAAGTACATAATGTTCCCACAGAGAAGTAGGGGCTGAAGGGCCAGGAATGTTGTCAAATATTACATCCGAGTTGTTAGGTTGCCTTATGTTAGGATATATAACGTTATAGACGTACATAATGTTCCCACCGAGAAGTAGGTGCCGACACGCATGGAATGTTGTAAAATATTGCGTCCAAGACGTTAGGTTGCCTGAGGTTAGGACATATTACTTTATAGCTGCACTTAATGTTCCCACAGAGAAGTAGAGGCCGACACGCCACGAATGTTGCAAAATATCACGTCCGAGATGTTATGTTGCCTTCGGTTAGGACATATAACGTTATAGAAGTATATAATGTTCCCACCGATTAGTAGGCGCCGACTCGCAAGGAATGTTGTAAAATATTACATCCGAGATGTTAGGTTGCCTTACGTTAGGATATATAACGTTATAGACGAACATAATGTTCCCACCGAGAAGTAGTGGCCGACACGCCACGAATGTTGTGAAATATTACATCCGAGATGATATGTTTGCTTAGGTTAGGACATATAACGTTACATACGTACATAATGTTCCGACGAAGAAGTAGGGGCCGACACGCAAGGAATGTTGTAAAATATTACATCCGAGATGTTAGGTTGCCTTAGGTTAGGATATATAACGTTACAGCTGCACATAATGTTCCCACCGAGAAGTAGAGGCCGACACGCCACGAATGTTGTAAAATATCACGTCCGAGATGTTATGTTGCCTTCGGTTAGGATATATAAAGTTATAGAAGTGTATAATGTTCCCACGGATAAGTAGGCGCCGACACGCAAGGAATGTTGTAAAATATCACGTCCGAGATGTTATGTTGCCTTCGGTTAGGAAATATAACGTTATAGAAGTATATAATGTTCCCACGGAGAAGTAGGCGCCGACACGCAAAGAATGTTGTAAGATATTACATCCGAGATGTTAGGTTGCCCTGGGATAGGACATATAACGTTATAGGCGTACATAATGTTCCCACCAAGAAGTAGGGGCCGACACGCCACGAATGCTGTAGAATGAAACGTCCGAGATTTTAGGTTGCCCTAGGATAGGATATATAACGTTATAGACGTATATAATGTTCCCACCGAGAAGTAGGTGCCGACACGTAAGGAATGTTGGAAAATATTACATCCGAGATGTTAGGTTGCCTTAGGATAGGACATATAACGTTATATACGTACATAATGTTCCCACCAAGAAGTAGGGGCTGACACGCCGCGAATGTTGTAGAATGTAACGTCCGAGATGTTAGGTTGCCCTAGGATAGGATATATAACGTTATAGACGTATATAATGTTCCCACCGAGAAGTAGGGGCCGACACGCAAGGAATGTTGGAAAATATTACATCCGAGATGTTAGGTTGCCTTAGGTTAGGACGAATAACGTTATAGCCGTACATAATGTTCCCACAAAGAAGTAGGGGCCGACACGCCACAAATGTTGTAAAATATTACATCCGAGATGTTAGGTTGCCTTAGGATAGGACATATAACGTTTTAGACGTACATAGTGTTCACACCGAGAAGTAGGGGTCGACACGACACGAATGTTGTAAAATATAACGTAAGAGATGTTAGGTTGCCCTGGGATAATATAAATAACCTTATAGACGTATAAAATGTTCCCACGGAGTAGTATGCGCCGACACGCAAAGAATGTTGTAAAATATTACATCCGAGATGTTAGGTTGCCTTAGCTTAGGACATGTTACGTTATAGCTGCACATAATGTTCCCACCGAGAAGTAGTGGTCGACACGCAAAGAATGTTGTAAGATATTACATCCGAGATGTTAGGTTGCCCTGGGATAGGACATATAACGTTATAGACGTGCATAATGTTCCCACCAAGAAGTAGGGCCCGACACGCCACGAATATTATAGAATGTAACGTCCGAGATGTTAGGTTTCCTTAGGTTAGGACATATAACGTTATAGACGTATATAATGTACGCACCGAGAAGTCGGCGCCGACACGCAAGGAATGTTGTAAAATACCACGTCCGAGATGTTATGTTGCCTTAGGATAGAACATATAACGTTATTTACGTACATAATGTTCCCAACAAGAAGTAGGGGCCGACACGCCACGAATGTTGTAAAATATTACGACCGAGAAGTTCGGTGGCCTTACGTTAGGACATATAATGTTATAGCCGTACATAATGTTCCCACCGCGAAGGAGGGGCCGACGCGAAAGGAATGTTGTAAAATATTACAGCCGAGATGTTAGGTTGCCCTAGGATAGGACATATAACGTTATAGACGTATATAATGTTACCACCGAAAAGAAGAGGCCGACACGCCAGGAATGTTGTAGAATATAGCGTCCGAGAAGTTAGGTTGCCCTAGGATAGGATATATAACGTTATAGAAGTATATAATGTTCCCACCGAGATGTAGGTGCCGACACGCAAGGAATGTTGTAAAATATTGCGTCCGAGATGTTAGGTTTCCTTAGGTTAGGATTTATTACGTTATAGCTGCACATAATGTTCCCACCGAGAAGTAGAAGCCGACACGCCACGAATGTTGTTAAATATTACATCCGAGGTGTTAGGTTGCCTTAGGATAGGACATATAATGTTATATACGTACATAATGTTCCCACCGAGAAGTAGGGGCCGATACGCCACAAATGTTGTAGAATATTACATCCGAGATGTTAGGTTGCCTTAGATTAGGACATATAACGTCATGATTATTATATAGTACATCCGAGTTGTTAGGTTGCCTTAGGTCAGGGCATATAACGTTATAGAAGTACATAATGTTCCCACAGAGCAGTAGGGGCTGAAGGGCCAGGAATGTTGTCGAATATTACATCCGAGTTGTTAGGTTGCCTTATGTTAGGATATATAACGTTATAGACGTACATAATGTTCCCACCGAGAAGTAGGTGCCGACACGCATGGAATGTTGTAAAATATTGCGTCCGAGATGTTAGGTTGCCCTAGGATAGTAGATACAACGTTGTAGACGTATATAATGTCACTACCGACAAGTTGGTGCCGACACGCAAGGAATACTGTAAAATATTACATCCGAGATGTTATGTTGCCTTCGGTTAGGACATATAACGTTATAGAAGTATATAATGTTCCCACCGATTAGTAGGCGCCGACTCGCAAGGAATGTTGTAAAATATTACATCCGAGATGTTAGCTTGCCTTAGGATAGGACATATAACGTTATATACGTACATAATGTTCCCAACAAGAAGTAGGGGCCGACACGCCACGAATGTTGTAAAATACCACGTCCGAGATGTTATGTTGCCTTTGGTAAGGATATATAACGTTATAGAGGTATATAATCTCCCACGGAGTAGTATGCGCCGACACGCAAAGAATGTTGTAAAATATTACATCCGAGATGTTAGGTTGCCTTAGGTTAGGACATGTTACGTTATAGCTGCACATAATGTTCCCACCGAGAAGTAGTGGTCGACACGCAAAGAATGTTGTAAGATATTACATCCGAGATGTTAGGTTGCCCTGGGATAGGACATATAACGTTATAGACGTGCATAATGTTCCCACCAAGAAGTAGGGCCCGACACGCCACGAATGTTATAGAATGTAACGTCCGAGATGTTAGGTTTCCTTAGGTTAGGACATATAACGTTATAGACGTATATAATGTACGCACCGAGAAGTCGGCGCCGACACGCAAGGAATGTTGTAAAATACCACGTCCGAGATGTTATGTTGCCTTAGGATAGAACATATAACGTTATTTACGTACATAATGTTCCCAACAAGAAGTAGGGGCCGACACGCCACGAATGTTGTAAAATATTACGACCGAGAAGTTCGGTGGCCTTACGTTAGGACATATAATGTTATAGCCGTACATAATGTTCCCACCGCGAAGGAGGGGCCGACGCGAAAGGAATGTTGTAAAATATTACAGCCGAGATGTTAGGTTGCCCTAGGATAGGACATATAACGTTATAGACGTATATAATGTTACCACCGAAAAGAAGAGGCCGACACGCCAGGAATGTTGTAGAATATAGCGTCCGAGAAGTTAGGTTGCCCTAGGATAGGATATATAACGTTATAGAAGTATATAATGTTCCCACCGAGATGTAGGTGCCGACACGCAAGGAATGTTGTAAAATATTGCGTCCGAGATGTTAGGTTTCCTTAGGTTAGGATTTATTACGTTATAGCTGCACATAATGTTCCCACCGAGAAGTAGAAGCCGACACGCCACGAATGTTGTTAAATATTACATCCGAGGTGTTAGGTTGCCTTAGGATAGGACATATAATGTTATATACGTACATAATGTTCCCACCGAGAAGTAGGGGCCGATACGCCACAAATGTTGTAGAATATTACATCCGAGATGTTAGGTTGCCTTAGATTAGGACATATAACGTCATGATTATTATATAGTACATCCGAGTTGTTAGGTTGCCTTAGGTCAGGGCATATAACGTTATAGAAGTACATAATGTTCCCACAGAGCAGTAGGGGCTGAAGGGCCAGGAATGTTGTCGAATATTACATCCGAGTTGTTAGGTTGCCTTATGTTAGGATATATAACGTTATAGACGTACATAATGTTCCCACCGAGAAGTAGGTGCCGACACGCATGGAATGTTGTAAAATATTGCGTCCGAGATGTTAGGTTGCCCTAGGATAGTAGATACAACGTTGTAGACGTATATAATGTCACTACCGACAAGTTGGTGCCGACACGCAAGGAATACTGTAAAATATTACATCCGAGATGTTAGGTTGCCCTAGGATAGGACATATAACGTTATAGACGTATATAATGTTACCACCGAAAAGAAGAGGCCGACACGCCAGGAATGTTGTAGAATATAGCGTCCGAGAAGTTAGGTTGCCCTAGGATAGGATATATAACGTTATAGAAGTATATAATGTTCCCACCGAGATGTAGGTGCCGACACGCAAGGAATGTTGTAAAATATTGCGTCCGAGATGTTAGGTTTCCTTAGGTTAGGATTTATTACGTTATAGCTGCACATAATGTTCCCACCGAGAAGTAGAAGCCGACACGCCACGAATGTTGTTAAATATTACATCCGAGGTGTTAGGTTGCCTTAGGATAGGACATATAATGTTATATACGTACATAATGTTCCCACCGAGAAGTAGGGGCCGATACGCCACAAATGTTGTAGAATATTACATCCGAGATGTTAGGTTGCCTTAGATTAGGACATATAACGTCATGATTATTATATAGTACATCCGAGTTGTTAGGTTGCCTTAGGTCAGGGCATATAACGTTATAGAAGTACATAATGTTCCCACAGAGCAGTAGGGGCTGAAGGGCCAGGAATGTTGTCGAATATTACATCCGAGTTGTTAGGTTGCCTTATGTTAGGATATATAACGTTATAGACGTACATAATGTTCCCACCGAGAAGTAGGTGCCGACACGCATGGAATGTTGTAAAATATTGCGTCCGAGATGTTAGGTTGCCCTAGGATAGTAGATACAACGTTGTAGACGTATATAATGTCACTACCGACAAGTTGGTGCCGACACGCAAGGAATACTGTAAAATATTACATCCGAGATGTTAGGTTGCCTTAGGATAGGACATATAACGTTATATACGTACATAATGTTCCCACGGATAAGTAGGCGCCGACAGGCCCCGAATGTTGTAAAATATCACGTCCGAGATGTTATGTTGCCTTCGGTTAGGATATATAACGTTATAGAAGTGTATAATGTTCCCACGGATAAGTAGGCGCCGACACGCAAGGAATGTTGTAAAATATTACATGCGAGATGTTAGGCTGCCTTAGGTTAGGACATATTACGTTATAGCTGCACATAATGTTCCCACCGAGAAGCAGTGGCCGACACGCAAGGAATGCTGTAAAATATTACATCCGAGATGATATGGTTGTCTTCGGTTAGGACATAGACCGTTATATCTGTACATAATGTTCCCACCAAGAAGTAGGGGCAGACACGCCAAGAATGTTGTAGAATATAGCGTCCGAGAAGTTAGGTTGCCCTAGGTTAGGATATATTACGTTATAGACGTATATAATGTTCCCACGGAGAAGTAGGCGCCGACACGCAAGGAATGTTGTAAAATATTACGTCCGAGAAGTTAGGTTGCCTTAGATTAGGACATATAACGTCATGATTATTATATAGTACATCCGAGTTGTTAGGTTGCCTTAGGTCAGGGCATATAACGTTATAGAAGTACATAATGTTCCCACAGAGAAGTAGGGGCTGAAGGGCCAGGAATGTTGTCAAATATTACATCCGAGTTGTTAGGTTGCCTTATGTTAGGATATATAACGTTATAGACGTACATAATGTTCCCACCGAGAAGTAGGTGCCGACACGCATGGAATGTTGTAAAATATTGCGTCCAAGACGTTAGGTTGCCTGAGGTTAGGACATATTACTTTATAGCTGCACTTAACGTTCCCACAGGGAAGTAGAGGCCGACACGCCACGAATGTTGTAGAATATAGCGTGCGAGAAGTTAGGTTGCCCTAGGATAGGATATATATCGTTATAGACGTATATAATGTTCCCACGGAAAAGTAGGCGCCGACACGCAAGGAATGTTGTAAAATATTACGTCCGAGAAGTTAGGTTGCCTTAGATTAGGACATATAACGTCATGATTATTATATAGTACATCCGAGTTGTTAGGTTGCCTTAGGTCAGGGCATATAACGTTATAGAAGTACATAATGTTCCCACAGAAAAGTAGGGGCTGAAGGGCCAGGAATGTTGTCAAATATTACATCCGAGTTGTTAGGTTGCCTTATGTTAGGATATATAACGTTATAGACGTACATAATGTTCCCACCGAGATGTAGGTGCCGACACGCAAGGAATGTTGTAAAATATTGCGTCCGAGGTGTTAGGTTGCCTTAGGATAGGACATATAACGTTTTAGACGTACATAGTGTTCACACCGAGAAGTAGGGGTCGACACGACACGAATGTTGTAAAATATAACGTAAGAGATGTCAGGTTGCCCTGGGATAATATAAATAACCTTATAGACGTATATAATGTTCCCACCGAGAAGTAGATGCCGACGCGCAAGGAATGTTGTAAAATATTACATCCGAGATGTTAGGTTGCCTTCGGTTAGGAAATATAACGTTATAGAAGTATATAATGTTCCCACCGAGAAGTAGGCGCCGACACGCAAGTAATGTTGTAAAATATTACGTCCGAGAAGTTAGGTTGCCTTAGGTTAGGACATATAACGTCATAATTATTATGTATTACATCCGAGTGGTTAGGTTGCCTTAGGTTAGGATATATAACGTTATAGACGTACATAATGTTCCCACCGAGAAGTAGGTGCCGACACGCATGGAATGTTGTAAAATATTGCGTCCAAGACGTTAGGTTGCCTGAGGTTAGGACATATTACTTTATAGCTGCACTTAATGTTCCCACAGAGAAGTAGAGGCCGACACGCCACGAATGTTGCAAAATATCACGTCCGAGATGTTATGTTGCCTTCGGTTAGGACATATAACGTTATAGAAGTATATAATGTTCCCACCGATTAGTAGGCGCCGACTCGCAAGGAATGTTGTAAAATATTACATCCGAGATGTTAGCTTGCCTTAGGATAGGACATATAACGTTATATACGTACATAATGTTCCCAACAAGAAGTAGGGGCCGACACGCCACGAATGTTGTAAAATACCACGTCCGAGATGTTATGTTGCCTTTGGTAAGGATATATAACGTTATAGAGGTATATAATGTTCCCACGGAGTAGTATGCGCCGACACGCAAAGAATGTTGTAAAATATTACATCCGAGATGTTAGGTTGCCTTAGGTTAGGACATGTTACGTTATAGCTGCACATAATGTTCCCACAGAGAAGTAGTGGTCGACACGCAAAGAATGTTGTAAGATATTACATCCGAGATGTTAGGTTGCCCTGGGATAGGACATATAACGTTATAGACGTGCATAATGTTCCCACCAAGAAGTAGGGCCCGACACGCCACGAATGTTATAGAATGTAACGTCCGAGATGTTAGGTTTCCTTAGGTTAGGACATATAACGTTATAGACGTATATAATGTACGCACCGAGAAGTCGGCGCCGACACGCAAGGAATGTTGTAAAATACCACGTCCGAGATGTTATGTTGCCTTAGGATAGGACATATAACGTTATTTACGTACATGATATTCCCACCGAGAAGTAGGGGCCGACACGCAAGGAATGTTGTAAAATATTACATACGAGGTGTTAGGTTGCCTTAGGTTAGTACATATAACGTAATAGACGTATATAATGTTACCACCGAAAAGTAGGTTCCGACACGCAAGGAATGCTGTAAAATATTACATCCGAGATGTTAGGTTGCCTTAGGTGAGGATATATAACGTTATAGACGTACATAGTGTTCCCACGGAGTAGTATGCGCCGACACGCAAGGAATGTTGTAAAATATTACGTCCGAGAAGTTAGGTGGCCTTAGGTTAGGACATATAATGTTATAGCCGTACATAATGTTCCCACCAAGAAGTAGGGGCCGACACGCCACGAATGTTGTAGAATGAAACGTCCGAGATTTTAGGTTGCCCTAGGATAGGATATATAACGTTATAGACGTATATAATGTTCCCACCGAGAAGTAGGTGCCGACACGTAAGGAATGTTGGAAAATATTACATCCGAGATGTTAGGTTGCCTTAGGATAGGACATATAACGTTATATAAGTACATAATGTTCCCACCAAGAAGTAGGGGCTGACACGCCGCGAATGTTGTAGAATGTAACGTCCGAGATGTTAGGTTGCCCTAGGATAGGATATATAACGTTATAGACGTATATAATGTTCCCACCGAGAAGTAGGGGCCGACACGCAAGGAATGTTGGAAAATATTACATCCGAGATGTTAGGTTGCCTTAGGTTAGGACGAATAACGTTATAGCCGTACATAATGTTCCCACAAAGAAGTAGGGGCCGACACGCCACAAATGTTGTAAAATATTACATGCGAGATGTTAGGTTGCCTTAGGATAGGACATATAACGTTTTAGACGTACATAGTGTTCACACCGAGAAGTAGGGGTCGACACGCCACGAATGTTGTAGAATATAACGTAAGAGATGTTAGGTTGCCCTGGGATAATATAAATAACCTTATAGACGTATATAATGTTCCCACCGAGAAGTAGATGCCGACGCGCAAGGAATGTTGTAAAATATTACATCCGAGATGTTAGGTTGCCTTCGGTTAGGAAATATAACGTTATAGAAGTATATAATGTTCCCACCGAGAAGTAGGCGCCGACACGCAAGTAATGTTGTAAAATATTACGTCCGAGAAGTTAGGTTGCCTTAGGTTAGGACATATAACGTCATAATTATTATGTATTACATCCGAGTGGTTAGGTTGCCTTAGGTTAGGGCATATAACGTTATAGACGTACATAATGTTCCCACAGAAATGAAGGGGCTGAAGCGCCAGGAATGTTGTCAAATATTACATCCGAGTTGTTAGGTTGCCTTATGTTAGGATATATAACGTTATAGACGTACATAATGTTCCCACCGAGAAGTAGGTGCCGACACGCATGGAATGTTGTAAAATATTGCGTCCAAGACGTTAGGTTGCCTGAGGTTAGGACATATTACTTTATAGCTGCACTTAATGTTCCCACAGAGAAGTAGAGGCCGACACGCCACGAATGTTGCAAAATATCACGTCCGAGATGTTATGTTGCCTTCGGTTAGGACATATAACGTTATAGAAGTATATAATGTTCCCACCGATTAGTAGGCGCCGACTCGCAAGGAATGTTGTAAAATATTACATCCGAGATGTTAGCTTGCCTTAGGATAGGACATATAACGTTATATACGTACATAATGTTCCCAACAAGAAGTAGGGGCCGACACGCCACGAATGTTGTAAAATACCACGTCCGAGATGTTATGTTGCCTTTGGTAAGGATATATAACGTTATAGAGGTATATAATGTTCCCACGGAGTAGTATGCGCCGACACGCAAAGAATGTTGTAAAATATTGCGTCCAAGACGTTAGGTTGCCTGAGGTTAGGACATATTACTTTATAGCTGCACTTAATGTTCCCACAGAGAAGTAGAGGCCGACACGCCACGAATGTTGCAAAATATCACGTCCGAGATGTTATGTTGCCTTCGGTTAGGACATATAACGTTATAGAGGTATATAATGTTCCCACGGAGTAGTATGGTCCGACACGCAAAGAATGTTCTAAAATATTACATCCGAGATGTTAGGTTGCCTTAGGTTAGGATATATAACGTTATAGACGTACATAATGTTCCCACCGAGGAGTAGGGGTCGACACGTAACGAATGTTGTTAAATATTGTGTCCGAGATATCAGGTTGCCTTAGGTTAGGACATATAACGTTATAGCCGTACATAATGTACCCACCGAGAAGTCGGCGCCGACACGCATGGAATGTTGTAAAATACCACGTCCGAGATGTTATGTTGCCTTAGGATAGGACATATAACGTTATTTACGTACATAATGTTCCCAACAAGAAGTAGGGGCCGACACGCCACGAATGTTGTAAAATATTACGACCGAGAAGTTCGGTGGCCTTACGTTAGGACATATAATGTTATAGCCGTACATAATGTTCCCACCGCGAAGGAGGGGCCGACGCGAAAGGAATGTTGTAAAATATTACAGCCGAGATGTTAGGTTGCCCTAGGATAGGACATATAACGTTATAGACGTATATAATGTTACCACCGAAAAGAAGAGGCCGACACGCCAGGAATGTTGTAGAATATAGCGTCCGAGAAGTTAGGTTGCCCTAGGATAGGATATATAACGTTATAGAAGTATATAATGTTCCCACCGAGATGTAGGTGCCGACACGCAAGGAATGTTGTAAAATATTGCGTCCGAGATGTTAGGTTTCCTTAGGTTAGGATTTATTACGTTATAGCTGCACATAATGTTCCCACCGAGAAGTAGAAGCCGACACGCCACGAATGTTGTTAAATATTACATCCGAGGTGTTAGGTTGCCTTAGGATAGGACATATAATGTTATATACGTACATAATGTTCCCACCGAGAAGTAGGGGCCGATACGCCACAAATGTTGTAGAATATTACATCCGAGATGTTAGGTTGCCTTAGATTAGGACATATAACGTCATGATTATTATATAGTACATCCGAGTTGTTAGGTTGCCTTAGGTCAGGGCATATAACGTTATAGAAGTACATAATGTTCCCACAGAGCAGTAGGGGCTGAAGGGCCAGGAATGTTGTCGAATATTACATCCGAGTTGTTAGGTTGCCTTATGTTAGGATATATAACGTTATAGACGTGCATAATGTTCCCACCGAGAAGTAGGTGCCGACACGCATGAAATGTGAAATATTGCGTCCGAGATGTTAGGTTGCCTTAGGTTAGGACATATTACTTTATAGCTGCAGTTAATGTTCCCACCGAGAAGTAGGAGCCGCCACGCAAGGAATGTTGTAAAATACCACGTCCGAGATGTTATGTTGCCTTCGGGTAGGATATATAACGTTATAGAAGTATATAATGTTCACACGGATAAGTAGGCGCCGACACGCAAGGAATGTTGTAAAATATTACATCCGAGATGTTAGGTTGCCTTAGGTTAGGACGTATAACATTATAGTCGTAAATAATGTCCCCACCAAGAAGTAGGGGCCGCCACGCCACGAATGTTGTAAAATATTACATACGAGGTGTTAGGTTGCCTTAGGTTAGGATATATAACGTTATACACGTATATAATGTTCCCACGGAGAAGTAGGCGCCGACACGCAAGGAATGTTGTAAAATATTACATCCGAGATGTTAGGTTGCCTTAGGTTAGTATATATAACGTTATAGACGTACAAAATGTTCCCACCGAGGAGTAGGGGTCGACACGTAACGAATGTTGTTAAATATTGTGTCCGAGATATCAGGTTGCCTTAGGTTAGGACATATAACGTTATAGCCGTACATAATGTTCACACCGAGAAGTAGGGGCCGACACGCAAGGAATGTTGTAAAATATTACATCCGAGATGTTAGCTTGCCGCAGGATAGGACATATAACGTTATATACGTACATAATGTTCCCAACAAGAAGTAGGGGCCGACACGCCACAAATGTTGTAGAATATTACATCCGAGATGTTAGGTTGCCTTAGGTTAGGACACATAACGATATAGACGTACATAATGCCCCCACCGAGAAGTAGAGGCCGACACGCCACGAATGTTGTGAGATATTACATCCGAGATGTTAGGTTTATTTAGGTTAGGACATATAACGTTATAGACGTATATAATGTACCCACCGAGAAGTCGGCGCCGACACGCATGGAATGTTGTAAAATACCACGTCCGAGATGTTATGTTGCCTTAGGATAGGACATATAACGTTATTTACGTACATAATGTTCCCAACAAGAAGTAGGGGCCGACACGCCACGAATGTTGTAAAATATTACGTCCGAGAAGTTAGGTGGCCTCAGGTTAGGACATATAATGTTATAGCCGTACATAATGTTCCCACCGCGAAGGAGGGGCCGACGCGAAAGGAATGTTGTAAAATATTACAGCCGAGATGTTAGGTTGCCCTAGGATAGGACATATAACGTTATAGCCGTACATAATGTTTCCACCGCGAAGGAGGGGCCGACGCGAAAGGAATGTTGTAAAATATTACATCCGAGATGTTAGGTTTCCCTAGAATACGACATATAACGTTATAGACGTGCATAATGTTCCCACCAAGAAGTAGGGGCCGACACGCCACGAATGTTATAGAATGTAACGTCCGAGATGTTAGGTTGCCCTAGGGTAGGATATATAACGTTATAGACGTATATAATGTTACCACCGAGAAGTAGGGGCCGACACGCAAGGAATGTTATAAAATATTACATCCGAGATGTTAGGTTGCCTTAGCTTAGGATATATAACGTTATAGACGTACATAATGTTCCCACCGAGAAGTAGGTGCCGACACGCAAGGAATGTTGTAAAATACCACGTCCGAGATGTTATGTTGCCTTTGGTAAGGATATATAACGTTATAGAGGTATATAATGTTCCCACGGAGTAGTATGCGCCGACACGCAAAGAATGTTGTAAAATATTACATCCGAGATGTTAGGTTGCCTTAGGTTAGGACATGTTACGTTATAGCTGCACATAATGTTCCCACCGAGAAGTAGTGGTCGACACGCCACGAATGTTGTAAAATATTACATCCGAGATGTTAGGTTTCCCTAGAATACGACATATAACGTTATAGACGTGCATAATGTTCCCACCAAGAAGTAGGGCCCGACACGCCACGAATGTTATAGAATGTAACGTCCGAGATGTTAGGTTTCCTTAGGTTAGGACATATAACGTTATAGACGTATATAATGTACGCACCGAGAAGTCGGCGCCGACACGCAAGGAATGTTGTAAAATACCACGTCCGAGATGTTATGTTGCCTTAGGATAGGACATATAACGTTATTTACGTACATAATGTTCCCAACAAGAAGTAGGGGCCGACACGCCACGAATGTTGTAAAATATTACGTCCGAGAAGTTAGGTGGCCTTACGTTAGGACATATAATGTTATAGCCGTACATAATGTTCCCACCGCGAAGGAGGGGCCGACGCGAAAGGAATGTTGTAAAATATTACAGCCGAGATGTTAGGTTGCCCTAGGATAGGACATATAACGTTATAGACGTATATAATGTTACCACCGAAAAGAAGAGGCCGACACGCCAGGAATGTTGTAGAATATAGCGTCCGAGAAGTTAGGTTGCCCTAGGATAGGATATATAACGTTATAGAAGTATATAATGTTCCCACCGAGATGTAGGTGCCGACACGCAAGGAATGTTGTAAAATATTGCGTCCGAGATGTTAGGTTTCCTTAGGTTAGGATTTATTACGTTATAGCTGCACATAATGTTCCCACCGAGAAGTAGAAGCCGACACGCGACGAATGTTGTTAAATATTACATCCGAGGTGTTAGGTTGCCTTAGGATAGGACATATAATGTTATATACGTACATAATGTTCCCACCGAGAAGTAGGGGCCGATACGCCACAAATGTTGTAGAATATTACATCCGAGATGTTAGGTTGCCTTAGATTAGGACATATAACGTCATGATTATTATATAGTACATCCGAGTTGTTAGGTTGCCTTAGGTCAGGGCATATAACGTTATAGAAGTACATAATGTTCCCACAGAGCAGTAGGGGCTGAAGGGCCAGGAATGTTGTCGAATATTACATCCGAGTTGTTAGGTTGCCTTATGTTAGGATATATAACGTTATAGACGTACATAATGTTCCCACCGAGAAGTAGGTGCCGACACGCATGGAATGTTGTAAAATATTGCGTCCAAGACGTTAGGTTGCCTGAGGTTAGGACATATTACTTTATAGCTGCACTTAATGTTCCCACAGAGAAGTAGAGGCCGACACGCCACGAATGTTGCAAAATATCACGTCCGAGATGTAATGTTGCCTTCGGTTAGGACATATAACGTTATAGAAGTATATAATGTTCCCACCGATTAGTAGGCGCCGACTCGCAAGGAATGTTGTAAAATATTACATCCGAGATGTTAGCTTGCCTTAGGATAGGACATATCACGTTATATACGTACATAATGTTCCCAACAAGAAGTAGGGGCCGACACGCCACGAATGTTGTAAAATATAACGTCCGAGATGTTAGGTTGCCCTAGGATAATATAAATAACGTTAGAGACGTATATAATTTTTCCACCGAGAAGTAGGTGCCGACACGAAAGGAATGTTGTAAAATATCACGTCCGAGATGTTATGTTGCCTTCGGTTAGGAAATATAACGTTATACAAGCATATAATGTTCCCACGGAGAAGTAGTCGCCGACACGCAAAGAATGTTGTAAGATATTACATCCGAGATGTTAGGTTGCCCTGGGATAGGACATATAACGTTATAGACGTACATAATGTTCCCACCGAGAAGTAGGGGCCGACACGCCACAAATGTTGTAGAATATTACATCCGAGATGTTAGGTTGCCTTAGGTTAGGACATATAACGTTATAGTCGTACATAATGTTCCCACCGAGAAGTAGGGGCCGACACGCCACGAATGTTGTAAAATATTACATACGAGGTGTTAGGTTGCCTTAGGTTAGGACACATAACGATATAGACGTACATAATGCCCCCACCGAGAAGTAGAGGCCGACACGCCACGAATGTTGTGAGATATTACATCCGAGATGCTAGGTTTCCTTAGGTTAGGACATATAACGTTATATACGTACATAATGTTCCCACCAAGAAGTAGGGGCCGACACGCAAGGAATGTTGTAAAATATTACATCCGAGATGTTAGGTTGCCTTAGGTTGGGATATATAACGTTATAGACGTACATAACGTTCCCACCGAGGAGTAGGGGTCGACACGTAACGAATGTTGTTAAATATTACATCCGAGTTATTAGTTTGCCTTATGTTAGGATATATAACGTTATAGACGTGCATAATGTTCCCACCGAGAAGTAGGTGCCGACACGCATGAAATGTGAAATATTGCGTCCGAGATGTTAGGTTGCCTTAGGTTAGGACATATTACTTTATAGCTGCACTTAATGTTCCCACCGAGAAGTAGAGGCCGACACGCCACGAATGTTGTAAAATATCACGTCCGAGATGTTATGTTGCCTTCGGTTAGGACATATAACGTTATAGAAGTATGTAATGTTCCCACCGATTAGTAGGCGCCGACTCGCAAGGAATGTTGTAAAATATTACATCCGAGATGTTAGGTTTCCCTAAGATAGGACATATAACGTTATAGACGTACATAATATTCCCACGGAGTAGTATGCGCCGACACGCAAGGAATGTTGTATAATATTACGTCCGAGATGTTAGGTTTCCCTAGGATAGGACATATAACGTTATAGACGTACATAATGTTCCCACCGAGAAGTAGGTGACGACACGCAAGGAATGTTGTACAATATCACGTCCGAGACGTTATGTTGCCTTCGGTTAGGATATAGAACGTTATAGAAGTATATAATATTCCCACGGAGTAGTATGCGCCGACACGCAAGGAATGTTGTACAATATTACATCCGAGATGTTAGGTTGCCTTAGGATAGGACATATAACGTTATAGACGTACATAATGTTCCCACCGAAAAGTAGGTGCCGACACGCAAGGAAGGTTGTAAAATATCACGTCCGAGATGTTATGTTGCCTTCGGTTAGGATATATAACGTTATAGAAGTATATAATGTTCACACGGATAAGTAGGCGCCGACACGCAAGGAATGTTGTAAAATATTACATCCGAGATGTTAGGTTGCCTTAGGTTAGGACGTATAACATTATAGTCGTAAATAATGTTCCCACCAAGAAGTAGGGGCCGACACGCCACGAATGTTGTAAAATATTACATACGAGGTGTTAGGTTGCCTTAGGTTAGGATATATAACGTTATAGACGTATATAATGTTCCCACGGAGAAGTAGGCGCCGACACGCAAGGAATGTTGTAAAATATTACATCCGAGATGTTAGGTTGCCTTAGGTTAGGATATATAACGTTATAGACGTACATAATGTTCCCACCGAGGAGTAGGGGTCGACACGTAACGAATGTTGTTAAATATTGTGTCCGAGATATCAGGTTGCCTTAGGTTAGGACATATAACGTTATAGCCGTACATAATGTTCACACCGAGAAGTAGGGGCCGACACGCAAGGAATGTTGTAAAATATTACATCCGAGATGTTAGCTTGCCGCAGGATAGGACATATAACGTTATATACGTACATAATGTTCCCAACAAGAAGTAGGGGCCGACACGCCACAAATGTTGTAGAATATTACATCCGAGATGTTAGGTTTCCTTAGGTTAGGACACATAACGATATAGACGTACATAATGCCCCCACCGAGAAGTAGAGGCCGACACGCCACGAATGTTGTGAGATATTACATCCGAGATGTTAGGTTTATTTAGGTTAGGACATATAACGTTATAGACGTATATAATGTACCCACCGAGAAGTCGGCGCCGACACGCATGGAATGTTGTAAAATACCACGTCCGAGATGCTATGTTGCCTTAGGATAGGACATATAACGTTATTTACGTACATAATGTTCCCAACAAGAAGTAGGGGCCGACACGCCACGAATGTTGTAAAATATTACGTCCGAGAAGTTAGGTGGCCTTAGGTTAGGACATATAATGTTATAGCCGTACATAATGTTCCCACCGCGAAGGAGGGGCCGACGCGAAAGGAATGTTGTAAAATATTACAGCCGAGATGTTAGGTTGCCCTAGGATAGGACATATAACGTTATAGCCGTACATAATGTTTCCACCGCGAAGGAGGGGCCGACGCGAAAGGAATGTTGTAAAATATTACATCCGAGATGTTAGGTTTCCCTAGAATACGACATATAACGTTATAGACGTGCATAATGTTCCCACCAAGAAGTAGGGGCCGACACGCCACGAATGTTATAGAATGTAACGTCCGAGATGTTAGGTTGCCCTAGGATAGCATATATAACGTTATAGACGTATATAATGTTACCACCGAGAAGTAGGGGCCGACACGCAAGGAATGTTATAAAATATTACATCCGAGATGTTAGGTTGCCTTAGCTTAGGATATATAACGTTATAGACGTACATAATGTTCCCACCGAGAAGTAGGTGCCGACACGCAAGGAATGTTGTAAAATACCACGTCCGAGATGTTATGTTGCCTTTGGTAAGGATATATAACGTTATAGAGGTATATAATGTTCCCACGGAGTAGTATGCGCCGACACGCAAAGAATGTTGTAAAAAATTACATCCGAGATGTTAGGTTGCCTTAGGTTAGGACATGTTACGTTATAGCTGCACATAATGTTCCCGCCGAGAAGTAGTGGTCGACACGCCACGAATGTTGTAAAATATTACATCCGAGATGTTAGGTTTCCCTAGAATACGACATATAACGTTATAGACGTGCATAATGTTCCCACCAAGAAGTAGGGCCCGACACGCCACGAATGTTATAGAATGTAACGTCCGAGATGTTAGGCTTCCTTAGGTTAGGACATATAACGTTATAGACGTATATAATGTACGCACCGAGAAGTCGGCGCCGACACGCAAGGAATGTTGTAAAATACCACGTCCGAGATGTTATGTTGCCTTAGGATAGGACATATAACGTTATTTACGTACATAATGTTCCCAACAAGAAGTAGGGGCCGACACGCCACGAATGTTGTAAAATATTACGTCCGAGAAGTTCGGTGGCCTTACGTTAGGACATATAATGTTATAGCCGTACATAATGTTCCCACCGCGAAGGAGGGGCCGACGCGAAAGGAATGTTGTAAAATATTACAGCCGAGATGTTAGGTTGCCCTAGGATAGGACATATAACGTTATAGACGTATATAATGTTACCACCGAAAAGAAGAGGCCGACACGCCAGGAATGTTGTAGAATATAGCGTCCGAGAAGTTAGGTTGCCCTAGGATAGGATATATAACGTTATAGAAGTATATAATGTTCCCACCGAGATGTAGGTGCCGACACGCAAGGAATGTTGTAAAATATTGCGTCCGAGATGTTAGGTTTCCTTAGGTTAGGATTTATTACGTTATAGCTGCACATAATGTTCCCACCGAGAAGTAGAAGCCGACACGCCACGAATGTTGTTAAATATTACATCCGAGGTGTTAGGTTGCCTTAGGATAGGACATATAATGTTATATACGTACATAATGTTCCCACCGAGAAGTAGGGGCCGATACGCCACAAATGTTGTAGAATATTACATCCGAGATGTTAGGTTGCCTTAGATTAGGACATATAACGTCATGATTATTATATAGTACATCCGAGTTGTTAGGTTGCCTTAGGTCAGGGCATATAACGTTATAGAAGTACATAATGTTCCCACAGAGCAGTAGGGGCTGAAGGGCCAGGAATGTTGTCGAATATTACATCCGAGTTGTTAGGTTGCCTTATGTTAGGATATATAACGTTATAGACGTACATAATGTTCCCACCGAGATGTAGGTGCCGACACGCAAGGAATGTTGTAAAATATTGCGTCCGAGGTGTTAGGTTGCCTTAGGATAGGACATATAATGTTATATACGAACATAATGTTCCCACCAAGAAGTAGGGGCAGACACGCCAAGAATGTTGTAGAATATAGCGTCCGAGAAGTTAGGTTGCCTTAGGTTAGGATATATAACGTTATAGACGTATATAATGTTCCCACGGAGAAGTAGGCGCCGACACGCAAGGAATGTTGTAAAATATTACGTCCGAGAAGTTAGGTTGCCTTAGATTAGGACATATAACGTCATGATTATTATATAGTACATCCGAGTTGTTAGGTTGCCTTAGGTCAGGGCATATAACGTTATAGAAGTACATAATGTTCCCACAGAGAAGTAGGGGCTGAAGGGCCAGGAATGTTGTCAAATATTACATCCGAGTTGTTAGGTTGCCTTATGTTAGGATATATAACGTTATAGACGTACATAATGTTCCCACCGAGAAGTAGGTGCCGACACGCATGGAATGTTGTAAAATATTGCGTCCAAGACGTTAGGTTGCCTGAGGTTAGGACATATTACTTTATAGCTGCACTTAATGTTCCCACAGAGAAGTAGAGGCCGACACGCCACGAATGTTGCAAAATATCACGTCCGAGATGTTATGTTGCCTTCGGTTAGGACATATAACGTTATAGAAGTATATAATGTTCCCACCGATTAGTAGGCGCCGACTCGCAAGGAATGTTGTAAAATATTACATCCGAGATGTTAGGTTGCCTTACGTTAGGATATATAACGTTATAGACGAACATAATGTTCCCACCGAGAAGTAGTGGCCGACACGCCACGAATGTTGTGAAATATTACATCCGAGATGATATGTTTGCTTAGGTTAGGACATATAACGTTACATACGTACATAATGTTCCGACGAAGAAGTAGGGGCCGACACGCAAGGAATGTTGTAAAATATTACATCCGAGATGTTAGGTTGCCTTAGGTTAGGATATATAACGTTACAGCTGCACATAATGTTCCCACCGAGAAGTAGAGGCCGACACGCCACGAATGTTGTAAAATATCACGTCCGAGATGTTATGTTGCCTTCGGTTAGGATATATAAAGTTATAGAAGTGTATAATGTTCCCACGGATAAGTAGGCGCCGACACGCAAGGAATGTTGTAAAATATCACGTCCGAGATGTTATGTTGCCTTCGGTTAGGAAATATAACGTTATAGAAGTATATAATGTTCCCACGGAGAAGTAGGCGCCGACACGCAAAGAATGTTGTAAGATATTACATCCGAGATGTTAGGTTGCCCTGGGATAGGACATATAACGTTATAGGCGTACATAATGTTCCCACCAAGAAGTAGGGGCCGACACGCCACGAATGCTGTAGAATGAAACGTCCGAGATTTTAGGTTGCCCTAGGATAGGATATATAACGTTATAGACGTATATAATGTTCCCACCGAGAAGTAGGTGCCGACACGTAAGGAATGTTGGAAAATATTACATCCGAGATGTTAGGTTGCCTTAGGATAGGACATATAACGTTATATACGTACATAATGTTCCCACCAAGAAGTAGGGGCTGACACGCCGCGAATGTTGTAGAATGTAACGTCCGAGATGTTAGGTTGCCCTAGGATAGGATATATAACGTTATAGACGTATATAATGTTCCCACCGAGAAGTAGGGGCCGACACGCAAGGAATGTTGGAAAATATTACATCCGAGATGTTAGGTTGCCTTAGGTTAGGACGAATAACGTTATAGCCGTACATAATGTTCCCACAAAGAAGTAGGGGCCGACACGCCACAAATGTTGTAAAATATTACATCCGAGATGTTAGGTTGCCTTAGGATAGGACATATAACGTTTTAGACGTACATAGTGTTCACACCGAGAAGTAGGGGTCGACACGACACGAATGTTGTAAAATATAACGTAAGAGATGTTAGGTTGCCCTGGGATAATATAAATAACCTTATAGACGTATAAAATGTTCCCACGGAGTAGTATGCGCCGACACGCAAAGAATGTTGTAAAATATTACATCCGAGATGTTAGGTTGCCTTAGCTTAGGACATGTTACGTTATAGCTGCACATAATGTTCCCACCGAGAAGTAGTGGTCGACACGCAAAGAATGTTGTAAGATATTACATCCGAGATGTTAGGTTGCCCTGGGATAGGACATATAACGTTATAGACGTGCATAATGTTCCCACCAAGAAGTAGGGCCCGACACGCCACGAATATTATAGAATGTAACGTCCGAGATGTTAGGTTTCCTTAGGTTAGGACATATAACGTTATAGACGTATATAATGTACGCACCGAGAAGTCGGCGCCGACACGCAAGGAATGTTGTAAAATACCACGTCCGAGATGTTATGTTGCCTTAGGATAGAACATATAACGTTATTTACGTACATAATGTTCCCAACAAGAAGTAGGGGCCGACACGCCACGAATGTTGTAAAATATTACGACCGAGAAGTTCGGTGGCCTTACGTTAGGACATATAATGTTATAGCCGTACATAATGTTCCCACCGCGAAGGAGGGGCCGACGCGAAAGGAATGTTGTAAAATATTACAGCCGAGATGTTAGGTTGCCCTAGGATAGGACATATAACGTTATAGACGTATATAATGTTACCACCGAAAAGAAGAGGCCGACACGCCAGGAATGTTGTAGAATATAGCGTCCGAGAAGTTAGGTTGCCCTAGGATAGGATATATAACGTTATAGAAGTATATAATGTTCCCACCGAGATGTAGGTGCCGACACGCAAGGAATGTTGTAAAATATTGCGTCCGAGATGTTAGGTTTCCTTAGGTTAGGATTTATTACGTTATAGCTGCACATAATGTTCCCACCGAGAAGTAGAAGCCGACACGCCACGAATGTTGTTAAATATTACATCCGAGGTGTTAGGTTGCCTTAGGATAGGACATATAATGTTATATACGTACATAATGTTCCCACCGAGAAGTAGGTGCCGACACGCATGGAATGTTGTAAAATATTGCGTCCGAGATGTTAGGTTGCCCTAGGATAGTAGATACAACGTTGTAGACGTATATAATGTCACTACCGACAAGTTGGTGCCGACACGCAAGGAATACTGTAAAATATTACATCCGAGATGTTATGTTGCCTTCGGTTAGGACATATAACGTTATAGAAGTATATAATGTTCCCACCGATTAGTAGGCGCCGACTCGCAAGGAATGTTGTAAAATATTACATCCGAGATGTTAGCTTGCCTTAGGATAGGACATATAACGTTATATACGTACATAATGTTCCCAACAAGAAGTAGGGGCCGACACGCCACGAATGTTGTAAAATACCACGTCCGAGATGTTATGTTGCCTTTGGTAAGGATATATAACGTTATAGAGGTATATAATCTCCCACGGAGTAGTATGCGCCGACACGCAAAGAATGTTGTAAAATATTACATCCGAGATGTTAGGTTGCCTTAGGTTAGGACATGTTACGTTATAGCTGCACATAATGTTCCCACCGAGAAGTAGTGGTCGACACGCAAAGAATGTTGTAAGATATTACATCCGAGATGTTAGGTTGCCCTGGGATAGGACATATAACGTTATAGACGTGCATAATGTTCCCACCAAGAAGTAGGGCCCGACACGCCACGAATGTTATAGAATGTAACGTCCGAGATGTTAGGTTTCCTTAGGTTAGGACATATAACGTTATAGACGTATATAATGTACGCACCGAGAAGTCGGCGCCGACACGCAAGGAATGTTGTAAAATACCACGTCCGAGATGTTATGTTGCCTTAGGATAGAACATATAACGTTATTTACGTACATAATGTTCCCAACAAGAAGTAGGGGCCGACACGCCACGAATGTTGTAAAATATTACGACCGAGAAGTTCGGTGGCCTTACGTTAGGACATATAATGTTATAGCCGTACATAATGTTCCCACCGCGAAGGAGGGGCCGACGCGAAAGGAATGTTGTAAAATATTACAGCCGAGATGTTAGGTTGCCCTAGGATAGGACATATAACGTTATAGACGTATATAATGTTACCACCGAAAAGAAGAGGCCGACACGCCAGGAATGTTGTAGAATATAGCGTCCGAGAAGTTAGGTTGCCCTAGGATAGGATATATAACGTTATAGAAGTATATAATGTTCCCACCGAGATGTAGGTGCCGACACGCAAGGAATGTTGTAAAATATTGCGTCCGAGATGTTAGGTTTCCTTAGGTTAGGATTTATTACGTTATAGCTGCACATAATGTTCCCACCGAGAAGTAGAAGCCGACACGCCACGAATGTTGTTAAATATTACATCCGAGGTGTTAGGTTGCCTTAGGATAGGACATATAATGTTATATACGTACATAATGTTCCCACCGAGAAGTAGGGGCCGATACGCCACAAATGTTGTAGAATATTACATCCGAGATGTTAGGTTGCCTTAGATTAGGACATATAACGTCATGATTATTATATAGTACATCCGAGTTGTTAGGTTGCCTTAGGTCAGGGCATATAACGTTATAGAAGTACATAATGTTCCCACAGAGCAGTAGGGGCTGAAGGGCCAGGAATGTTGTCGAATATTACATCCGAGTTGTTAGGTTGCCTTATGTTAGGATATATAACGTTATAGACGTACATAATGTTCCCACCGAGAAGTAGGTGCCGACACGCATGGAATGTTGTAAAATATTGCGTCCGAGATGTTAGGTTGCCCTAGGATAGTAGATACAACGTTGTAGACGTATATAATGTCACTACCGACAAGTTGGTGCCGACACGCAAGGAATACTGTAAAATATTACATCCGAGATGTTAGGTTGCCCTAGGATAGGACATATAACGTTATAGACGTATATAATGTTACCACCGAAAAGAAGAGGCCGACACGCCAGGAATGTTGTAGAATATAGCGTCCGAGAAGTTAGGTTGCCCTAGGATAGGATATATAACGTTATAGAAGTATATAATGTTCCCACCGAGATGTAGGTGCCGACACGCAAGGAATGTTGTAAAATATTGCGTCCGAGATGTTAGGTTTCCTTAGGTTAGGATTTATTACGTTATAGCTGCACATAATGTTCCCACCGAGAAGTAGAAGCCGACACGCCACGAATGTTGTTAAATATTACATCCGAGGTGTTAGGTTGCCTTAGGATAGGACATATAATGTTATATACGTACATAATGTTCCCACCGAGAAGTAGGGGCCGATACGCCACAAATGTTGTAGAATATTACATCCGAGATGTTAGGTTGCCTTAGATTAGGACATATAACGTCATGATTATTATATAGTACATCCGAGTTGTTAGGTTGCCTTAGGTCAGGGCATATAACGTTATAGAAGTACATAATGTTCCCACAGAGCAGTAGGGGCTGAAGGGCCAGGAATGTTGTCGAATATTACATCCGAGTTGTTAGGTTGCCTTATGTTAGGATATATAACGTTATAGACGTACATAATGTTCCCACCGAGAAGTAGGTGCCGACACGCATGGAATGTTGTAAAATATTGCGTCCGAGATGTTAGGTTGCCCTAGGATAGTAGATACAACGTTGTAGACGTATATAATGTCACTACCGACAAGTTGGTGCCGACACGCAAGGAATACTGTAAAATATTACATCCGAGATGTTAGGTTGCCTTAGGATAGGACATATAACGTTATATACGTACATAATGTTCCCACGGATAAGTAGGCGCCGACAGGCCCCGAATGTTGTAAAATATCACATCCGAGATGTTATGTTGCCTTCGGTTAGGATATATAACGTTATAGAAGTGTATAATGTTCCCACGGATAAGTAGGCGCCGACACGCAAGGAATGTTGTAAAATATTACATGCGAGATGTTAGGCTGCCTTAGGTTAGGACATATTACGTTATAGCTGCACATAATGTTCCCACCGAGAAGCAGTGGCCGACACGCAAGGAATGCTGTAAAATATTACATCCGAGATGATATGGTTGTCTTCGGTTAGGACATAGACCGTTATATCTGTACATAATGTTCCCACCAAGAAGTAGGGGCAGACACGCCAAGAATGTTGTAGAATATAGCGTCCGAGAAGTTAGGTTGCCCTAGGTTAGGATATATTACGTTATAGACGTATATAATGTTCCCACGGAGAAGTAGGCGCCGACACGCAAGGAATGTTGTAAAATATTACGTCCGAGAAGTTAGGTTGCCTTAGATTAGGACATATAACGTCATGATTATTATATAGTACATCCGAGTTGTTAGGTTGCCTTAGGTCAGGGCATATAACGTTATAGAAGTACATAATGTTCCCACAGAGAAGTAGGGGCTGAAGGGCCAGGAATGTTGTCAAATATTACATCCGAGTTGTTAGGTTGCCTTATGTTAGGATATATAACGTTATAGACGTACATAATGTTCCCACCGAGAAGTAGGTGCCGACACGCATGGAATGTTGTAAAATATTGCGTCCAAGACGTTAGGTTGCCTGAGGTTAGGACATATTACTTTATAGCTGCACTTAACGTTCCCACAGGGAAGTAGAGGCCGACACGCCACGAATGTTGTAGAATATAGCGTGCGAGAAGTTAGGTTGCCCTAGGATAGGATATATATCGTTATAGACGTATATAATGTTCCCACGGAAAAGTAGGCGCCGACACGCAAGGAATGTTGTAAAATATTACGTCCGAGAAGTTAGGTTGCCTTAGATTAGGACATATAACGTCATGATTATTATATAGTACATCCGAGTTGTTAGGTTGCCTTAGGTCAGGGCATATAACGTTATAGAAGTACATAATGTTCCCACAGAAAAGTAGGGGCTGAAGGGCCAGGAATGTTGTCAAATATTACATCCGAGTTGTTAGGTTGCCTTATGTTAGGATATATAACGTTATAGACGTACATAATGTTCCCACCGAGATGTAGGTGCCGACACGCAAGGAATGTTGTAAAATATTGCGTCCGAGGTGTTAGGTTGCCTTAGGATAGGACATATAACGTTTTAGACGTACATAGTGTTCACACCGAGAAGTAGGGGTCGACACGACACGAATGTTGTAAAATATAACGTAAGAGATGTCAGGTTGCCCTGGGATAATATAAATAACCTTATAGACGTATATAATGTTCCCACCGAGAAGTAGATGCCGACGCGCAAGGAATGTTGTAAAATATTACATCCGAGATGTTAGGTTGCCTTCGGTTAGGAAATATAACGTTATAGAAGTATATAATGTTCCCACCGAGAAGTAGGCGCCGACACGCAAGTAATGTTGTAAAATATTACGTCCGAGAAGTTAGGTTGCCTTAGGTTAGGACATATAACGTCATAATTATTATGTATTACATCCGAGTGGTTAGGTTGCCTTAGGTTAGGATATATAACGTTATAGACGTACATAATGTTCCCACCGAGAAGTAGGTGCCGACACGCATGGAATGTTGTAAAATATTGCGTCCAAGACGTTAGGTTGCCTGAGGTTAGGACATATTACTTTATAGCTGCACTTAATGTTCCCACAGAGAAGTAGAGGCCGACACGCCACGAATGTTGCAAAATATCACGTCCGAGATGTTATGTTGCCTTCGGTTAGGACATATAACGTTATAGAAGTATATAATGTTCCCACCGATTAGTAGGCGCCGACTCGCAAGGAATGTTGTAAAATATTACATCCGAGATGTTAGCTTGCCTTAGGATAGGACATATAACGTTATATACGTACATAATGTTCCCAACAAGAAGTAGGGGCCGACACGCCACGAATGTTGTAAAATACCACGTCCGAGATGTTATGTTGCCTTTGGTAAGGATATATAACGTTATAGAGGTATATAATGTTCCCACGGAGTAGTATGCGCCGACACGCAAAGAATGTTGTAAAATATTACATCCGAGATGTTAGGTTGCCTTAGGTTAGGACATGTTACGTTATAGCTGCACATAATGTTCCCACAGAGAAGTAGTGGTCGACACGCAAAGAATGTTGTAAGATATTACATCCGAGATGTTAGGTTGCCCTGGGATAGGACATATAACGTTATAGACGTGCATAATGTTCCCACCAAGAAGTAGGGCCCGACACGCCACGAATGTTATAGAATGTAACGTCCGAGATGTTAGGTTTCCTTAGGTTAGGACATATAACGTTATAGACGTATATAATGTACGCACCGAGAAGTCGGCGCCGACACGCAAGGAATGTTGTAAAATACCACGTCCGAGATGTTATGTTGCCTTAGGATAGGACATATAACGTTATTTACGTACATGATATTCCCACCGAGAAGTAGGGGCCGACACGCAAGGAATGTTGTAAAATATTACATACGAGGTGTTAGGTTGCCTTAGGTTAGTACATATAACGTAATAGACGTATATAATGTTACCACCGAAAAGTAGGTTCCGACACGCAAGGAATGCTGTAAAATATTACATCCGAGATGTTAGGTTGCCTTAGGTGAGGATATATAACGTTATAGACGTACATAGTGTTCCCACGGAGTAGTATGCGCCGACACGCAAGGAATGTTGTAAAATATTACGTCCGAGAAGTTAGGTGGCCTTAGGTTAGGACATATAATGTTATAGCCGTACATAATGTTCCCACCAAGAAGTAGGGGCCGACACGCCACGAATGTTGTAGAATGAAACGTCCGAGATTTTAGGTTGCCCTAGGATAGGATATATAACGTTATAGACGTATATAATGTTCCCACCGAGAAGTAGGTGCCGACACGTAAGGAATGTTGGAAAATATTACATCCGAGATGTTAGGTTGCCTTAGGATAGGACATATAACGTTATATAAGTACATAATGTTCCCACCAAGAAGTAGGGGCTGACACGCCGCGAATGTTGTAGAATGTAACGTCCGAGATGTTAGGTTGCCCTAGGATAGGATATATAACGTTATAGACGTATATAATGTTCCCACCGAGAAGTAGGGGCCGACACGCAAGGAATGTTGGAAAATATTACATCCGAGATGTTAGGTTGCCTTAGGTTAGGACGAATAACGTTATAGCCGTACATAATGTTCCCACAAAGAAGTAGGGGCCGACACGCCACAAATGTTGTAAAATATTACATGCGAGATGTTAGGTTGCCTTAGGATAGGACATATAACGTTTTAGACGTACATAGTGTTCACACCGAGAAGTAGGGGTCGACACGCCACGAATGTTGTAGAATATAACGTAAGAGATGTTAGGTTGCCCTGGGATAATATAAATAACCTTATAGACGTATATAATGTTCCCACCGAGAAGTAGATGCCGACGCGCAAGGAATGTTGTAAAATATTACATCCGAGATGTTAGGTTGCCTTCGGTTAGGAAATATAACGTTATAGAAGTATATAATGTTCCCACCGAGAAGTAGGCGCCGACACGCAAGTAATGTTGTAAAATATTACGTCCGAGAAGTTAGGTTGCCTTAGGTTAGGACATATAACGTCATAATTATTATGTATTACATCCGAGTGGTTAGGTTGCCTTAGGTTAGGGCATATAACGTTATAGACGTACATAATGTTCCCACAGAAATGAAGGGGCTGAAGCGCCAGGAATGTTGTCAAATATTACATCCGAGTTGTTAGGTTGCCTTATGTTAGGATATATAACGTTATAGACGTACATAATGTTCCCACCGAGAAGTAGGTGCCGACACGCATGGAATGTTGTAAAATATTGCGTCCAAGACGTTAGGTTGCCTGAGGTTAGGACATATTACTTTATAGCTGCACTTAATGTTCCCACAGAGAAGTAGAGGCCGACACGCCACGAATGTTGCAAAATATCACGTCCGAGATGTTATGTTGCCTTCGGTTAGGACATATAACGTTATAGAAGTATATAATGTTCCCACCGATTAGTAGGCGCCGACTCGCAAGGAATGTTGTAAAATATTACATCCGAGATGTTAGCTTGCCTTAGGATAGGACATATAACGTTATATACGTACATAATGTTCCCAACAAGAAGTAGGGGCCGACACGCCACGAATGTTGTAAAATACCACGTCCGAGATGTTATGTTGCCTTTGGTAAGGATATATAACGTTATAGAGGTATATAATGTTCCCACGGAGTAGTATGCGCCGACACGCAAAGAATGTTGTAAAATATTGCGTCCAAGACGTTAGGTTGCCTGAGGTTAGGACATATTACTTTATAGCTGCACTTAATGTTCCCACAGAGAAGTAGAGGCCGACACGCCACGAATGTTGCAAAATATCACGTCCGAGATGTTATGTTGCCTTCGGTTAGGACATATAACGTTATAGAGGTATATAATGTTCCCACGGAGTAGTATGGTCCGACACGCAAAGAATGTTCTAAAATACTACATCCGAGATGTTAGGTTGCCTTAGGTTAGGATATATAACGTTATAGACGTACATAATGTTCCCACCGAGGAGTAGGGGTCGACACGTAACGAATGTTGTTAAATATTGTGTCCGAGATATCAGGTTGCCTTAGGTTAGGACATATAACGTTATAGCCGTACATAATGTACCCACCGAGAAGTCGGCGCCGACACGCATGGAATGTTGTAAAATACCACGTCCGAGATGTTATGTTGCCTTAGGATAGGACATATAACGTTATTTACGTACATAATGTTCCCAACAAGAAGTAGGGGCCGACACGCCACGAATGTTGTAAAATATTACGACCGAGAAGTTCGGTGGCCTTACGTTAGGACATATAATGTTATAGCCGTACATAATGTTCCCACCGCGAAGGAGGGGCCGACGCGAAAGGAATGTTGTAAAATATTACAGCCGAGATGTTAGGTTGCCCTAGGATAGGACATATAACGTTATAGACGTATATAATGTTACCACCGAAAAGAAGAGGCCGACACGCCAGGAATGTTGTAGAATATAGCGTCCGAGAAGTTAGGTTGCCCTAGGATAGGATATATAACGTTATAGAAGTATATAATGTTCCCACCGAGATGTAGGTGCCGACACGCAAGGAATGTTGTAAAATATTGCGTCCGAGATGTTAGGTTTCCTTAGGTTAGGATTTATTACGTTATAGCTGCACATAATGTTCCCACCGAGAAGTAGAAGCCGACACGCCACGAATGTTGTTAAATATTACATCCGAGGTGTTAGGTTGCCTTAGGATAGGACATATAATGTTATATACGTACATAATGTTCCCACCGAGAAGTAGGGGCCGATACGCCACAAATGTTGTAGAATATTACATCCGAGATGTTAGGTTGCCTTAGATTAGGACATATAACGTCATGATTATTATATAGTACATCCGAGTTGTTAGGTTGCCTTAGGTCAGGGCATATAACGTTATAGAAGTACATAATGTTCCCACAGAGCAGTAGGGGCTGAAGGGCCAGGAATGTTGTCGAATATTACATCCGAGTCGTTAGGTTGCCTTATGTTAGGATATATAACGTTATAGACGTACATAATGTTCCCACCGAGAAGTAGGTGCCGACACGCATGGAATGTTGTAAAATATTGCGTCCGAGATGTTAGGTTGCCCTAGGATAGTAGATACAACGTTATAGACGTATATAATGTCACTACCGACAAGTAGGTGCCGACACGCAAGGAATACTGTAAAATATTACATCCGAGATGTTAGGTTGCCTTAGGATAGGACATATAACGTTATATACGTACATAATGTTCCCACGGATAAGTAGGCGCCGACAGGCCCCGAATGCTGTAAAATATCACGTCCGAGATGTTATGTTGCCTTCGGTTAGGATATATAACGTTATAGAAGTGTATAATGTGCCCACGGATAAGTAGGCCCCGACACGCAAGGAATGTTGTAAAATATTACATGCGAGATGTTAGGCTGCCTTAGGTTAGGACATATTACGTTATAGCTGCACATAATGTTCCCACCGAGAAATAGTGGCCGACACGCAAGGAATGCTGTAAAATATTACATCCGAGATGATATGGTTGTCTTCGGTTAGGACATAGAACGTTATATCCGTACATAATGTTCCCACCAAGAAGTAGGGGCAGACACGCCAAGAATGTTGTAGAATATAGCGTCCGAGAAGTTAGGTTGCCCTAGGTTAGGATATATTACGTTATAGACGTATATAATGTTCCCACGGAGAAGTAGGCGCCGACACGCAAGGAATGTTGTAAAATATTACGTCCGAGAAGTTAGGTTGCCTTAGATTAGGACATATAACGTCATGATTATTATATAGTACATCCGAGTTGTTAGGTTGCCTTAGGTCAGGGCATATAACGTTATAGAAGTACATAATGTTCCCACAGAGAAGTAGGGGCTGAAGGGCCAGGAATGTTGTCAAATATTACATCCGAGTTGTTAGGTTGCCTTATGTTAGGATATATAACGTTATAGACGTACATAATGTTCCCACCGAGAAGTAGGTGCCGACACGCATGGAATGTTGTAAAATATTGCGTCCAAGACGTTAGGTTGCCTGAGGTTAGGACATATTACTTTATAGCTGCACTTAATGTTCCCACAGGGAAGTAGAGGCCGACACGCCACGAATGTTGTAGAATATAGCGTCCGAGAAGTTAGGTTGCCCTAGGATAGGATATATAACGTTATAGACGTATATAATGTTCCCACGGAGAAGTAGGCGCCGACACGCAAGGAATGTTGTAAAATATTACGTCCGAGAAGTTAGGTTGCCTTAGATTAGGACATATAACGTCATGATTATTATATAGTACATCCGAGTTGTTAGGTTGCCTTAGGTCAGGGCATATAACGTTATAGAAGTACATAATGTTCCCACAGAAAAGTAGGGGCTGAAGGGCCAGGAATGTTGTCAAATATTACATCCGAGTTGTTAGGTTGCCTTATGTTAGGATATATAACGTTATAGACGTACATAATGTTCCCACCGAGATGTAGGTGCCGACACGCAAGGAATGTTGTAAAATATTGCGTCCGAGGTGTTAGGTTGCCTTAGGATAGGACATATAATGTTATATACGTACATAATGTTCCCACGGAGAAGTAGGGGCAGACACGCCAAGAATGTTGTAGAATATAGCGTCCGAGAAGTTAGGTTGCCTTAGGTTAGGATATATAACGTTATAGACGTATATAATGTTCCCACGGAGAAGTACGCGCCGACACGCAAGGAATGTTGTAAAATATTACGTCCGAGAAGTTAGGTTGCCTTAGATTAGGACATATAACGTCATGATTATTATATAGTACATCCGAGTTGTTAGGTTGCCTTAGGTCAGGGCATATAACGTTATAGAAGTACATAATGTTCCCACAGAGAAGTAGGGGCTGAAGGGCCAGGAATGTTGTCAAATATTACATCCGAGTTGTTAGGTTGCCTTATGTTAGGATATATAACGTTATAGACGTACATAATGTTCCCACCGAGAAGTAGGTGCCGACACGCATGGAATGTTGAAAAATATTGCGTCCAAGACGTTAGGTTGCCTGAGGTTAGGACATATTACTTTATAGCTGCACTTAATGTTCCCACAGAGAAGTAGAGGCCGACACGCCACGAATGTTGCAAAATATCACGTCCGAGATGTTATGTTGCCTTCGGTTAGGACATATAACGTTATAGAAGTATATAATGTTCCCACCGATTAGTAGGCGCCGACTCGCAAGGAATGTTGTAAAATATTACATCCGAGATGTTAGGTTGCCTTACGTTAGGATATATAACGTTATAGACGAACATAATGTTCCCACCGAGAAGTAGTGGCCGACACGCCACGAATGTTGTGAAATATTACATCCGAGATGATATGTTTGCTTAGGTTAGGACATATAACGTTACATACGTACATAATGTTCCCACGAAGAAGTAGGGGCCGACACGCAAGGAATGTTGTAAAATATTACATCCGAGATGTTAGGTTGCCTTAGGTTAGGATATATAACGTTATAGCTGCACATAATGTTCCCACCGAGAAGTAGAGGCCGACACGCCACGAATGTTGTAAAATATCACGTCCGAGATGTTATGTTGCCTTCGGTTAGGATATATAAAGTTATAGAAGTGTATAATGTTCCCACGGATAAGTAGGCGCCGACACGCAAGGAATGTTGTAAAATATCACGTCCGAGATGTTATGTTGCCTTCGGTTAGGAAATATAACGTTATAGAAGTATATAATGTTCCCACGGAGAAGTAGGCGCCGACACGCAAAGAATGTTGTAAGATATTACATCCGAGATGTTAGGTTGCCCTGGGATAGGACATATAACGTTATAGACGTACATAATGTTCCCACCGAGAAGTAGGGGCCGACACGCATGGAATGTTGTAAAATATTGCGTCCAAGACGTTAGGTTGCCTGAGGTTAGGACATATTACTTTATAGCTGCACTTAATGTTCCCACAGAGAAGTAGAGGCCGACACGCCACGAATGTTGCAAAATATCACGTCCGAGATGTTATGTTGCCTTCGGTTAGGACATATAACGTTATAGAGGTATATAATGTTCCCACGGAGTAGTATGGTCCGACACGCAAAGAATGTTGTAAAATATTACATCCGAGATGTTAGGTTGCCTTAGGCTAGGACATATAACGTTATATACGTACATAATGTTCCCACCAAGAAGTAGGGGCCGACACGCCACGAATGTTGTAGAATGTAACGTCCGAGATGTTAGGTTGCCCTAGGATAGGATATATAACGTTATAGACGTATATAATGTTCCCACCGAGAAGTAGGGGCCGACACGCAAGGAATGTTGGAAAATATTACATCCGAGATGTTAGGTTGCCTTACGCTAGGATATATAACACTATAGACGTACATAGTGTTCCCACGGAGTAGTATGCGCCGACACGCAAGGAATGTTGTAAAATATTACGTCCGAGAAGTTAGGTTTGCTTAGGTTAGGACATATAACGTTATATACGTACATGATATTCCCACCGAGAAGTAGGGGCCGACACGCAAGGAATGTTGTAAAATATTACATACGAGGTGTTAGGTTGCCTTAGGTTAGTACATATAACGTAATAGACGTATGTAATGTTACCACCGAAAAGTAGGTTCCGACACGCAAGGAATGCTGTAAAATATTACATCCGAGATGTTAGGTTGCCTTAGGTGAGGATATATAACGTTATAGACGTACATAGTGTTCCCACGGAGTAGTATGCGCCGACACGCAAGGAATGTTGTAAAATATTACGTCCGAGAAGTTAGGTGGCCTTAGGTTAGGACATATAATGTTATAGCCGTACATAATGTTCCCACCAAGAAGTAGGGGCCGACACGCCACGAATGTTGTAGAATGAAACGTCCGAGATTTTAGGTTGCCCTAGGATAGGATATATAACGTTATAGACGTATATAATGTTCCCACCGAGAAGTAGGTGCCGACACGTAAGGAATGTTGGAAAATATTACATCCGAGATGTTAGGTTGCCTTAGGATAGGACATATAACGTTATATACGTACATAATGTTCCCACCAAGAAGTAGGGGCTGACACGCCGCGAATGTTGTAGAATGTAACGTCCGAGATGTTAGGTTGCCCTAGGATAGGATATATAACGTTATAGACGTATATAATGTTCCCACCGAGAAGTAGGGGCCGACACGCAAGGAATGTTGGAAAATATTACATCCGAGATGTTAGGTTGCCTTAGGTTAGGACGAATAACGTTATAGCCGTACATAATGTTCCCACAAAGAAGTAGGGGCCGACACGCCACAAATGTTGTAAAATATTACGTCCGAGAAGTTAGGTTGCCTTAGGTTAGGACATATAACGTCATAATTATTATGTATTACATCCGAGTGGTTAGGTTGCCTTAGGTTAGGGCATATAACGTTATAGACGTACATAATGTTCCCACAGAAATGAAGGGGCTGAAGCGCCAGGAATGTTGTCAAATATTACATCCGAGTTGTTAGGTTGCCTTATGTTAGGATATATAACGTTATAGACGTACATAATGTTCCCACCGAGAAGTAGGTGCCGACACGCATGGAATGTTGTAAAATATTGCGTCCAAGACGTTAGGTTGCCTGAGGTTAGGACATATTACTTTATAGCTGCACTTAATGTTCCCACAGAGAAGTAGAGGCCGACACGCCACGAATGTTGCAAAATATCACGTCCGAGATGTTATGTTGCCTTCGGTTAGGACATATAACGTTATAGAAGTATATAATGTTCCCACCGATTAGTAGGCGCCGACTCGCAAGGAATGTTGTAAAATATTACATCCGAGATGTTAGCTTGCCTTAGGATAGGACATATAACGTTATATACGTACATAATGTTCCCACCAAGAAGTAGGGGCCGACACGCCACGAATGTTGTAGAATGTAACGTCCGAGATGTTAGGTTGCCCTAGGATAGGATATATAACGTTATAGACGTATATAATGTTCCCACCGAGAAGTGGGGGCCGACACGCAAGGAATGTTGGAAAATATTACATCCGAGATGTTAGGTTGCCTTACGTTAGGATATATAACATTATAGACGTACATAGTGTTCCCACGGAGTAGTATGCGCCGACACGCAACGAATGTTGTAAAATAGTACGTCCGAGAAGTTAGGTTTGCTTAGGTTAGGACATATAACGTTATATACGTACATGATATTCCCACCGAGAAGTAGGGGCCGACACGCAAGGAATGTTGTAAAATATTACATACGAGGTGTTAGGTTGCCTTAGGTTAGTACATATAACGTAATAGACGTATATAATGTTACCACCGAAAAGTAGGTGCCGACACGCAAGGAATGCTGTAAAATATTACATCCGAGATGTTAGGTTGCCTTAGGTGAGGATATATAACGTTATAGACGTACATAGTGTTCCCACGGAGCAGTATGCGCCAACACGCAAGGAATGTTGTAAAATATTACGTCCGAGAAGTTAGGTGGCCTTAGGTTAGGACATATAATGTTATGGCCGTACATAATGTTCCCACCAAGAAGTAGGGGCCGACACGCCACGAATGTTGTAGAATGAAACGTCCGAGATGTTAGGTTGCCCTAGGATAGGATATATAACGTTATAGACGTACATAATGTTCCCACCGAGATGTAGGTGCCGACACGCAAGGAATGTTGTAAAATATTGCGTCCGAGGTGTTAGGTTGCCTTAGGATAGGACATATAATGTTATATACGTACATAATGTTCCCACCAAGAAGTAGGGGCAGACACGCCAAGAATGTTGTAGAATATAGCGTCCGAGAAGTTAGGTTGCCTTAGGTTAGGATATATAACGTTATAGACGTATATAATGTTCCCACGGAGAAGTAGGCGCCGACACGCAAGGAATGTTGTAAAATATTACGTCCGAGAAGTTAGGTTGCCTTAGATTAGGACATATAACGTCATGATTATTATATAGTACATCCGAGTTGTTAGGTTGCCTTAGGTCAGGGCATATAACGTTATAGAAGTACATAATGTTCCCACAGAGAAGTAGGGGCTGAAGGGCCAGGAATGTTGTCAAATATTACATCCGAGTTGTTAGGTTTGCCTTATGTTAGGATATATAACGTTATAGACGTACATAATGTTCCCACCGAGAAGTAGGTGCCGACACGCATGGAATGTTGTAAAATATTGCGTCCAAGACGTTAGGTTGCCTGAGGTTAGGACATATTACTTTATAGCTGCACTTAATGTTCCCACAGAGAAGTAGAGGACGACACGCCACGAATGTTGCAAAATATCACGTCCGAGATGTTATGTTGCCTTCGGTTAGGACATATAACGTTATAGAAGTATATAATGTTCCCACCGATTAGTAGGCGCCGACTCGCAAGGAATGTTGTAAAATATTACATCCGAGATGTTAGCTTGCCTTAGGATAGGACATATAACGTTATATACGTACATAATGTTCCCAACAAGAAGTAGGGGCCGACACGCCACGAATGTTGTAAAATATAACGTCCGAGATGTTAGGTTGCCCTGGGATAATATAAATAACGTTAGAGACGTATATAATTTTTCCACCGAGAAGTAGGTGCCGACACGCAAGGAATGTTGTAAAATATCACGTCCGAGATGTTATGTTGCCTTCGGTTAGGAAATATAACGTTATAGAAGTATATAATGTTCCCACGGAGAAGTAGGCGCCGACACGCAAAGAATGTTGTAAGATATTCCATCCGAGATGTTAGGTTGCCCTGGGATAGGACATATAACGTTATAGACGTACATAATGTTCCCACCGAGAAGTAGGGGCCGACACGCCACAAATGTTGTAGAATATTACGTCCGAGAAGTTAGGTTGCCTTAGATTAGGACATATAACGTCATGATTATTATATAGTACATCCGAGTTGTTAGGTTGCCTTAGGTCAGGGCATATAACGTTATAGAAGTACATAATGTTCCCACAGAGAAGTAGGGGCTGAAGGGCCAGGAATGTTGTCAAATATTACATCCGAGTTGTTAGGTTTGCCTTATGTTAGGATATATAACGTTATAGACGTACATAATGTTCCCACCGAGAAGTAGGTGCCGACACGCATGGAATGTTGTAAAATATTGCGTCCAAGACGTTAGGTTGCCTGAGGTTAGGACATATTACTTTATAGCTGCACTTAATGTTCCCACAGAGAAGTAGAGGCCGACACGCCACGAATGTTGCAAAATATCACGTCCGAGATGTTATGTTGCCTTCGGTTAGGACATATAACGTTATAGAAGTATATAATGTTCCCACCGATAAGTAGGCGCCGACTCGCAAGGAATGTTGTAAAATATTACATCCGAGATGTTAGGTTTCCCTAGAATACGACATATAACGTTATAGACGTGCATAATGTTCCCACCAAGAAGTAGGGGCCGACACGCCACGAATGTTATAGAATGTAACGTCCGAGATGTTAGGTTGCCCTAGGATAGGATATATAACGTTATAGACGTATATAATGTTCCCACCGAGAAGTAGGGGCCGACACGCAAGGAATGTTGGAAAATATTACATCCGAGATGTTAGGTTGCCTTACGCTGGGATATATAACATTATAGACGTACATAGTGTTCCCACGGAGTAGTATGCGCCGACACGCAAGGAATGTTGTAAAATATTACGTCCGAGAAGTTAGGTTTGCTTAGGTTAGGACATATAACGTTATATACGTACATGATATTCCCACCGAGAAGTAGGGGCCGACACGCAAGGAATGTTGTAAAATATTACATACGAGGTGTTAGGTTGCCTTAGGTTAGTACATATAACGTAATAGACGTATATAATGTTACCACCGAAAAGTAGGTTCCGACACGCAAGAAATGCTGTAAAATATTACATCCGAGATGTTAGGTTGCCTTAGGTGAGGATATATAACGTTATAGACGTACATAGTGTTCCCACGGAGTAGTATGCGCCGACACGCAAGGAATGTTGTAAAATATTACGTCCGAGAAGTTAGGTGGCCTTAGGTCAGGACATATAATGTTATAGCCGTACATAATGTTCCCACCAAGAAGTAGGGGCCGACACGCCACGAATGTTGTAGAATGAAACGTCCGAGATTTTAGGTTGCCCTAGGATAGGATATATAACGTTATAGACGTATATAATGTTCCCACCGAGAAGTAGGTGCCGACACGTAAGGAATGTTGGAAAATATTACATCCGAGATGTTAGGTTGCCTTAGGATAGGACATATAACGTTATATACGTACATAATGTTCCCACCAAGAAGTAGGGGCTGACACGCCGCGAATGTTGTAGAATGTAACGTCCGAGATGTTAGGTTGCCCTAGGATAGGATATATAACGTTATAGACGTATATAATGTTCTCACCGAGAAGTAGGGGCCGACACGCAAGGAATGTTGGAAAATATTACATCCGAGATGTTAGGTTGCCTTCGGTTAGGAAATATAACGTTATAGAAGTATATAATGTTCCCACCGAGAAGTAGGCGCCGACACGCAAGTAATGTTGTAAAATATTACGTCCGAGAAGTTAGGTTGCCTTAGGTTAGGACATATAACGTCATAATTATTATGTATTACATCCGAGTGGTTAGGTTGCCTTAGGTTAGGGCATATAACGTTATAGACGTACATAATGTTCCCACAGAAATGAAGGGGCTGAAGCGCCAGGAATGTTGTCAAATATTACATCCGAGTTGTTATGTTGCCTTATGTTAGGATATATAACGTTATAGACGTACATAATGTTCCCACCGAGAAGTAGGTGCCGACACGCATGGAATGTTGTAAAATATTGCGTCGGAGATGTTAGGCTGCCTTAGGTTAGGACATATAACGTTATAGACGTACATAATGTTCCCACCGAGAAGTAGAGGCCTACACGCCACGAATGTTGTAAAATATTACATACGAGGTGTTAGGTTGCCTTACGTTAGGGCACATAACGTTATAGACGTACATAATGTCCCCACCGAGATGTAGAGGCCGACACGCCACGAATGTTGTGAGATATTACATCCGAGATGTTAGGTTTCCTTAGGTTAGGACATATAACGTTATAGACGTATATAATGTTCCCACCGCGAAGGAGGGGCCGACACGAAAGGAATGTTGTAAAATATTACAGCCGAGATGTTAGGTTGCCCTAGGATAGCACATATAACGTTATAGACGTATATAATGTTACCACCGAAAAGTAGAGGCCGACACGCCACCAATGTTGTAGAATATAGCGTCCGAGATGTTAGGTTGCCTTAGGTTAGGATATATAACGTTATAGACGTACATAATGTTCCCACCGAGAAGTAGGTGCCGACACGCATGGAATGTTGTAAAATATTGCGTCCAAGACGTTAGGTGGCCTTAGGTTAGGACATATAATGTTATAGCCGTACATAATGTTCCCACCAAGAAGTAGGGGCCGACACGCAAGGAATGTTGTAAAATATTACATCCGAGATGTTATGTTGCCCTAGGATTGGACATATAACGTTATAGACGTATATAATGTTACCACCGAATAGTAGGTGCCGACACGCAAGGAATGCTGTAAAATATTACATCCGAGATGTTAGGTTGTCTTCGGTTAGGACATAGAACGTTATATCCGTACATAATGTTCCCACCGAGAAGTAGGGGCCGACACACCACAAATGTTGTAAAATATTACATCCGATAAGTTAGGTTGCCTTAGGTTAGGACGAATAACGTTATAGCCGTACATAATGTTCCCACAAAGAAGTAGGGGCCGACACGCCACAAATGTTGTAAAATATTACATCCGAGATGTTAGGTGGCCTTAGGATAGGACATATAACGTTTTAGACGTACATAGTGTTCACACCGAGAAGTAGGGGTCGACACGCCACGAATGTTGTAAAATATAACGTAAGAGATGTTAGGTTGCCCTGGGATAATATAAATAACCTTATAGACGTATATAATGTTCCCACCGAGAAGTAGGTGCCGACGCGCAAGGAATGATGTAAAATATTACGTCCGAGAAGTTAGGTTGCCTTAGGTTAGGACATATAACGTCATAATTATTATGTATTACATCCGAGTGGTTAGGTTGCTTTAGGTTAGGGCATATAACGTTATAGACGTACATAATGTTCCCACAGAAATGAAGGGGCTGAAGCGCCAGGAATGTTGTCAAATATTACATCCGAGTTGTTATGTTGCCTTATGTTAGGATATATAACGTTATAGACGTACATAATGTTCCCACCGAGAAGTAGGTGCCGACACGCATGGAATGTTGTAAAATATCACGTCCGAGATGTTATGTTGCCTTCGGTTGGGATATATAACGTTATAGAAGTATATAATGTTCCCACGAATAAGTAGGCGCCGACACGCAACGAATGTTGTAAAATATTACATCCGAGATGTTAGGCTGCCTTAGGTTAGGACATATTACGTTATAGCTGCACATAATGTTCCCACCGAGAACTAGTGGCCGACACGCCACGAATGTTGTAAAATATTACATCCGAGGTGTTAGGTTGCCTTAGGTTAGGACATATAACGTTACAGCCGTACATAATGTCCCCACCGAGAAGTAGGGGCCGACACGCAAGGAATGTTGTAAAATATTACATCCGAGATGTTAGGTTGCCCTAGGATAGGACATATAACGTTATAGACGTATATAATGTTACCACCGAAAAGTAGGTGCCGACACGCAAGGAATGATGTAAAATATTACTTCCGAGATGTTAGGTTGCCTTAAGATAGGACATATAACGTTATATACGTACATAATGTTCCCACCAAGAAGTAATGGCCGACACGCCACGAATGTTGTAGAATATAACGTCCGAGATGTTAGGTTGCCCTAGGATAGGATATATAACGTTATAGAAGTATATAATGTTCCCACCGAGAAATAGGTGCCGGCTCGCAAGGAATGCTGGAAAATATTACATCCGAGATGTTAGGTTGCCTTACGTTAGGATATATAACGTTATAGACGTACATAATGTTCCCGCCGAGAAGTAGAGGCCTACACGCCACGAATGTTGTAAAATATTACATACGAGGTGTACGGTTGCCTTAGGTTAGGGCACATAACGTTATAGACGTACATAATGTTCCGACCGAGAAGTAGAGGCCGACACGCCACGAATGTTGTGAAATATTACATCCGAGATGTTAGGTTTGCTTAGGTTAGGACATATAACGTTATATACGTACATAATGTTCCCACCGAGAAGTAGAGGCCGACACGCCACGAATGTTGTACAATATTACATCCGAGGTCTTAGGTTGCCTTAGGTTAGGACATATAACGTTACAGCCGTACATAATGTCCCCACCGAGAAGTAGGGGCCGACACGCAAGGAATGTTGTGAAATATTACATCCGCGATGTTAGGTTGCCCTAGGATAGGACATATAACGTTATAGACGTATATAATGTTACCACCGAGGAGTAGCGGTCGACACGTAACGAATGTTGTTAAATATTGTGTCCGAGATGTTAGGTTGCCTTAGGTTAGGACATATTACGTTATAGCTGCACATAAGGTTCCCACCGAGAAGTAGAGGCCGACACGACACGAATGTTGTAAAATGTCATGTCCGAAATGTTATGTTGCCTTCGGTTAGGACATATAACGTTATAGAAGTATATAATGTTCCCACGAATAAGGAGGCGCCGACACGCAAGGAATGTTGTAAAATATTACATCCGAAATGTTAGATTGCCTTAGGTTAGGACATATAACGTTATAGCCGTACATAATGTTCCCACCGAGAAGAAGGCGCCGACACGCAAGGAATGTTGTAAAATATTACATCCGAAATGTTAGATTGCCTTATGTTAGGACATATAACGTTATAGCAGTAGATAATGTTCCCACCGAGAAGTAGTGGCCGACACGCCACGAATGGTGAAAAATATTACATCCGAGATGTTAGGTTGCCCTAGGATAGGACATATAACGTTATAGACGTATATAATGTTACCACCGAAAAGTAGGTGCCGACACGCAAGGAATGATGTAAAATATTACTTCCGAGATGTTAGGTTGCCTTAAGATAGGACATATAACGTTATATACGTACATAATGTTCCCACCAAGAAGTAGGGGCCGACACGCCACGAATGTTGTAGAATATAACGTCCGAGATGTTAGGTTGCCCTAGGATAGGGTATATAACGTTATAGAAGTATATAATATTCCCACCGAAAAATAGGTGCCGACACGCAAGGAATGTTGGAAAATATTACATCCTAGATGTTAGGTTGCCTTACGTTAGGATATATAACGTTATAGACGTACACAATGTTCCCACCGAGAAGTAGAGGCCTACACGCCACGAATGTTGTAAAATATTACATACGAGGTGTTAGGTTGCCTTAGGTTAGGGCACATAACGTTATAGACGTACATAATGTTACCACCGAGGAGTAGCGGTCGACACGTAACGAATGTTGTTAAATATTGTGTCCGAGATGTTAGGTTGCCTTAGGATAGAACATATAACGTTATAGACGTACATAATGTTCCCACCGAGAAGTAGGTGCCGACACGCATGGAATGTTGTAAAATATTGCGTCGTAGATGTTAGGTTGCCTTAGGTTAGGACATATTACGTTATAGAAGTATATAATGTTCCCACGAATAAGTAGGCGCCGACACGCAAGGAAGGTTGTAAAATATTACATCCGAGATGTTAGGCTGCCTTAGGTTAGGACATATTACGTTATAGCTGCACATAATGTTCCCACCGAGAAGTAGTGGCCGACACGCCACGAATGTTGTAAAATATTACATCCGAGGTGTTAGGTTGCCTTAGGTTAGGACATATAACGTTACAGCCGTACAGAATGTCCCCACCGAGAAGTAGGGGCCGACACGCAAGGAATGTTGTAAAATATTACATCCGAGATGTTAGGTTGCCCTAGGATAGGACATATAACGTTATAGACGTATATAATGTTACCACCGAGGAGTAGCGGTCGACACGTAACGAATGTTGTTAAATATTGTGTCCGAGATGTTAGGTTGCCTTAGGTTAGGACATATTACGTTATAGCTGCACATAACGTTCCCACCGAGAAGTAGAGGCCGACACGACACGAATGTTGTAAAATGTCATCTCCGAGATGTTATGTTGCCTTCGGTTAGGACATATAACGTTATAGAAGTATATAATGTTCCCACCGAGAAGTGGGCGCCGACACGCAAGGAATGTTGTAAAATATTACATCCGAGATGTTAGGTTGCCCTAGGATAGAACATATAACGTTATAGACGTACATAATGTTCCCACCGAGAAGTAGAGGCCTACACGCCACGAATGTTGTAAAATATTACATACGAGGTGTTAGGTTGCCTTACGTTAGGGCACATAACGTTATAGACGTACATAATGTCCCCACCGAGATGTAGAGGCCGACACGCCACGAATGTTGTGAGATATTACATCCGAGATGTTAGGTTTCCTTAGGTTAGGACATATAACGTTATAGACGTATATAATGTAACCACCGAGAAGTCGGCGCCGACACGCAAGGAATGTTGTAAAATACTACGTCCGAGATGTTATGTTGCCTTAGGATAGGACATATAACGTTATTTACGTACATAATGTTCCCAACAAGAAGTAGGGGCCGACACGCCACGAATGTTGTAAAATATTACGTCCGAGAAGTTAGGTGGCCTTACGTTAGGACATATAATGTTATAGCCGTACATAATGTTCCCACCGCGAAGAAGGGGCCGACACGAAAGGAATGTTGTAAAATATTACAGCCGAGATGTTAGGTTGCCCTAGGATAGTACATATAACGTTATAGACGTATATAATGTTACCACCGAAAAGTAGAGGCCGACACGCCACCAATGTTGTAGAATATAGCGTCCGAGATGTTAGGTTGCCTTAGGTTAGGATATATAACGTTATAGACGTACATAATGTTCCCACCGAGAAGTAGGTGCCGACACGCATGGAATGTTGTAAAATATTGCGTCCAAGACGTTAGGTGGCCTTAGGTTAGGACATATAATGTTATAGGAGGTACATAATGTTCCCACCAAGAAGTAGGGGCCGACACGCAAGGAATGTTGTAAAATATTACATCCGAGATGTTATGTTGCCCTAGGATTGGACATATAACGTTATAGACGTATATAATGTTACCACCGAATAGTAGGTGCCGACACGCAAGGAATGCTGTAAAATATTACATCCGAGATGTTAGGTTGTCTTCGGTTAGGACATAGAACGTTATATCCGTACATAATGTTCCCACCGAGAAGTAGGGGCCGACACACCACAAATGTTGTAAAATATTACATCCGATAAGTTAGGTTGCCTTAGGTTAGGACGAATAACGTTATAGCCGTACATAATGTTCCCACAAAGAAGTGGGGGCCGACACGCCACAAATGTTGTAAAATATTACATCCGAGATGTTAGGTGGCCTTAGGATAGGACATATAACGTTTTAGACGTACATAGTGTTCACACCGAGAAGTAGGGGTCGACACGCCACGAATGTTGTAAAATATAACGTAAGAGATGTTAGGTTGCCCTGGGATAATATAAATAACCTTATAGACGTATATAATGTTCCCACCAAGAAGTAGGGGCCGACACGCCACGAATGTTGTAGAATATAACGTCCGAGATGCTAGCTTGCCCTAGGATAGGATATATAACGTTATAGAAGTATATAATATTCCCACCGAAAAATAGGTGCCGACACGCAAGGAATGTTGGAAAATATTACATCCTAGATGTTAGGTTGCCTTACGTTAGGATATATAACGTTATAGACGTACACAATGTTCCCACCGAGAAGTAGAGGCCTACACGCCACGAATGTTGTAAAATATTACATACGAGGTGTTAGGTTGCCTTAGGTTAGGGCACATAACGTTATAGACGTACATAATGTTACCACCGAGGAGTAGCGGTCGACACGTAACGAATGATGTTAAATATTGTGTCCGAGATGTTAGGTTGCCTTAGGTTAGGACATACTACGTTATAGCTGCACATAAGGTTCCCACCGAGAAGTAGAGGCCGACACGACACGAATGTTGTAAAATGTCATGTCCGAGATGTTATGTTGCCTTCGGTTAGGACATATAACGTTATGGAAGTATATAATGTTCCCACCGAGAAGTAGGTGCCGACACGCAAGGAATGTTGTAAAATATCACGTCCGAGATGTTATGTTGCCTTCGGTTGGGATATATAACGTTATAGAAGTATATAATGTTCCCACGAATAAGTAGGCGCCGACACGCAAGGAATGTTGTAAAATATTACATCCGAGATGTTAGGCTGCCTTATGTTAGGAGATATTACGTTATAGCTGCACATAATGTTCCCACCGAGAAGTAGTGGCCGACACGCCACGAATGTTGTAGAATATTACATCCGAGGTGTTAGGTTGCCCTAGGATAGAACATATAACGTTATAGACGTATATAATGTTACCACCGAAAAGTAGGTGCCGACGCGCAAGGAATGCTGTAAAATATCACGTCCGAGATGTTATGTTGCCTTCGGTTAGGATATATAACGTTATAGAGGTATATAATGTTCCCACTGATAAGTAGGCCCCGACACGCAAGGAATGTTGTAAAATATTACATACGAGGTGTTAGGTTGCCTTAGGTTAGGACATATAACGTTATAGACGTACATAATGTTCCCACCGAGAAGTAGAGGCCCACACGCCACGAATGTTGTAAAATATTACATACGAGGTGTTAGGTTGCCTTAGGTTAGGATATATAACGTTATAGACGTATATAATGTTCCCACGGAGAAGTAGGCGCCGACACGCAAGGAATGTTGTAAAATATTACGTCCGAGAAGTTAGGTTGCCTTAGGTTAGGACATATAACGTCATAATTATTATGTATTACATCCGAGTTGTTAGGTTGCCTTAGGTTAGGGCATATAACGTTATAGACGTACATAATGTTCCCACCGAGAAGTAGAGGCCACACGCCACGAATGTTGTAAAATATTACATACGAGGTGTTAGGTTGCCTTAGGTTAGGATATATAACGTTATAGACGTATATAATGTTCCCACGGAGAAGTAGGCGCCGACACGCAAGGAATGTTGTAAAATATTACGTCCGAGAAGTTAGGTTGCCTTAGGTTAGGACATATAACGTCATAATTATTATGTATTACATCCGAGTTGTTAGGTTGGCTTAGGTTAGGGCATATAACGTTATAGACGTACATAATGTTCCCACAGAAATGAAGGGGCTGAAGCGCCAGGAATGTTGTGAAATATTACGTCCGAGTTGTTAGGTTGCCTTATGTTAGGATATATAACGTTATAGACGTACATAATGTTCCCACCGAGAAGTAGGTGCCGACGCGCAAGGAATGCTGTAAAATATCACGTCCGAGATGTTATGTTGCCTTCGGTTAGGATATATAACGTTATAGAAGTATATAATGTTCCCACGAATAAGTAGGCGCCGACACGCAAGGAATGTTGTAAAATATTACATCCGAGATGTTAGGCTGCCTTAGGTTAGGACATATTACGTTATAGCTGCACATAATGTTCCCACCGAGAAGTAGTGGCCGACACGCCACGAATGTTGTAAAATATTACATCCGAGGTGTTAGGTTGCCTTAGGTTAGGACATATAACGTTACAGCCGTACAGAATGTCCCCACCGAGAAGTAGGGGCCGACACGCAAGGAATGTTGTAAAATATTACATCCGAGATGTTAGGTTGCCCTAGGATAGGACATATAACGTTATAGACGTATATAATGTTACCACCGAGGAGTAGCGGTCGACACGTAACGAATGTTGTTAAATATTGTGTCCGAGATGTTAGGTTGCCTTAGGTTAGGACATATTACGTTATAGCTGCACATAACGTTCCCACCGAGAAGTAGAGGCCGACACGACACGAATGTTGTAAAATGTCATGTCCGAGATGTTATGTTGCCTTCGGTTAGGACATATAACGTTATAGAAGTATATAATGTTCCCACCGAGAAGTGGGCGCCGACACGCAAGGAATGTTGTAAAATATTACATCCGAGATGTTAGGTTGCCCTAGGATAGAACATATAACGTTATAGACGTACATAATGTTCCCACCGAGAAGTAGGTGCCGACACGCATGGAATGTTGTAAAATATTGCGTCGGAGATGTTAGGTTGCCTTAGGTTAGGACATATTACGTTATAGAAGTATATAATGTTCCCACGAATAAGTAGGCGCCGACACGCAAGGAATGTTGTAAAATATTACATCCGAGATGTTAGGCTGCCTTAGGTTAGGACATATTACGTTATAGCTGCACATAATGTTCCCACCGAGAAGTAGTGGCCGACACGCCACGAATGTTGTAAAATATTACATCCGAGGTGTTAGGTTGCCCTAGGATAGAACATATAACGTTATAGACGTATATAATGTTACCACCGAAAAGTAGGTGCCGACGCGCAAGGAATGCTGTAAAATATCGCGTCCGAGATGTTATGTTGCCTTCGGTTAGGATATATAACGTTATAGAAGTATATAATGTTCCCACTGATAAGTAGGCCCCGACACGCAAGGAATGTTGTAAAATATTACATACGAGGTGTTAGGTTGCCTTAGGTTAGGACATATAACGTTATAGACGTACATAATGTTCCCACCGAGAAGTAGAGGCCCACACGCCACGAATGTTGTAAAATATTACATACGAGGTGTTAGGTTGCCTTAGGTTAGGATATATAACGTTATAGACGTATATAATGTTCCCACGGAGAAGTAGGCGCCGACACGCAAGGAATGTTGTAAAATATTACGTCCGAGAAGTTAGGTTGCCTTAGGTTAGGACATATACCGTCATAATTATTATGTATTACATCCGAGTTGTTAGGTTGCCTTAGGTTAGGGCATATAACGTTATAGACGTACATAATGTTCCCACCGAGAAGTAGAGGCCCACACGCCACGAATGTTGTAAAATATTACATACGAGGTGTTAGGTTGCCTTAGGTTAGGATATATAACGTTATAGACGTATATAATGTTCCCACGGAGAAGTAGGTGCCGACACGCATGGAATGTTGTAAAATATTGCGTCGTAGATGTTAGGTTGCCTTAGGTTAGGACATATTACGTTATAGAAGTATATAATGTTCCCACGAATAAGTAGGCGCCGACACGCAAGGAATGTTGTAAAATATTACATCCGAGATGTTAGGCTGCCTTAGGTTAGGACATATTACGTTATAGCTGCACATAATGTTCCCACCGAGAAGTAGTGGCCGACACGCCACGAATGTTGTAAAATATTACATCCGAGGTGTTAGGTTGCCTTAGGTTAGGACATATAACGTTACAGCCGTACAGAATGTCCCCACCGAGAAGTAGGGGCCGACACGCAAGGAATGTTGTAAAATATTACATCCGAGATGTTAGGTTGCCCTAGGATAGGACATATAACGTTATAGACGTATATAATGTTACCACCGAGGAGTAGCGGTCGACACGTAACGAATGTTGTTAAATATTGTGTCCGAGATGTTAGGTTGCCTTAGGTTAGGACATATTACGTTATAGCTGCACATAACGTTCCCACCGAGAAGTAGAGGCCGACACGACACGAATGTTGTAAAATGTCATGTCCGAGATGTTATGTTGCCTTCGGTTAGGACATATAACGTTATAGAAGTATATAATGTTCCCACCGAGAAGTGGGCGCCGACACGCAAGGAATGTTGTAAAATATAACATCCGAGATGTTAGGTTGCCCTAGGATAGAACATATAACGTTATAGACGTACATAATGTTCCCACCGAGAAGTAGGTGCCGACACGCATGGAATGTTGTAAAATATTGCGTCGGAGATGTTAGGTTGCCTTAGGTTAGGACATATTACGTTATAGAAGTATATAATGTTCCCACGAATAAGTAGGCGCCGACACGCAAGGAATGTTGTAAAATATTACATCCGAGATGTTAGGCTGCCTTAGGTTAGGACATATTACGTTATAGCTGCACATAATGTTCCCACCGAGAAGTAGTGGCCGAAACGCCACGAATGTTGTAAAATATTACATCCGAGGTGTTAGGTTGCCTTAGGTTAGGACATATAACGTTACAGCCGTACAGAATGTCCCCACCGAGAAGTAGGGCCCGACACGCGAGGAATGTTGTAAAATATTACATCCGAGATGTTAGGTTGCCCTAGGATAGGACATATAACGTTATAGACGTATATAATGTTACCACCGAGGAGTAGCGGTCGACACGTAACGAATGTTGTTAAATATTGTGTCCGAGATGTTATGTTGCCTTAGGTTAGGACATATTACGTTATAGCTGCACATAACGTTCCCACCGAGAAGTAGAGGCCGACACGACACGAATGTTGTAAAATGTCATGTCCGAGATGTTATGTTGCCTTCGGTTAGGACATATAACGTTATAGAAGTATATAATGTTCCCACCGAGAAGTGGGCGCCGACACGCAAGGAATGTTGTAAAATATTACATCCGAGATGTTAGGTTGCCCTAGGATAGAACATATAACGTTATAGACGTACATAATGTTCGCACCGAGAAGTAGGTGCCGACACGCATGGAATGTTGTAAAATATTGCGTCGGAGATGTTAGGTTGCCTTAGGTTACGACATATTACGTTATAGAAGTATATAATGTTCCCACGAATAAGTAGGCGCCGACACGCAAGGAATGTTGTAAAATATTACATCCGAGATGTTAGGCTGCCTTAGGTTAGGACATATTACGTTATAGCTGCACATAATGTTCCCACCGAGAAGTAGTGGCCGACACGCCACGAATGTTGTAAAATATTACATCCGAGGTGTTAGATGGCCTTAGGTTAGGACATATAACGTTACAGCCGTACAGAATGTCCCCACCGAGAAGTAGGGGCCGACACGCAAGGAATGTTGTAAAATATTACATCCGAGATGTTAGGTTGCCCTAGGATAGGACATATAACGTTATAGACGTATATAATGTTACCACCGAGGAGTAGCGGTCGACACGTAACGAATGTTGTTAAATATTGTGTCCGAGATGTTAGGTTGCCTTAGGTTAGTACATATTACGTTATAGCTGCACATAAGGTTCCCACCGAGAAGTAGAGGCCGACACGACACGAATGTTGTAAAATATCATGTCCGAGATGTTATGTTGCCTTCGGTTAGGACATATAACGTTATAGAAGTATATAATGTTCCCACCGAGAAGTGGGCGCCGACACGCAAGGAATGTTGTAAAATATTACATCCGAGATGTTAGGTTGCCCTAGGATAGAACATATAACGTTATAGACGTATATAATGTTACCACCGAAAAGTAGGTGCCGACGCGCAAGGAATGCTGTAAAATATCACGTCCGAGATGTTATGTTGCCTTCGGTTAGGATATATAACGTTATAGAAGTATATAATGTTCCCACGAATAAGTAGGCGCCGACACGCAAGGAATGTTGTAAAATATTACATCCGAGATGTTAGGCTGCCTTAGGTTAGGACATATTACGTTATAGCTGCACATAATGTTCCCACCGAGAGGTAGTGGCCGACACGCCACGAATGTTGTGAAATATTACATCCGAGGTGTTAGGTTGCCCTAGGATAGAACATATAACGTTATAGACGTATATAATGTTACCACCGAAAAGTAGGTGCCGACGCGCAAGGAATGCTGTAAAATATCGCGTCCGAGATGTTATGTTGCCTTCGGTTAGGATATATAACGTTATAGAAGTATATAATGTTCCCACTGATATGTAGGCCCCGACACGCAAGGAATGTTGTAAAATATTACATACGAGGTGTTAGGTTGCCTTAGGTTAGGACATATAACGTTATAGACGTACATAATGTTCCCACCGAGAAGTAGAGGCCCACACGCCACGAATGTTGTAAAATATTACATACGAGGTGTTAGGTTGCCTTAGGTTAGGATATATAACGTTATAGACGTATATAATGTTCCCACGGAGAAGTAGGCGCCGACACGCAAGGAATGTTGTAAAATATTACGTCCGAGAAGTTAGGTTGCCTTAGGTTAGGACATATAACGTCATAATTATTATGTATTACATCCGAGTTGTTAGGTTGCCTTAGGTTAGGGCATATAACGTTATAGACGTACATAATGTTCCCACCGAGAAGTAGAGGCCCACACGCCACGAATGTTGTAAAATATTACATACGAGGTGTTAGGTTGCCTTAGGTTAGGATATATAACGTTATAGACGTATATAATGTTCCCACGGAGAAGTAGGTCCCGACACGCATGGAATGTTGTAAAATATTGCGTCGTAGATGTTAGGTTGCCTTAGGTTAGGACATATTACGTTATAGAAGTATATAATGTTCCCACGAATAAGTAGGCGCCGACACGCAAGGAATGTTGTAAAATATTACATCCGAGATGTTAGGCTGCCTTAGGTTAGGACATATTACGTTATAGCTGCACATAATGTTCCAACCGAGAAGTAGTGGCCGACACGCCACGAATGTTGTAAAATATTACATCCGAGGTGTTAGGTTGCCTTAGGTTAGGACATATAACGTTACAGCCGTACAGAATGTCCCCACCGAGAAGTAGGGGCCGACACGCAAGGAATGTTGTAAAATATTACATCCGAGATGTTAGGTTGCCCTAGGATAGGACATATAACGTTATAGACGTATATAATGTTACCACCGAGGAGTAGCGGTCGACACGTAACGAATGTTGTTAAATATTGTGTCCGAGATGTTAGGTTGCCTTAGGTTAGGACATATTACGTTATAGCTGCACATAACGTTCCCACCGAGAAGTAGAGGCCGACACGACCCGAATGTTGTAAAATGTCATGTCCGAGATGTTATGTTGCCTTCGGTTAGGACATATAACGTTATAGAAGTATATAATGTTCCCACCGAGAAGTGGGCGCCGACACGCAAGGAATGTTGTAAAATATAACATCCGAGATGTTAGGTTGCCCTAGGATAGAACATATAACGTTATAGACGTACATAATGTTCCCACCGAGAAGTAGGTGCCGACACGCATGGAATGTTGTAAAATATTGCGTCGGAGATGTTAGGTTGCCTTAGGTTAGGACATATTACGTTATAGCTGCACATAATGTTCCAACCGAGAAGTAGTGGCCGACACGCCACGAATGTTGTAAAATATTACATCCGAGGTGTTAGGTTGCCCTAGGTTAGGACATATAACGTTACAGCCGTACAGAATGTCCCCACCGAGAAGTAGGGGCCGACACGCAAGGAATGTTGTAAAATATTACATCCGAGATGTTAGGTTGCCCTAGGATAGGACATATAACGTTATAGACGTATATAATGTTACCACCGAGGAGTAGCGGTCGACACGTAACGAATGTTGTTAAATATTGTGTCCGAGATGTTAGGTTGCCTTAGGTTAGGACATATTACGTTATAGCTGCACATAACGTTCCCACCGAGAAGTAGAGGCCGACACGACCCGAATGTTGTAAAATGTCATGTCCGAGATGTTATGTTGCCTTCGGTTAGGACATATAACGTTATAGAAGTATATAATGTTCCCACCGAGAAGTGGGCGCCGACACGCAAGGAATGTTGTAAAATATAACATCCGAGATGTTAGGTTGCCCTAGGATAGAACATATAACGTTATAGACGTACATAATGTTCCCACCGAGAAGTAGGTGCCGACACGCATGGAATGTTGTAAAATATTGCGTCGGAGATGTTAGGTTGCCTTAGGTTAGGACATATTACGTTATAGAAGTATATAATGTTCCCACGAATAAGTAGGCGCCGACACGCAAGGAATGTTGTAAAATATTACATCCGAGATGTTAGGCTGCCTTAGGTTAGGACATATTACGTTATAGCTGCACATAATGTTCCCACCGAGAAGTAGTGGCCGAAACGCCACGAATGTTGTAAAATATTACATCCGAGGTGTTAGGTTGCCTTAGGTTAGGACATATAACGTTACAGCCGTACAGAATGTCCCCACCGAGAAGTAGGGCCCGACACGCGAGGAATGTTGTAAAATATTACATCCGAGATGTTAGGTTGCCCTAGGATAGGACATATAACGTTATAGACGTATATAATGTTACCACCGAGGAGTAGCGGTCGACACGTAACGAATGTTGTTAAATATTGTGTCCGAGATGTTATGTTGCCTTAGGTTAGGACATATTACGTTATAGCTGCACATAACGTTCCCACCGAGAAGTAGAGGCCGACACGACACGAATGTTGTAAAATGTCATGTCCGAGATGTTATGTTGCCTTCGGTTAGGACATATAACGTTATAGAAGTATATAATGTTCCCACCGAGAAGTGGGCGCCGACACGCAAGGAATGTTGTAAAATATTACATCCGAGATGTTAGGTTGCCCTAGGATAGAACATATAACGTTATAGACGTACATAATGTTCGCACCGAGAAGTAGGTGCCGACACGCATGGAATGTTGTAAAATATTGCGTCGGAGATGTTAGGTTGCCTTAGGTTACGACATATTACGTTATAGAAGTATATAATGTTCCCACGAATAAGTAGGCGCCGACACGCAAGGAATGTTGTAAAATATTACATCCGAGATGTTAGGCTGCCTTAGGTTAGGACATATTACGTTATAGCTGCACATAATGTTCCCACCGAGAAGTAGTGGCCGACACGCCACGAATGTTGTAAAATATTACATCCGAGGTGTTAGGTTGCCTTAGGTTAGGACATATAACGTTACAGCCGTACAGAATGTCCCCACCGAGAAGTAGGGGCCGACACGCAAGGAATGTTGTAAAATATTACATCCGAGATGTTAGGTTGCCCTAGGATAGGACATATAACGTTATAGACGTACATAATGTTACCACCGAGGAGTAGCGGTCGACGCGTAACGAATGTTGTTAAATATTGTGTCCGAGATGTTAGGTTGCCTTAGGTTAGTACATATTACGTTATAGCTGCACATAAGGTTCCCACCGAGAAGTAGAGGCCGACACGACACGAATGTTGTAAAATATCATGTCCGAGATGTTATGTTGCCTTCGGTTAGGACATATAACGTTATAGAAGTATATAATGTTCCCACCGAGAAGTGGGCGCCGACACGCAAGGAATGTTGTAAAATATTACATCCGAGATGTTAGGTTGCCCTAGGATAGAACATATAACGTTATAGACGTATATAATGTTACCACCGAAAAGTAGGTGCCGACGCGGAAGGAATGCTGTAAAATATCACGTCCGAGATGTTATGTTGCCTTCGGTTAGGATATATAACGTTATAGAAGTATATAATGTTCCCACGAATAAGTAGGCGCCGACACGCAAGGAATGTTGTAAAATATTACATCCGAGATGTTAGGCTGCCTTAGGTTAGGACATATTACGTTATAGCTGCACATAATGTTCCCACCGAGAAGTAGTGGCCGACACGCCACGAATGTTGTAAAATATTACATCCGAGGTGTTAGGTTGCCTTAGGTTAGGACATATAACGTTACAGCCGTACAGAATGTCCCCACCGGGAAGTAGGGGCCGACACGCAAGGAATGTTGTAAAATATTACATCCGAGATGTTAGGTTGCCCTAGGATAGGACATATAACGTTATAGACGTATATAATGTTACCACCGAGGAGTAGCGGTCGACACGTAACGAATGTTGTTAAATATTGTGTCCGAGATGTTAGGTTGCCTTATGTTAGTACATATTACGTTATAGCTGCACATAAGGTTCCCACCGAGAAGTAGAGGCCGACACGACACGAATGTTGTAAAATATCATGTCCGAGATGTTATGTTGCCTTCGGTTAGGACATATAACGTTATAGAAGTATATAATGTTCCCACCGAGAAGTGGGCGCCGACACGCAAGGAATGTTGTAAAATATTACATCCGAGATGTTAGGTTGCCCTAGGATAGAACATATAACGTTATAGACGTATATAATGTTACCACCGAAAAGTAGGTGCCGACGCGCAAGGAATGCTGTAAAATATCACGTCCGAGATGTTATGTTGCCTTCGGTTAGGATATATAACGTTATAGAAGTATATAATGTTCCCACGAATAAGTAGGCGCCGACACGCAAGGAATGTTGTAAAATATTACATCCGAGATGTTAGGCTGCCTTAGGTTAGGACATATTACGTTATAGCTGCACATAATGTTCCCACCGAGAAGTAGTGGCCGACACGCCACGAATGTTGTAAAATATTACATCCGAGGTGTTAGGTTGCCTTAGGTTAGGACATATAACGTTACAGCCGTACAGAATGTCCCCACCGAGAAGTAGGGGCCGACACGCAAGGAATGTTGTAAAATATTACATCCGAGATGTTAGGTTGCCCTAGGATAGGACATATAACGTTATAGACGTATATAATGTTACCACCGAGGAGTAGCGGTCGACACGTAACGAATGTTGTTAAATATTGTGTCCGAGATGTTAGGTTGCCTTAGGTAAGTACATATTACGTTATAGCTGCACATAAGGTTCCCACCGAGAAGTAGAGGCCGACACGACACGAATGTTGTAAAATATCATGTCCGAGATGTTATGTTGCCTTCGGTTAGGACATATAACGTTATAGAAGTATATAATGTTCCCACCGAGAAGTGGGCGCCGACACGCAAGGAATGTTGTAAAATATTACATCCGAGATGTTAGGTTGCCCTAGGATAGAACATATAACGTTATAGACGTATGTAATGTTACCACCGAAAAGTAGGTGCCGACGCGCAAGGAATGCTGTAAAATATCACGTCCGAGATGTTATGTTGCCTTCGGTTAGGATATATAACGTTATAGAAGTATATAATGTTCCCACTGATAAGTAGGCCCAGACACGCAAGGAATGTTGTAAAATATTACATAGGAGGTGTTAGGTTGCCTTAGGTTAGGACATATAACGTTATAGACGTACATAATGTTCCCACCGAGAAGTAGAGGCCCACACGCCACGAATGTTGTAAAATATTACATACGAGGTGTTAGGTTGCCTTAGGTTAGGATATATAACGTTATAGACGTATATAATGTTCCCACGGAGAAGTAGGCGCCGACACGCAAGGAATGTTGTAAAATATTACGTCCGAGAAGTTAGGTTGCCTTAGGTTAGGACATATAACGTCATAATTATTATGTATTACATCCGAGTTGTTAGGTTGGCTTAGGTTAGGGCATATAACGTTATAGACGTACATAATGTTCCCACAGAAATGAAGGGGCTGAAGCTCCAGGAATGTTGTGAAATATTACGTCCGAGTTGTTAGGTTGCCTTATGTTAGGATATATAACGTTATAGACGTACATAATGTTCCCACCGAGAAGTAGGTGCCGACACGCATGGAATGTTGTAAAATATTGCGTCGTAGATGTTAGGTTGCCTTAGGTTAGGACATATTACGTTATAGAAGTATATAATGTTCCCACGAATAAGTAGGCGCCGACACGCAAGGAATGTTGTAAAATATTACATCCGAGATGTTAGGCTGCCTTAGGTTAGGACATATTACGTTATAGCTGCACATAATGTTCCCACCGAGAAGTAGTGGCCGACACGCCACGAATGTTGTAAAATATTACATCCGAGGTGTTAGGTTGCCTTAGGTTAGGACATATAACGTTACAGCCGTACAGAATGTCCCCACCGAGAAGTAGGGGCCGACACGCAAGGAATGTTGTAAAATATTACATCCGAGATGTTAGGTTGCCCTAGGATAGGACATATAACGTTATAGACGTATATAATGTTACCACCGAGGAGTAGCGGTCGACACGTAACGAATGTTGTTAAATATTGTGTCCGAGATGTTAGGTTGCCTTAGGTTAGGACATATTACGTTATAGCTGCACATAACGTTCCCACCGAGAAGTAGAGGCCGACACGACACGAATGTTGTAAAATGTCATGTCCGAGATGTTATGTTGCCTTCGGTTAGGACATATAACGTTATAGAAGTATATAATGTTCCCACCGAGAAGTGGGCGCCGACACGCAAGGAATGTTGTAAAATATTACATCCGAGATGTTAGGTTGCCCTAGGATAGAACATATAACGTTATAGACGTACATAATGTTCCCACCGAGAAGTAGAGGCCTACACGCCACGAATGTTGTAAAATATTACATACGAGGTGTTAGGTTGCCTTACGTTAGGGCACATAACGTTATAGACGTACATAATGTCCCCACCGAGATGTAGAGGCCGACACGCCACGAATGTTGTGAGATATTACATCCGAGATGTTAGGTTTCCTTAGGTTAGGACATATAACGTTATAGACGTATATAATGTAACCACCGAGAAGTCGGCGCCGACACGCAAGGAATGTTGTAAAATACTACGTCCGAGATGTTATGTTGCCTTAGGATAGGACATATAACGTTATTTACGTACATAATGTTCCCAACAAGAAGTAGGGGCCGACACGCCACGAATGTTGTAAAATATTACGTCCGAGAAGTTAGGTGGCCTTACGTTAGGACATATAGTGTTATAGCCGTACATAATGTTCCCACCGCGAAGGAGGGGCCGACACGAAAGGAATGTTGTAAAATATTACAGCCGAGATGTTAGGTTGCCCTAGGATAGTACATATAACGTTATAGACGTATATAATGTTACCACCGAAAAGTAGAGGCCGACACGCCACCAATGTTGTAGAATATAGCGTCCGAGATGTTAGGTTGCCTTAGGTTAGGATATATAACGTTATAGACGTACATAATGTTCCCACCGAGAAGTAGGTGCCGACACGCATGGAATGTTGTAAAATATTGCGTCCAAGACGTTAGGTGGCCTTAGGTTAGGACATATAATGTTATAGCCGTACATAATGTTCCCACCAAGAAGTAGGGGCCGACACGCAAGGAATGTTGTAAAATATTACATCCGAGATGTTATGTTGCCCTAGGATTGGACATATAACGTTATAGACGTATATAATGTTACCACCGAATAGTAGGTGCCGACACGCAAGGAATGCTGTAAAATATTACATCCGAGATGTTAGGTTGTCTTCGGTTAGGACATAGAACGTTATATCCGTACATAATGTTCCCACCGAGAAGTAGGGGCCGACACACCACAAATGTTGTAAAATATTACATCCGATAAGTTAGGTTGCCTTAGGTTAGGACGAATAACGTTATAGCCGTACATAATGTTCCCACAAAGAAGTAGGGGCCGACACGCCACAAATGTTGTAAAATATTACATCCGAGATGTTAGGTGGCCTTAGGATAGGACATATAACGTTTTAGACGTACATAGTGTTCACACCGAGAAGTAGGGGTCGACACGCCACGAATGTTGTAAAATATAACGTAAGAGATGTTAGGTTGCCCTGGGATAATATAAATAACCTTATAGACGTATATAATGTTCCCACCGAGAAGTAGGTGCCGACGCGCAAGGAATGATGTAAAATATTACATCCGAGATGTTAGGTTGCCCTAGGATAGGACATATAACGTTATAGACGTATATAATGTTACCACCGAAAAGTAGGTGCCGACACGCAAGGAATGATGTAAAATATTACTTCCGAGATGTTAGGTTGCCTTAAGATAGGACATATAACGTTATATACGTACATAATGTTCCCACCAAGAAGTAATGGCCGACACGCCACGAATGTTGTAGAATATAACGTCCGAGATGTTAGGTTGCCCTAGGATAGGATATATAACGTTATAGAAGTATATAATGTTCCCACCGAGAAATAGGTGCCGGCACGCAAGGAATGCTGGAAAATATTACATCCGAGATGTTAGGTTGCCTTACGTTAGGATATATAACGTTATAGACGTACATAATGTTCCCGCCGAGAAGTAGAGGCCTACACGCCACGAATGTTGTAAAATATTACATACGAGGTGTACGGTTGCCTTAGGTTAGGGCACATAACGTTATAGACGTACATAATGTTCCGACCGAGAAGTAGAGGCCGACACGCCACGAATGTTGTGAAATATTACATCCGAGATGTTAGGTTTGCTTAGGTTAGGACATATAACGTTATATACGTACATAATGTTCCCACCGAGAAGTAGAGGCCGACACGCCACGAATGTTGTACAATATTACATCCGAGGTCTTAGGTTGCCTTAGGTTAGGACATATAACGTTACAGCCGTACATAATGTCCCCACCGAGAAGTAGGGGCCGACACGCAAGGAATGTTGTGAAATATTACATCCGCGATGTTAGGTTGCCCTAGGATAGGACATATAACGTTATAGACGTATATAATGTTACCACCGAGGAGTAGCGGTCGACACGTAACGAATGTTGTTAAATATTGTGTCCGAGATGTTAGGTTGCCTTAGGTTAGGACATATTACGTTATAGCTGCACATAAGGTTCCCACCGAGAAGTAGGTGCCGACACGCATGGAATGTTGTAAAATATTGCGTCGGAGATGTTAGGTTTCCTTAGGTTAGGACATATTACGTTATAGAAGTATATAATGTTCCCACGAATAAGTAGGCGCCGACACGCAAGGAATGTTGTAAAATATTACATCCGAAATGTTAGATTGCCTTAGGTCAGGACATATAACGTTATAGCCGTACATAATGTTCCCACCGAGAAGAAGGCGCCGACACGCAAGGAATGTTGTAAAATATTACATCCGAAATGTTAGATTGCCTTATGTTAGGACATATAACGTTATAGCAGTAGATAATGTTCCCACCGAGAAGTAGTGGCCGACACTCCACGAATGTTGAAAAATATTACATCCGAGATGTTAGGTTGCCCTAGAATAGGACATATAACGTTATAGACGTATATAATGTTACCACCGAAAAGTAGGTGCCGACACGCAAGGAATGATGTAAAATATTACTTCCGAGATGTTAGGTTGCCTTAAGATAGGACATATAACGTTATATACGTACATAATGTTCCCACCAAGAAGTAGGGGCCGACACGCCACGAATGTTGTAGAATATAACGTCCGAGATGTTAGGTTGCCCTACGATAGGATATATAACGTTATAGAAGTATATAATATTCCCACCGAAAAATAGGTGCCGACACGCAAGGAATGTTGGAAAATATTACATCCTAGATGTTAGGTTGCCTTACGTTAGGATATATAACGTTATAGACGTACACAATGTTCCCACCGAGAAGTAGAGGCCTACACGCCACGAATGTTGTAAAATATTACATACGAGGTGTTAGGTTGCCTTAGGTTAGGGCACATAACGTTATAGACGTACATAATGTTACCACCGAGGAGTAGCGGTCGACACGTAACGAATGTTGTTAAATATTGTGTCCGAGATGTTAGGTTGCCTTAGGATAGAACATATAACGATATAGACGTACATAATGTTCCCACCGAGAAGTAGGTGCCGACACGCAAGGAATGTTGTAAAATATCACGTCCGAGATGTTATGTTGCCTTCGGTTGGGATATATAACGTTATAGAGGTATATAATGTTCCCACGAATAAGTAGGCGCTGACACGCAAGGAATGTTGTAAAATATTACATCCGAGATGTTAGGCTGCCTTATGTTAGGAGATAATACGTTATAGCTGCACATAATGTTCCCACCGAGAAGTAGTGGCCGACACGCCACGAATGTTGTAAAATATTACATCCGAGGTGTTAGGTTGCCCTAGGATAGAACATATAACGTTATAGACGTATATAATGTTACCACCGAAAAGTAGGTGCCGACGCGCAAGGAATGCTGTAAAATATCACGTCCGAGATGTTATGTTGCCTTCGGTTAGGATATATAACGTTATAGAAGTATATAATGTTCCCACTGATAAGTAGGCCCCGACACGCAAGGAATGTTGTAAAATATTACATACGAGGTGTTAGGTTGCCTTAGGTTAGGACATATAACGTTATAGACGTACATAATGTTCCCACCGAGAAGTAGAGGCCCACACGCCACGAATGTTGTAAAATATTACATACGAGGTGTTAGGTTGCCTTAGGTTAGGATATATAACGTTATAGACGTATATAATGTTCCCACGGAGAAGTAGGCGCCGACACGCAAGGAATGTTGTAAAATATTACGTCCGAGAAGTTAGGTTGCCTTAGGTTAGGACATATAACGTCATAATTATTATGTATTACATCCGAGTTGTTAGGTTGCCTTAGGTTAGGGCATATAACGTTATAGACGTACATAATGTTCCCACCGAGAAGTAGAGGCCCACACGCCACGAATGTTGTAAAATATTACATACGAGGTGTTAGGTTGCCTTAGGTTAGGATATATAACGTTATAGACGTATATAATGTTCCCACGGAGAAGTAGGCGCCGACACGCAAGGAATGTTGTAAAATATTACGTCCGAGAAGTTAGGTTGCCTTAGGTTAGGACATATAACGTCATAATTATTATGTATTACATCCGAGTTGTTAGGTTGGCTTAGGTTAGGGCATATAACGTTATAGACGTACATAATGTTCCCACAGAAATGAAGGGGCTGAAGCGCCAGGAATGTTGTGAAATATTACGTCCGAGTTGTTAGGTTGCCTTATGTTAGGATATATAACGTTATAGACGTACATAATGTTCCCACCGAGAAGTAGGTGCCGACACGCATGGAATGTTGTAAAATATTGCGTCGTAGATGTTAGGTTGCCTTAGGTTAGGACATATTACGTTATAGAAGTATATAATGTTCCCACGAATAAGTAGGCGCCGACACGCAAGGAATGTTGTAAAATATTACATCCGAGATGTTAGGCTGCCTTAGGTTCGGACATATTACGTTATATCTGCACATAATGTTCCCACCGAGAAGTAGTGGCCGACACGCCACGAATGTTGTAAAATATTACATCCGAGGTGTTAGGTTGCCTTAGGTTAGGACATATAACGTTACAGCCGTACAGAATGTCCCCACCGAGAAGTAGGGGCCGACACGCAAGGAATGTTGTAAAATATTACATCCGAGATGTTAGGTTGCCCTAGGATAGGACATATAACGTTATAGACGTATATAATGTTACCACCGAGGAGTAGCCGTCGACACGTAACGAATGTTGTTAAATATTGTGTCCGAGATGTTAGGTTGCCTTAGGTTAGGACATATTACGTTATAGCTGCACATAACGTTCCCACCGAGAAGTAGAGGCCGACACGACACGAATGTTGTAAAATGTCATGTCCGAGATGTTATGTTGCCTTCGGTTGGGACATATAACGTTATAGAAGTATATAATGTTCCCACCGAGAAGTGGGCGCCGACACGCAAGGAATGTTGTAAAATATTACATCCGAGATGTTAGGTTGCCCTAGGATAGAACATATAACGTTATAGACGTACATAATGTTCCCACCGAGAAGTAGGTGCCGACACGCATGGAATGTTGTAAAATATTGCGTCGGAGATGTTAGGTTGCCTTAGGTTACGACATATTACGTTATAGAAGTATATAATGTTCCCACGAATAAGTAGGCGCCGACGCGCAAGGAATGCTGTAAAATATCACGTCCGAGATGTTATGTTGCCTTCGGTTAGGATATATAACGTTATAGAAGTATATAATGTTCCCACTGATAAGTAGGCCCCGACACGCAAGGAATGTTGTAAAATATTACATCCGAGGTGTTAGGTTGCCTTAGGTTAGTACATATAACGTTACAGCCGTACAGAATGTCCCCACCGAGAAGTAGGGGCCGACACGCAAGGAATATTGTAAAATATTACATCCGAGATGTTAGGTTGCCCTAGGATAGGACATATAACGTTATAGACGTATATAATGTTACCACCGAGGAGTAGCGGTCGACACGTAACGAATGTTGTTAAATATTGTGTCCGAGATGTTAGGTTGCCTTAGGTTAGGACATATTACGTTATAGCTGCACATAAGGTTCCCACCGAGAAGTAGAGGCCGACACGACACGAATGTTGTAAAATATCATGTCCGAGATGTTATGTTGCCTTCGGTTAGGACATATAACGTTATAGAAGTATATAATGTTCCCACCGAGAAGTGGGCGCCGACACGCAAGGAATGTTGTAAAATATTACATCCGAGATGTTAGGTTGCCCTAGGATAGAACATATAACGTTATAGACGCACATAATGTTCCCACCGAGAAGTAGGTGCCGACACGCAAGGAATGTTGTAAAATATCACGTCCGAGATGTTATGTTGCCTTCGGTTGGGATATATAACGTTATAGAAGTATATAATGTTCCCACGAATAAGTAGGCGCCGACACGCAAGGAATGTTGTAAAATATTACATCCGAGATGTTAGGCTGCCTTATGTTAGGAGATATTACGTTATAGCTGCACATAATGTTCCCACCGAGAAGTAGTCGCCGACACGCCACGAATGTTGTAAAATATTACATCCGAGGTGTTAGGTTGCCCTAGGATAGAACATATAACGTTATAGACGTATATAATGTTACCACCGAAAAGTAGGTGCCGACGCGCAAGGAATGTTGTGAAATATTACGTCCGAGAAGTTAGGTTGCCTTAGGTTAGGACATATAACGTCATAATTATTATGTATTACATCCGAGTAGTTAGGTTGCCTTAGGTTAGGTAATATAAAGTTATAGACGTACATAATGTTCCCACCGAGAAGTAGAGGCCCACACGCCACGGATGTTGTAAAATATTACATCCGAGTTGTTAGGTTGCCTTATGTTAGGATATATAACGTTATAGACGTACATAATGTTCCCACCGAGAAGTAGGTGCCGACACGCATGGAATGTTGTAAAATATTGCGTCGTAGATGTTAGGTTGCCTTAGGTTAGGACATATTGCGTTATAGAAGTATATAATGTTCCCACGAATAAGTAGGCGCCGACACGCAAGGAATGTTGTAAAATATTACATCCGAAATGTTAGATTGCCTTAGGTCAGGACATATAACGTTATAGCCGTACATAATGTTCCCACCGAGAAGAAGGCGCCGACACGCAAGGAATGTTGTAAAATATTACATCCGAAATGTTAGATTGCCTTATGTTAGGACATATAACGTTATAGCAGTAGATAATGTTCCCACCGAGAAATAGTGGCCGACACGCCACGAATGTTGTAAAATATTACATCCGAGGTGTTAGGTTGCCTTAGGTTAGGACATATAACGTTACAGCCGTACATAATGTCCCCACCGAGAAGTAGGGGCCGACAGGCAAGGAATGTTGTAAAATATTACATCCGAGATGTTAGGTTGCCCTAGGATAGGACATATAACGTTATAGACGTATATAATGTTACCACTGAAAAGTAGGTGCCGACACGCAAGGAATGCTGTAAAATATTACTTCCGAGATGTTAGGTTGCCTTAGGATAGGACATATAACGTTAGATACGTACATAATGTTCCCACCAAGAAGTAGGGGCCGACACGCCACGAATGTTGTAGAATATAACGTCCGAGATGTTAGGTTGCCCTAGGATAGGATATATAACGTTATAGAAGTATATAATATTCCCACCGAAAAATAGGTGCCGACACGCAAGGAATGTTGGAAAATATTACATCCTAGATGTTAGGTTGCCCAACGTTAGGATATATAACGTTATAGACGTACACAATGTTCCCACCGAGAAGTAGAGGCCTACACGCCACGAATGTTGTAAAATATTACATACGAGGTGTTAGGTTGCCTTAGGTTAGGGCACATAACGTTATAGACGTACATAATGTTCCCACCGAGAACTAGTGGCCGACACGCCACGAATGTTGTAAAATATTACATCCGAGGTGTTAGGTTGCCCTAGGATAGAACATATAACGTTATAGACGTATATAATGTTACCACCGAAAAGTAGGTGCCGACGCGCAAGGAATGCTGTAAAATATCACGTCCGAGATGTTATGTTGCCTTCGGTTAGGATATATAACGTTATAGAAGTATATAATGTTCCCACTGATAAGTAGGCCCCGACACGCAAGGAATGTTGTAAAATATTACATACGAGGTGTTAGGTTGCCTTAGGTTAGGATATATAACGTTATAGACGTATATAATGTTCCCACGGAGAAGTAGGCGCCGACACGCAAGGAATGTTGTAAAATATTACGCCCGAGAAGTTAGGTTGCCTTAGGTTAGGACATATAACGTCATAATTATTATGTGTTACATGCGAGTTGTTAGGTTGCCTTAGGTTAGGGCATATAACGTTATAGACGTACATTATGTTCCCACAGAAATGAAGGGGCTGAAGCGCCAGGAATGCTGTGAAATATTACATCCGAGTTGTTAGGTTGCATTATGTTAGGATATATAACGTTATAGACGTACATAATGTTCCCACCGAGAAGTAGGTGCCGACACGCATGGAATGTTGTAAAATATTGCGTCGGAGATGTTAGGTTTCCTTAGGTTAGGACATATTACGTTATAGAAGTATATAATGTTCCCACGAATAATTAGGCGCCGACACGCAAGGAATGTTGTAAAATATTACATCCGAAATGTTAGATTGCCTTAGGTTAGGACATATAACGTTGTAGCCGTACATAATGTTCCCACCGAGAAGAAGGCGCCGACACGAGAGGAATGTTGTAAAATATTACATCCGAAATGTTAGATTGCCGTATGTTAGGACATATAACGTTATAGCAGTAGATAATGTTACCACCGAGAAGTAGTGGCCGACACGCCACGAATGTTGTAAAATATTACATCCGAGGTGTTAGGTTGCCTTAGGTTAGGACATATAACGTTACAGCCTTACATAATGTCCCCACCGAGAAGTAGGGGCCGACACGCAAGGAATGTTGTGAAATATTACATCCGCGATGTTAGGTTGCCCTAGGATAGGACATATAACGTTATAGACGTATATAATGTTACCACCGAAAAGTAGGTGCCGACGCGCAAGGAATGCTGTAAAATATCACGTCCGAGATGTTATGTTGCCTTCGGTTAGGATATATAACGTTATAGAAGTATATAATGTTCCCACTTATAAGTAGGCCCCGACACGCAAGGAATGTTGTAAAATATTACATACGAGGTGTTAGGTTGCCTTAGGTTAGGACATATAACGTTATAGACGTACATAATGTTCCCACCGAGAAGTAGAGGCCCACACGCCACGAATGTTGTAAAATATTACATACGAGGTGTTAGGTTGCCTTAGGTTAGGATATATAACGTTATAGAAGTATATAATGTTCCCACGGAGAAGTAGGCGCCGACACGCAAGGAATGTTGTAAAATATTACGTCCGAGAAGTTAGGTTGCCCTGGGATAATATAAATAACCTTATAGACGTATATAATGTTCCCACCGAGAAGTAGTTGCCGACGCGCAAGGAATGATGTAAAATATTGCGTCCAAGACGTTAGGTGGCCTTAGGTTAGGACATATAATGTTATAGCCGTACATAATGTTCCCACCAAGAAGTAGGGGCCGACACGCAAGGAATGTTGTAAAATATTACATCCGAGATGTTATGTTGCCCTAGGATTGGACATATAACGTTATAGACGTATATAATGTTACCACCGAATAGTAGGTGCCGACACGCAAGGAATGCTGTAAAATATTACATCCGAGATGTTAGGTTGTCTTCGGTTAGGACATAGAACGTTATATCCGTACATAATGTTCCCACCGAGAAGTAGGGGCCGACACACCACAAATGTTGTAAAATAATACATCCGATAAGTTAGGTTGCCTTAGGTTAGGACGAATAACGTTATAGCCGTACATAATGTTCCCACAAAGAAGTATGGGCCGACACGCCACAAATGTTGTAAAATATTACATCCGAGATGTTAGGTGGCCTTAGGATAGGACATATAACGTTTTAGACGTACATAGTGTTCACACCGAGAAGTAGGGGTCGACACGCCACGAATGTTGTAAAATATAACGTAAGAGATGTTAGGTTGCCCTGGGATAATATAAATAACCTTATAGACGTATATAATGTTCCCACCGAGAAGTAGGTGCCGACGCGCAAGGAATGATGTAAAATATTACATCCGAGATGTTAGGTTGCCCTAGGATAGGACATATAACGTTATAGACGTATATAATGTTACCACCGAAAAGTAGGTGCCGACACGCAAGGAATGATGTAAAATATTACTTCCGAGATGTTAGGTTGCCTTAAGATAGGACATATAACGTTATATACGTACATAATGTTCCCACCAAGAAGTAATGGCCGACACGCCACGAATGTTGTAGAATATAACGTCCGAGATGTTAGGTTGCCTTACGTTAGGATATATAACGTTATAGACGTACATAATGTTCCCGCCGAGAAGTAGAGGCCTACACGCCACGAATGTTGTAAAATATTACATACGAGGTGTACGGTTGCCTTAGGTTAGGGCACATAACGTTATAGACGTACATAATGTTCCGACCGAGAAGTAGAGGCCGACACGCCACGAATGTTGTGAAATATTACATCCGAGATGTTAGGTTTGCTTAGGTTAGGACATATAACGTTATATACGTACATAATGTTCCCACCGAGAAGTAGAGGCCGACACGCCACGAATGTTGTACAATATTACATCCGAGGTCTTAGGTTGCCTTAGGTTAGGACATATAACGTTACAGCCGTACATAATGTCCCCACCGAGAAGTAGGGGCCGACACGCAAGGAATGTTGTGAAATATTACATCCGCGATGTTAGGTTGCCCTAGGATAGGACATATAACGTTATAGACGTATATAACGTTACCACCGAGGAGTAGCGGTCGACACGTAACGAATGTTGTTAAATATTGTGTCCGAGATGTTAGGTTGCCTTAGGTTAGGACATATTACGTTATAGCTGCACATAAGGTTCCCACCGAGAAGTAGAGGCCGACACGACACGAATGTTGTAAAATGTCATGTCCGAAATGTTATGTTGCCTTCGGTTAGGACATATAACGTTATAGAAGTATATAATGTTCCCACGAATAAGTAGGCACCGACACGCAAGGAATGTTGTAAAATATTACATCCGAAATGTTAGATTGCCTTAGGTTAGGACATATAACGTTATAGCCGTACATAATGTTCCCACCGAGAAGAAGGCGCCGACACGCAAGGAATGTTGTAAAATATTACATCCGAAATGTTAGATTGCCTTATGTTAGGACATATAACGTTATCGCAGTAGATAATGTTCCCACCGAGAAGTAGTGGCCGACACTCCACGAATGTTGAAAAATATTACATCCGAGATGTTAGGTTGCCCTAGGATAGGACATATAACGTTATAGACGTATATAATGTTACCACCGAAAAGTAGGTGCCGACACGCAAGGAATGATGTAAAATATTACTTCCGAGATGTTAGGTTGCCTTAAGATAGGACATATAACGTTATATACGTACATAATGTTCCCACCAAGAAGTAGGGGCCGACACGCCACGAATGTTGTAGAATATAACGTCCGAGATGTTAGGTTGCCCTAGGATAGGATATATAACGTTATAGAAGTATATAATATTCCCACCGAAAAATAGGTGCCGACACGCAAGGAATGTTGGAAAATATTACATCCTAGATGTTAGGTTGCCTTACGTTAGGATATATAACGTTATAGACGTACACAATGTTCCCACCGAGAAGTAGAGGCCTACACGCCACGAATGTTGTAAAATATTACATACGAGGTGTTAGGTTGCCTTAGGTTAGGGCACATAACGTTATAGACGTACATAATGTTACCACCGAGGAGTAGCGGTCGACACGTAACGAATGTTGTTAAATATTGTGTCCGAGATGTTAGGTTGCCTTAGGTTAGGACATACTACGTTATAGCTGCACATAAGGTTCCCACCGAGAAGTAGACGCCGACACGACACGAATGTTGTAAAATGTCATGTCCGAGATGTTATGTTGCCTTCGGTTAGGACATATAACGTTATAGAAGTATATAATGTTCCCACCGAGAAGTGTGCGCCGACACGCAGGGAATGTTGTAAAATATTACATCCGCGATGTTAGGTTGCCCTAGGATAGAACATATAACGATATAGACGTACATAATGTTCCCACCGAGAAGTAGGTGCCGACACGCAAGGAATGTTGTAAAATATCACGTCCGAGATGTTATGTTGCCTTCGGTTGGGATATATAACGTTATAGAGGTATATAATGTTCCCACGAATAAGTAGGCGCTGACACGCAAGGAATGTTGTAAAATATTACATCCGAGATGTTAGGCTGCCTTATGTTAGGAGATAATACGTTATAGCTGCACATAATGTTCCCACCGAGAAGTAGTGGCCGACACGCCACGAATGTTGTAAAATATTACATCCGAGGTGTTAGGTTGCCCTAGGATAGAACATATAACGTTATAGACGTATATAATGTTACCACCGAAAAGTAGGTGCCGACGCGCAAGGAATGCTGTAAAATATCACGTCCGAGATGTTATGTTGCCTTCGGTTAGGATATATAACGTTATAGAAGTATATAATGTTCCCACTGATAAGTAGGCCCCGACACGCAAGGAATGTTGTAAAATATTACATACGAGGTGTTAGGTTGCCTTAGGTTAGGACATATAACGTTATAGACGTACATAATGTTCCCACCGAGAAGTAGAGGCCCACACGCCACGAATGTTGTAAAATATTACATACGAGGTGTTAGGTTGCCTTAGGTTAGGATATATAACGTTATAGACGTATATAATGTTCCCACGGAGAAGTAGGCGCCGACACGCAAGGAATGTTGTAAAATATTACGTCCGAGAAGTTAGGTTGCCTTAGGTTAGGACATATAACGTCATAATTATTATGTATTACATCCGAGTTGTTAGGTTGCCTTAGGTTAGGGCATATAACGTTATAGACGTACATAATGTTCCCACCGAGAAGTAGAGGCCCACACGCCACGAATGTTGTAAAATATTACATACGAGGTGTTAGGTTGCCTTAGGTTAGGATATATAACGTTATAGACGTATATAATGTTCCCACGGAGAAGTAGGCGCCGACACGCAAGGAATGTTGTAAAATATTACGTCCGAGAAGTTAGGTTGCCTTAGGTTAGGACATATAACGTCATAATTATTATGTATTACATCCGAGTTGTTAGGTTGGCTTAGGTTAGGGCATATAACGTTATAGACGTACATAATGTTCCCACAGAAATGAAGGGGCTGAAGCGCCAGGAATGTTGTGAAATATTACGTCCGAGTTGTTAGGTTGCCTTATGTTAGGATATATAACGTTATAGACGTACATAATGTTCCCACCGAGAAGTAGGTGCCGACACGCATGGAATCTTGTAAAATATTGCGTCGTAGATGTTAGGTTGCCTTAGGTTAGGACATATTACGTTATAGAAGTATATAATGTTCCCACGAATAAGTAGGCGCCGACACGCAAGGAATGTTGTAAAATATTACATCCGAGATGTTAGGCTGCCTTAGGTTCGGACATATTACGTTATATCTGCACATAATGTTCCCACCGAGAAGTAGTGGCCGACACGCCACGAATGTTGTAAAATATTACATCCGAGGTGTTAGGTTGCCTTAGGTTAGGACATATAACGTTACAGCCGTACAGAATGTCCCCACCGAGAAGTAGGGGCCGACACGCATGGAATATTGTAAAATATTACATCCGAGATGTTAGGTTGCCCTAGGATAGGACATATAACGTTATAGACGTATATAATGTTACCACCGAGGAGTAGCGGTCGACACGTAACGAATGTTGTTAAATATTGTGTCCGAGATGTTAGGTTGCCTTAGGTTAGGACATATTACGTTATAGAAGTATATAATGTTCCCACGAATAAGTAGGCGCCGACACGCAAGGAATGGTGTAAAATATTACATCCGAGATGTTAGGCTGCCTTAGGTTAGGACATATTACGTTATAGCTGCACATAATGTTCCCACCGAGAAGTAGTGGCCGAAACGCCACGAATGTTGTAAAATATTACATCCGAGGTGTTAGGTTGCCTTAGGTTAGGACATATAACGTTACAGCCGTACAGAATGTCCCCACCGAGAAGTAGGGGCCGACACGCGAGGAATGTTGTAAAATATTACATCCGAGATGTTAGGTTGCCCTAGGATAGGACATATAACGTTATAGACGTATATAATGCTACCACCGAGGAGTAGCGGTCGACACGTAACGAATGTTGTTAAATATTGTGTCCGAGATGTTATGTTGCCTTAGGTTAGGACATATTACGTTATAGCTGCACATAACGTTCCCACCGAGAAGTAGAGGCCGACACGACACGAATGTTGTAAAATGTCATGTCCGAGATGTTATGTTGCCTTCGGTTGGGACATATAACGTTATAGAAGTATATAATGTTCCCACCGAGAAGTGGGCGCCGACACGCAAGGAATGTTGTAAAATATTACATCCGAGATGTTAGGTTGCCCTAGGATAGAACATATAACGTTATAGACGCACATAATGTTCCCACCGAGAAGTAGGTGCCGACACGCAAGGAATGTTGTAAAATATCACGTCCGAGATGTTATGTTGCCTTCGGTTGGGATATATAACGTTATAGAAGTATATAATGTTCCCACGAATAAGTAGGCGCCGACACGCAAGGAATGTTGTAAAATATTACATCCGAGATGTTAGGCTGCCTTATGTTAGGAGATATTACGTTATAGCTGCACATAATGTTCCCACCGAGAAGTAGTCGCCGACACGCCACGAATGTTGTAAAATATTACATCCGAGGTGTTAGGTTGCCCTAGGATAGAACATATAACGTTATAGACGTATATAATGTTACCACCGAAAAGTAGGTGCCGACGCGCAAGGAATGTTGTGAAATATTACGTCCGAGAAGTTAGGTTGCCTTAGGTTAGGACATATAACGTCATAATTATTATGTATTACATCCGAGTTGTTAGGTTGCCTTAGGTTAGGGAATATAAAGTTATAGACGTACATAATGTTCCCACCGAGAAGTAGAGGCCCACACGCCACGAATGTTGTAAAATATTACATCCGAGTTGTTAGGTTGCCTTATGTTAGGATATATAACGTTATAGACGTACATAATGTTCCCACCGAGAAGTAGGTGCCGACACGCATGGAATGTTGTAAAATATTGCGTCGTAGATGTTAGGTTGCCTTAGGTTAGGACATATTGCGTTATAGAAGTATATAATGTTCCCACGAATAAGTAGGCGCCGACACGCAAGGAATGTTGTAAAATATTACATCCGAAATGTTAGATTGCCTTAGGTCAGGACATATAACGTTATAGCCGTACATAATGTTCCCACCGAGAAGAAGGCGCCGACACGCAAGGAATGTTGTAAAATATTACATCCGAAATGTTAGATTGCCTTATGTTAGGACATATAACGTTATAGCAGTAGATAATGTTCCCACCGAGAAGTAGTGGCCGACACGCCACGAATGTTGTAAAATATTACATCCGAGGTGTTAGGTTGCCTTAGGTTAGGACATATAACGTTACAGCCGTACAGAATGTCCCCACCGAGAAGTAGGGGCCGACACGCATGGAATATTGTAAAATATTACATCCGAGATGTTAGGTTGCCCTAGGATAGGACATATAACGTTATAGACGTATATAATGTTACCACCGAGGAGTAGCGGTCGACACGTAACGAATGTTGTTAAATATTGTGTCCGAGATGTTAGGTTGCCTTAGGTTAGGACATATTACGTTATAGCTGCACATAAGGTTCCCACCGAGAAGTAGAGGCCGACACGACACGAATGTTGTAAAATGTCATGTCCGAGATGTTATGTTGCCTTCGGTTAGGACATATAACGTTATAGAAGTATATAATGTTCCCACCGAGAAGTGGGCGCCGACACGCAAGGAATGTTGTAAAATATTACATCCGAGATGTTAGGTTGCCCTAGGATAGAACATATAACGTTATAGACGTACATAATGTTCCCACCGAGAAGTAGGTGCCGACACGCATGGGAATGTTGTAAAATATCACGTCCGAGATGTTATGTTGCCTTCGGTTGGGATATATAACGTTATAGAAGTATATAATGTTCCCAGGAATAAGTAGGCGCCGACACGCAAGGAATGTTGTAAAATATTACATCCGAGATGTTAGGCTGCCTTATGTTAGGAGATATTACGTTATAGCTGCACATAATGTTCCCACCGAGAAGTAGTGGCCGACACGCCACGAATGTTGTAAAATATTACATCCGAGGTGTTAGGTTGCCCTAGGATAGAACATATAACGTTATAGACGTATATAATGTTACCACCGAAAAGTAGGTGCCGACGCGCAAGGAATGCTGTAAAATATCACGTCCGAGATGTTACGTTGCCTTCGGTTAGGATATATAACGTTATAGAAGTATATAATGTTCCCACTGATAAGTAGGCCCCGACACGCAAGGAATGTTGTAAAATATTACATACGAGGTGTTAGGTTGCCTTAGGTTAGGACATATAACGTTATAGACGTACATAATGTTCCCACCGAGAAGTAGAGGCCCACACGCCACGAATGTTGTAAAGTATTACATACGAGGTGTTAGGTTGCCTTAGGTTAGGACACATAACGTTATAGCCGTACATAATGTTCCCACCGAGAAGTAGAGGCCGACACGACACGAATGTTGTAAAATATTACATACGAGGTGTTAGGTTGCCTTAGGTTAGGACATATAACGTCATAATTATTATGTATTACATCCGAGTTGTTAGGTTGCCTTAGGTTAGGGCATATAACGTTATAGACGTACATAATGTTCCCACAGAAATGAAGGGGCTGAAGCGCCAGGAATGTTGTGAAATATTACATCCGAGTTGTTAGGTTGCATTATGTTAGGATATATAACGTTATAGACATACATAATGTTCCCACCGAGAAGTAGGTGCCGACACGCATGGAATGTTGTAAAATATTGCGTCGGAGATGTTAGGTTTCCTTAGGTTAGGACATATTACGTTATAGAAGTATATAATGTTCCCACGAATAAGTAGGCGCCGACACGCAAGGAATGTTGTAAAATATTACATCCGAAATGTTAGATTGCCTTAGGTCAGGACATATAACGTTATAGCCGTACATAATGTTCCCACCGAGAAGAAGGTGCCGACACGCAAGGAATGTTGTAAAATATTACATCCGAAATGTTAGATTGCCTTATGTTAGGACATATAACGTTATAGCAGTAGATAATGTTCCCACCGAGAAATAGTGGCCGACACGCCACGAATGTTGTAAAATATTACATCCGAGGTGTTAGGTTGCCTTAGGTTAGGACATATAACGTTACAGCCGTACATAATGTCCCCACCGAGAAGTAGGGGCCGACAGGCAAGGAATGTTGTAAAATATTACATCCGAGATGTTAGGTTGCCCTAGGATAGGACATATAACGTTATAGACGTATATAATGTTACCACTGAAAAGTAGGTGCCGACACGCAAGGAATGCTGTAAAATATTACTTCCGAGATGTTAGGTTGCCTTAGGATAGGACATATAACGTTAGATACGTACATAATGTTCCCACCAAGAAGTAGGGGCCGACACGCCACGAATGTTGTAGAATATAACGTCCGAGATGTTAGGTTGCCCTAGGATAGGATATATAACGTTATAGAAGTATATAATATTCCCACCGAAAAATAGGTGCCGACACGCAAGGAATGTTGGAAAATATTACATCCTAGATGTTAGGTTGCCCAACGTTAGGATATATAACGTTATAGACGTACACAATGTTCCCACCGAGAAGTAGAGGCCTACACGCCACGAATGTTGTAAAATATTACATACGAGGTGTTAGGTTGCCTTAGGTTAGGGCACATAACGTTATAGACGTACATAATGTTCCCACCGAGAAGTAGAGGCCGACACGCCACGAATGGTGTAAAATATTACATACGAGGTGTACGGTTGCCTTAGGTTAGGGCACATAACGTTATAGACGTACATAATGTTCCGACCGAGAAGTAGAGGCCGACACGCCACGAATGTTGTGAAATATTACATCCGAGATGTTATGTTGCCTTCGGTTAGGATATATAAAGTTATAGAAGTGTATAATGTTCCCACGGATAAGTAGGCGCCGACACGCAAGTAATGTTGTAAAATATTACATCCGAGATGTTAGTTTGCCTTAGGTTAGGATATATAAGGTTATAGACGTATATAATATTCCCACGGAGCAGTATGCGCCGACACGCAAGTTGTAAAATATTACATCCGAGATGTTAGGCTGCCTTAGGTTAGGACATATTACGTTATAGCTGCACATAATGTTCCCACCGAGAACTAGTGGCCGACACGCCACGAATGTTGTAAAATATTACATCCGAGGTGTTAGGTTGCCCTAGGATAGAACATATAACGTTATAGACGTATATAATGTTACCACCGAAAAGTAGGTGCCGACGCGCAAGGAATGCTGTAAAATATCACGTCCGAGATGTTATGTTGCCTTCGGTTAGGATATATAACGTTATAGAAGTATATAATGTTCCCACTGATAAGTAGGCCCCGACACGCAAGGAATGTTGTAAAATATTACATACGAGGTGTTAGGTTGCCTTAGGTTAGGACATATAACGTCATAATTATTATGTGTTACATCCGAGTTGTTAGGTTGCCTTAGGTTAGGGCATATAACGTTATAGACGTACATTATATCCCCACAGAAATGAAGGGGCTGAAGCGCCAGGAATGCTGTGAAATATTACATCCGAGTTGTTAGGTTGCATTATGTTAGGATATATAACGTTATAGACGTACATAATGTTCCCACCGAGAAGTAGGGGCCGACACGCAAAGAATGTTGTGAAATATTACATCCGCGATGTTAGGTTGCCCTAGGATAGGACATATAACGTTATAGACGTATATAATGTTACCACCGAAAAGTAGGTGCCGACACGCAAGGAATGCTGTAAAATATTACTCCCGAGATGTTAGGTTGCCTTAGGATAGGACATATAACGTTATATACGTACATAATGTTCCCACCAAGAAGTAGTGGCCGCCACGCCACGAATGTTGTCAAATATTACCGCCGAGATGTTACGTAGGTTTAGGTTAGGTTAAATTACGTTATTGATGTATATAAAAGTCCCACGGAGCCGTAGAGGCCAACTCGCCAGGAATGTTGTCAAATATTACCGCCGAGATGATAGGTTGGGTTAGGTTAGATTATATTACGTTATTGATGTATATGAAGGTCTCACGGAGAGGTAGAGGCCAACTCGCCAGGAATGTTGTCAAATATTAGTGCCCAGATGTTAGGTTGGGTTAGGTTAGGTTATATTACGTTATTGATGTATATAAAATTCCCACGGAGACGTAGAGGCCAACTCGCCAGGAATGTTGTCAAATATTAGTGCCGAGATGATATGTTGGGTTAGGTTACGTTATATTACGTTATTGATGTATATGAAGGTCGCACGGAGACGTAGAGGCCATCAAGCCAGGAATGTTGTCAAATATTACCGCCGAGATGTTACGTAGGTTTAGATTAGGGTAAATTACGTTTTGATGTATATAAAAGTCCCACGGAGGCGTAGAGGCCAACTCGCCAGGAATGATGTCAAATATTACCGCCGAGATGATAGGTTGGGTTAGCTTAGGTTATATTACGTTATTGATGTATATAAAAGTCCCACGGAGACGTAGAGGCCAACTCGTCAGGAATGTTGTCAAATATTACCGCCGAGATGATATGTTGGGTTAGGTTAGGTTATATTACGTTATTGATGTATATGAAGGTCCCACGGAGACGTAGAGGCCAACTCGCCAGGAATGTTGTCAAGTATTACCGCCGAGATGATTGGTTGGGTTAGGTTAGGTAATATTATGTTATTGATGTATATGAAGGTCCCACGGAGACGTAGAGGCCATCAAGCCAGGAATGTTGTCAAATATTACCGCCGAGATGTTACGTAGGTTTAGGTTAGGTTAAATTACGTTATTGATGTATATAAAAGTCCCACGGAGACGTAGAGGCCAACTCGCCAGGAATGTTGTCAAATATTACCGCCGAGATGATAGGTTGGGTTAGGTTAGATTATATTACGTTATTGATGTATATGAAGGTCTCACGGAGAGGTAGAGGCCAACTCGCCAGGAATGTTGTCAAATATTAGTGCCGAGATGTTAGGTTGGGTTAGGTTAGGTAATATTATGTTATTGATGTATATGAAGGTCCCACGGAGACGTAGAGGCCATCAAGCCAGGAATGTTGTCAAATATTACCGCCGAGATGATAGGTTGGTTTAGGTTAGGGTATATTACGTTATTGATGTATATGAAGATCCCACGGAGACGTAGGGACCAACACTCCAGGAATGTTGCCGAATATTACCGCCGAGATGTTACGTTGGGTTAGGTCAGGGTAAATTACGTTTTGATGTATATAAAAGTCCCACGGAGGCGTAGAGGCCCACTCGCCAGGAATGATGTCAAATATTACCGCCGAGATGATAGGTTGGGTTAGGTTAGGTTATATTACGTTATTGATGTATATAAAAGTCCCACGGAGACGTAGAGGCCAACTCGCCAGGAATGTTGTCAAATATTACCGCCGAGATGATAGGTTGGGTTAGGTTAGATTATATTACGTTATTGATGTATATGAAGGTCTCACGGAGAGGTAGAGGCCAACTCGCCAGGAATGTTGTCAAATATTAGTGCCGAGATGTTAGGTTGGGTTAGGTTAGGTAATATTATGTTATTGATGTATATGAAGGTCCCACGGAGACGTAGAGGCCATCAAGCCAGGAATGTTGTCAAATATTACCGCCGAGATGATAGGTTGGTTTAGGTTAGGTTATATTACGTTATTAATGTATATGAAGATCCCACGGAGACGTAGGGACCAACACTCCAGGAATGTTGCCGAATATTACCGCCGAGATGTTACGTTGGGTTAGGTCAGGGTAAATTACGTTTTGGTGTATATAAAAGTCCCACGGAGGCGTAGAGGCCCACTCGCCAGGAATGATGTCAAATATTACCGCCGAGATGATAGGTTGGGTTAGGTTAGGGTAAATTACGTTTTGATGTATATAAAAGTCCCACGGAGACGTAGAGGCCAACTCGCCAGGAATGTTGTCAAATATTACCGCCGAGATGATAGGTTGGGTTAGGTTAGATTATATTACGTTATTGATGTATATGAAGGTCTCACGGAGAGGTAGAGGCCAACTCGCCAGGAATGTTGTCAAATATTAGTGCCGAGATGTTAGGTTGGGTTAGGTTAGGTAATATTATGTTATTGATGTATATGAAGGTCCCACGGAGACGTAGAGGCCATCAAGCCAGGAATGTTGTCAAATATTACCGCCGAGATGATAGGTTGGTTTAGGTTAGGTTATATTACGTTATTAATGTATATGAAGATCCCACGGAGACGTAGGGACCAACACTCCAGGAATGTTGCCGAATATTACCGCCGAGATGTTACGTTGGGTTAGGTCAGGGTAAATTACGTTTTGGTGTATATAAAAGTCCCACGGAGGCGTAGAGGCCCACTCGCCAGGAATGATGTCAAATATTACCGCCGAGATGATAGGTTGGGTTAGGTTAGGGTAAATTACGTTTTGATGTATATAAAAGTCCCACGGAGGCGTAGAGGCCTACTCGCCAGGAATGATGTCAAATATTACCGCCGAGATGATAGGTTGGGTTAGGTTAGCTTATATTACGTTATTGATGTATATGAAGGTCCCACGGAGACGTAGAGGCCATCAAGCCAGGAATGTTGTCAAATATTACCGCCGAGATGTTACGTAGGTTTAGGTTAGGTTAAATTACGTTATTGATGTATATAAAAGTCCCACGGCGACGTAGAGGCCAACTCGCCAGGAATGTTGTCAAATATTACCGCCGAGATGATAGGTTGGGTTAGGTTAGGTTATATTACGTTATTGATGTATATGAAGGTTCCACGGAGACGCAGAGGCCAACTGACCAGGAATGTTGTCAAATATTACCGCCGAAATGATAGGTTGGGTTAGGTTAGATTATATTACGTTATTGATGTATATGAAGGTCTGACGGAGAGGTAGAGGCCAACTCGCCTGGAATGTTGTCAAATATTACCGCCGAGATGATAGGTTGGTTTAGGTTAGGTTATATTACGTTATTGATGTATATGAAGATCCCACGGAGACGTAGGGACCAACACTCCAGGAATGTTGCCGAATATTACCGCCGAGATGTTACGTTGGGTTAGGTTAGGGTAAATTACGTTTTGATGTATATAAAAGTCCCACGGAGGCGTAGAGGCCCACTCGCCAGGAATGATGTCAAATATTACCGCCGAGATGATAGGTTGGGTTAGGTTAGGTTATATTACGTTATTGATGTATATAAAAGTCCCACGGAGACGTAGAGGCCAACTCGCCAGGAATGTTGTCAAGTATTACCGCCGAGATGATAGGTTGGGTTAGGTTAGGTAATATTATGTTATTGATGTATATGAAGGTCCCACGGAGACGTAGAGGCCATCAAGCCAGGAATGGTGTCAAATATTAGTGCCGAGATGTTAGGTTGGGTTAGGTTAGGTTATATTACGTTATTGATGTATATAAAATTCCCACGGAGACGTAGAGGCCAACTCGCCTGGAATGTTGTCAAATATTACCGCCGAGATGATAGGTTGGTTTAGGTTAGGTTATATTACGTTATTGATGTATATGAAGATCCCACGGAGACGTAGGGACCAACACTCCAGGAATGTTGCCGAATATTACCGCCGAGATGTTACGTTGGGTTAGGTTAGGGTAAATTACGTTTTGATGTATATAAAAGTCCCACGGAGGCGTAGAGGCCAACTCGCCAGGAATGCTGTCAAATATTACCGCCGAGATGATAGGTTGGGTTAGGTTAGGTTATATTACGTTATTGATGAATATGAAGGTCCCACGGAGACGTAGAGGCCATCAAGCCAGGAATGTTGTCAAATATTACCGCCGAGATGTTACGTAGGTTTAGGTTTGGTTAAATTACGTTATTGATGTATATAAAAGTCCCACGGAGACGTAGAGGCCAACTCGCCAGGAATGTTGTCAAATATTACCGCCGAGATGATAGGTTGGGTTAGGTTAGATTATATTACGTTATTGATGTATATGAAGGTCTGACGGAGAGGTAGAGGCCAACTCGCCAGGAATGTTGTCAAATATTAGTGCCGAGATGTTAGGTTGGGTTAGGTTAGGTTATATTACGTTATTGATGTATATAAAATTCCCACGGAGACGTAGAGGCCAACTCGCCTGGAATGTTGTCAAATATTAGTGCCGAGATGATAGGTTGGGTTAGGTTACGTTATATTACGTTATTGATGTATATGGAGGTCGCACGGAGACGTAGAGGCCATCAAGCCAGGAATGTTGCCGAATATTACCGCCGAGATGTTACGTTGGGTTAGGTTAGGGTAAATTACGTTTTGATGTATATAAAAGTCCCACGGAGACGTAGAGGCCAACTCGCCAGGAATGTTGTCAAATATTACCGCCGAGGTGATAGGTTGGGTTAGGTTAGGTTATATTACGTTATTGATGTATATGAAGATCCCACGGAGACGTAGGGACAAACACTCCAGGAATGTTGCCGAATATTACCGCCGAGATGTTACGTTGGGTTAGGTTAGGGTAAATTACGTTTTGATGTATATGAAGGTCTCACGGAGAGGTAGAGGCCAACTCGCCAGGAATGTTGTCAGATATTAGTGCCTAGACGTTAGGTTGGGTTAGGTTAGGTTATGTTACGTTATTGATGTATATAAAATTCCCGCGGAGACGTAGAGGCCAACTCGCCTGGAATGTTGTCAAATATTACCGCCGAGATGATAGGTTGGTTTAGGTTAGGTTATATTACGTTATTGATGTATATGAAGATCCCACGGAGACGTAGGGACCAACACTCCAGGAATGTTGCCGAATATTACCGCCGAGATGTTACGTTGGGTTAGGTTAGGGTAAATTACGTTTTGATGTATATAAAAGTCCCACGGAGGCGTAGAGGCCAACTCGCCAGGAATGATGTCAAATATTACCGCCGAGATGATAGGTTGGGTTAGGTTAGGTTATATTACGTTATTGATGTATATGAAAGTTCCACGGAGACGCAGAGGCCAACTGACCAGGAATGTTGTCAAATATTAGTGCCGAGATGATAGGTTGGGTTAGGTTACGTTATATTACGTTATTGATGTATATGAAGGTTCCACGGAGACGTAGAGGCCAACTCGCCAGGAATGTTGTCAGGTATTACCGCCGAGATGATAGGTTGGGTTAGGTTAGGTTATATTACGTTATTGATGTACATAAAATTCGCAAGGAGACGTAGAGGCCAACTCGCCTGGAATGTTGTCAAATATTACCGCCGAGATGATAGGTTGGTTTAGGTTAGGTTATATTACGTTATTGATGTATATGAAGATCCCACGGAGACGTAGGGACCAACACTCCAGGAATGTTGCCGAATATTACCGCCGAGATGTTACGTTGGGTTAGGTTAGGGTAAATTACGTTTTGATGTATATAAAAGTCCCACGGAGACGTAGAGGCCAACTCGCCAGGTATGTTGTCAAATATTACCGCCGAGATGATAGGTTGGGTTAGGTTAGGTTATATTATGTTATTGATGTATATGAAGGTCCCACGGAGACGTAGAGGCCATCAAGCCAGTAATGTTGTCAAATATTACCGCCGAGATGTTACGTAGGTTTAGGTTAGGTTAAATTACGTTCTTGATGTATATAAAAGTCCCACGGAGACGTAGAGGCCCACTCGCCAGGAATGATGTCAAATATTACCGCCGAGATGTTACGTAGGTTTAGGTTAGGTTAAATTACGTTCTTGATGTATATAAAAGTCCCACGGAGACGTAGAGGCCCACTCGCCAGGAATGATGTCAAATATTACCGCCGAGATGATAGGTTGGGTTAGGTTAGGTTATATTACGTTATTGATGTATATAAAAGTCCCACGGAGACGTAGAGGCCAACTCGCCAGGAATGTTGTCAAGTATTACCGCCGAGATGATAGGTTGGGTTAGGTTAGGTAATATTATGTTATTGATGTATATGAAGGTCCCACGGAGACGTAGAGGCCATCAAGCCAGGAATGTTGTCAAATATTAGTGCCGAGATGTTAGGTTGGGTTAGGTTAGGTTATATTACGTTATTGATGTACATAAAATTCGCAAGGAGACGTAGAGGCCAACTCGCCTGGAATGTTGTCAAATATTACCGCCGAGATGATAGGTTGGTTTAGGTTAGGTTATATTACGTTATTGATGTATATGAAGATCCCACGGAGACGTAGGGACCAACACTCCAGGAATGTTGCCGAATATTACCGCCGAGATGTTACGTTGGGTTAGGTTAGGGTAAATTACGTTTTGATGTATATAAAAGTCCCACGGAGGCGTAGAGGCCAACTCGCCAGGAATGATGTCAAATATTACCGCCGAGATGATAGGTTGTGTTAGGTTAGGTTATATTACGTTATTGATGTATATGAAGGTCCCACGGAGACGTAGAGGCCATCAAGCCAGGAATGTTGTCAAATATTACCGCCGAGATGTTACGTAGGTTTAGGTTAGGTTAAATTACGTTATTGATGTATAAAAAAGTCCCACGGAGACGTAGAGGCCAACTCGCCAGGTATGTTGTCAAATATTACCGCCGAGATGATAGGTTGGGTTAGGTTAGGTTATATTACGTTATTGATGTATATGAAGGTTCCACGGAGACGCAGAGGCCAACTGACCAGGAATGTTGTCAAATATTACCGCTGAAATGATAGGTTGGGTTAGGTTAGATTATATTACGTTATTGATGTATATGAAGGTCTGACGGAGAGGTAGAGGCCAACTCGCCAGGAATGTTGTCAAATATTAGTGCCGAGATGTTAGGTTGGGTTAGGTTAGGTTATATTACGTTATTGATGTATATAAAATTCCCACGGAGACGTAGAGGCCAACTCGCCTGGAATGTTGTCAAATATTATTACCGAGATGATAGGTTGGGTTAGGTTCCGTTATATTACGTTATTGATGTATATGGAGGTCGCACGGAGACGTACAGGCCATCAAGCCAGGAATGTTGTCAAATATTACCGCCGAGATGTTACGTAGGTTTAGGTTAGGTTAAATTACGTTATTGATGTATATAAAAGTCCCACGGAGACGTAGAGGCCAACTCGCCAGGAATGTTGTCAAATATTACCGCCGAGGTGATAGGTTGGGTTAGGTTAGGTTATATTACGTTATTGATGTATATGAAGGTCCCACGGAGACGTAGAGGCCATCAAGCCAGGAATGTTTGCAAATATTAGTGCCGAGATGTTAGGTTGGGTTAGGTTAGGTTATATTACGTTATTGATGTACATAAAATTCCCAAGGAGACGTAGAGGCCAACTCGCCTGGAATGTTGTCAAATATTACCGCCGAGATGATAGGTTGGTTTAGGTTAGGTTATATTACGTTATTGATGTATATAAAATTCCCGCGGAGACGTAGAGGCCAACTCGCCTGGAATGTTGTCAAATATTACCGCCGAGATGATAGGTTGGTTTAGGTTAGGTTATATTACGTTATTGATGTATATGAAGATCCCACGGAGACGTAGGGACCAACACTCCAGGAATGTTGCCGAATATTACCGCCGAGATGTTACGTTGGGTTAGGTTAGTGTAAATTACGTTTTGATGTATATAAAAGTCCCACGGAGGCGTAGAGGCCCACTCGCCAGGAATGATGTCAAATATTACCGCCGAGATGATAGGTTGGGTTAGGTTAGGTTATATTACGTTATTGATGTATATAAAAGTCCCACGGAGACGTAGAGGCCAACTCGCCAGGAATGTTGTCAAGTATTACCGCCGAGATGATAGGTTGGGTTAGGTTAGGTAATATTATGTTATTGATGTATATGAAGGTCCCACGGAGACGTAGAGGCCATCAAGCCAGGAATGTTGTCAAATATTAGTGCCGAGATGTTAGGTTGGGTTAGGTTAGGTTATATTACGTTATTGATGTATATAAAATTCCCACGGAGACGTAGAGGCCAACTCGCCTGGAATGTTGTCAAATATTACCGCCGAGATGATAGGTTGGTTTAGGTTAGGTTATATTACGTTATTGATGTATATGAAGATCCCACGGAGACGTAGGGACCAACACTCCAGGAATGTTGCCGAATATTACCGCCGAGATGTTACGTTGGGTTAGGTTAGGGTAAATTACGTTTTGATGTATATAAAAGTCCCACGGAGGCGTAGAGGCCAACTCGCCAGGAATGCTGTCAAATATTACCGCCGAGATGATAGGTTGGGTTAGGTTAGGTTATATTACGTTATTGATGAATATGAAGGTCCCACGGAGACGTAGAGGCCATCAAGCCAGGAATGTTGTCAAATATTACCGCCGAGATGTTACGTAGGTTTAGGTTTGGTTAAATTACGTTATTGATGTATATAAAAGTCCCACGGAGACGTAGAGGCCAACTCGCCAGGAATGTTGTCAAATATTACCGCCGAGATGATAGGTTGGGTTAGGTTAGATTATATTACGTTATTGATGTATATGAAGGTCTCACGGAGAGGTAGAGGCCAACTCGCCAGGAATGTTGTCAAATATTAGTGCCCAGATGTTAGGTTGGGTTAGGTTAGGTTATATTACGTTATTGATGTATATAAAATTCCCACGGAGACGTAGAGGCCAACTCGCCTGGAATGTTGCCGAATATTACCGCCGAGATGTTACGTTGGGTTAGGTTAGGGTAAATTACGTTTTGATGTATATGAAGGTCTCACGGAGACGTAGAGGCCAACTCGCCAGGAATGTTGTCAAATATTAGTGCCGAGATATTAGGTTGGGTTAGGTTAGGTTATGTTACGTTATTGATGTATATAAAATTCCCACGGAGACGTAGATGCCAACTCGCCTGGAATGTTGTCAAATATTACCGCCGAGATGATAGGTTGGTTTAGGTTAGGTTATATTACGTTATTGATGTATATGAAGATCCCACGGAGACGTAGGGACCAACACTCCAGGAATGTTGCCGAATATTACCGCCGAGATGTTACGTTGGGTTAGGTTAGGGTAAATTACGTTTTGATGTATATAAAAGTCCCACGGAGGCGTAGAGGCCCACTCGCCAGGAATGATGTCAAATATTACCGCCGAGATGATAGGTTGGGTTAGGTTAGGTTATATTACGTTATTGATGTATATAAAAGTCCCACGGAGACGTAGAGGTCAACTCGCCAGGAATGTTGTCAAGTATTACCGCCGAGATGATACGTTGGGTTAGGTTAGGTAATATTATGTTATTGATGTATATGAAGGTCCCACGGAGACGTAGAGGCCAACTCGCCTGGAATGTTGTCAAATATTAGTGCCGAGATGATAGGTTGGGTTAGGTTACGTTATATTACGTTATTGATGTATATGAAGGTCGCACGGAGACGTAGAGGCCGACTCGCCAGGAATGTTGTCAAATATTACCGCCGAGATGATAGGTTGGTTTAGGTTTGGTTATATTACGTTATTGATGTATATGAAGATCCCACGGAGACGTAGAGACCAACACTCCAGGAATGTTGCCGAATATTACCGCCGAGATGATACGTTGGGTTAGGTTAGGGTAAATTACGTTTTGATGTATATAAAAGTCCCACGGAGGCGTAGAGGCCAACTCGCCAGGAATGATGTCAAATATTACCGCCGAGATGATAGGTTGGGTTAGGTTAGGTTATATTACGTTATTGATGTATATGAAGGTTCCACGGAGACGTAGAGGCCAACTCGCCAGGAATGTTGTCAAATATTACCGCCGAGATGATAGGTTGGGTTAGGTTAGGTTATATTACGTTATTGATGTATATGAAGGTTCCACGGAGACGCAGAGGCCAACTGACCAGGAATGTTGTCAAATATTACCGCCGAAATGATAGGTTGGGTTAGGTTAGATTATATTACGTTATTGATGTATATGAAGGTCTGACGGAGAGGTAGAGGCCAACTCGCCAGGAATGTTGTCAAATATTAGTGCCGAGATGTTAGGTTGGGTTAGGTTAGGTTATATTACGTTATTGATGTATATAAAATTCCCACGGAGACGTAGAGGCCAACTCGCCTGGAATGTTGTCAAATATTAGTGCCGAGATGATAGGTTGGGTTAGGTTACGTTATATTACGTTATTGATGTATATGGAGGTCGCACGGAGACGTAGAGGCCATCAAGCCAGGAATGTTGCCGAATATTACCGCCGAGATGTTACGTTGGGTTAGGTTAGGGTAAATTACGTTTTGATGTATATAAAAGTCCCACGGAGACGTAGAGGCCAACTCGCCAGGAATGTTGTCAAATATTACCGCCGAGGTGATAGGTTGGGTTAGGTTAGGTTATATTACGTTATTGATGTATATGAAGATCCCACGGAGACGTAGGGACAAACACTCCAGGAATGTTGCCGAATATTACCGCCGAGATGTTACGTTGGGTTAGGTTAGGGTAAATTACGTTTTGATGTATATGAAGGTCTCACGGAGAGGTAGAGGCCAACTCGCCAGGAATGTTGTCAGATATTAGTGCCTAGACGTTAGGTTGGGTTAGGTTAGGTTATGTTACGTTATTGATGTATATAAAATTCCCGCGGAGACGTAGAGGCCAACTCGCCTGGAATGTTGTCAAATATTACCGCCGAGATGATAGGTTGGTTTAGGTTAGGTTATATTACGTTATTGATGTATATGAAGATCCCACGGAGACGTAGGGACCAACACTCCAGGAATGTTGCCGAATATTACCGCCGAGATGTTACGTTGGGTTAGGTTAGGGTAAATTACGTTTTGATGTATATAAAAGTCCCACGGAGGCGTAGAGGCCAACTCGCCAGGAATGATGTCAAATATTACCGCCGAGATGATAGGTTGGGTTAGGTTAGGTTATATTACGTTATTGATGTATATGAAAGTTCCACGGAGACGCAGAGGCCAACTGACCAGGAATGTTGTCAAATATTAGTGCCGAGATGATAGGTTGGGTTAGGTTACGTTATATTACGTTATTGATGTATATGAAGGTTCCACGGAGACGTAGAGGCGAACTCGCCAGGAATGTTGTCAAGTATTACCGCCGAGATGATAGGTTGGGTTAGGTTAGGTAATATTATGTTATTAATGTATATGAAGGTCCCACGGAGACGTAGAGGCCATCAAGCCAGTAATGTTGTCAAATATTACCGCCGAGATGTTACGTAGGTTTAGGTTAGGTTAAATTACGTTCTTGATGTATATAAAAGTCCCACGGAGACGTAGAGGCCAACTCGCCAGGAATGTTGTCAAATATTAGTGCCGAGATGTTAGGTTGGGTTAGGTTAGGTTATATTACGTTATTGATGTATATAAAATTCCCACGGAGACGTAGAGGCCAACTCGCCTGGAATGTTGTCAAATATTACCGCCGAGATGATAGGTTGGTTTAGGTTAGGTTATATTACGTTATTGATGTATATGAAGATCCCACGGAGACGTAGGGACCAACACTCCAGGAATGTTGCCGAATATTACCGCCGAGATGTTACGTTGGGTTAGGTCAGGGTAAATTACGTTTTGATGTATATAAAAGTCCCACGGAGGCGTAGAGGCCCACTCGCCAGGAATGATGTCAAATATTACCGCCGAGATGATAGGTTGGGTTAGGTTAGGTTATATTACGTTATTGATGTATATAAAAGTCCCACGGAGACGTAGAGGCCAACTCGCCTGGAATGTTGTCAAATATTACCGCCGAGATGATAGGTTGGTTTAGGTTAGGTTATATTACGTTATTGATGTATATGAAGATCCCACGGAGACGTAGGGACCAACACTCCAGGAATGTTGCCGAATATTACCGCCGAGATGTTACGTTGGGTTAGGTTAGGGTAAATTACGTTTTGATGTATATAAAAGTCCCACGGAGGCGTAGAGGCCCACTCGCCAGGAATGATGTCAAATATTACCGCCGAGATGATAGGTTGGGTTAGGTTAGGTTATATTACGTTATTGATGTATATAAAAGTCCCACGGAGACGTAGAGGTCAACTCGCCAGGAATGTTGTCAAGTATTACCGCCGAGATGATACGTTGGGTTAGGTTAGGTAATATTATGTTATTGATGTATATGAAGGTCCCACGGAGACGTAGAGGCCAACTCGCCTGGAATGTTGTCAAATATTAGTGCCGAGATGATAGGTTGGGTTAGGTTACGTTATATTACGTTATTGATGTATATGAAGGTCGCACGGAGACGTAGAGGCCGACTCGCCAGGAATGTTGTCAAATATTACCGCCGAGATGATAGGTTGGTTTAGGTTTGGTTATATTACGTTATTGATGTATATGAAGATCCCACGGAGACGTAGAGACCAACACTCCAGGAATGTTGCCGAATATTACCGCCGAGATGATACGTTGGGTTAGGTTAGGGTAAATTACGTTTTGATGTATATAAAAGTCCCACGGAGGCGTAGAGGCCAACTCGCCAGGAATGATGTCAAATATTACCGCCGAGATGATAGGTTGGGTTAGGTTAGGTTATATTACGTTATTGATGTATATGAAGGTTCCACGGAGACGTAGAGGCCAACTCGCCAGGAATGTTGTCAAATATTACCGCCGAGATGATAGGTTGGGTTAGGTTAGGTTATATTACGTTATTGATGTATATGAAGGTTCCACGGAGACGCAGAGGCCAACTGACCAGGAATGTTGTCAAATATTACCGCCGAAATGATAGGTTGGGTTAGGTTAGATTATATTACGTTATTGATGTATATGAAGGTCTGACGGAGAGGTAGAGGCCAACTCGCCAGGAATGTTGTCAAATATTAGTGCCGAGATGTTAGGTTGGGTTAGGTTAGGTTATATTACGTTATTGATGTATATAAAATTCCCACGGAGACGTAGAGGCCAACTCGCCTGGAATGTTGTCAAATATTAGTGCCGAGATGATAGGTTGGGTTAGGTTACGTTATATTACGTTATTGATGTATATGGAGGTCGCACGGAGACGTAGAGGCCATCAAGCCAGGAATGTTGCCGAATATTACCGCCGAGATGTTACGTTGGGTTAGGTTAGGGTAAATTACGTTTTGATGTATATAAAAGTCCCACGGAGACGTAGAGGCCAACTCGCCAGGAATGTTGTCAAATATTACCGCCGAGGTGATAGGTTGGGTTAGGTTAGGTTATATTACGTTATTGATGTATATGAAGATCCCACGGAGACGTAGGGACAAACACTCCAGGAATGTTGCCGAATATTACCGCCGAGATGTTACGTTGGGTTAGGTTAGGGTAAATTACGTTTTGATGTATATGAAGGTCTCACGGAGAGGTAGAGGCCAACTCGCCAGGAATGTTGTCAGATATTAGTGCCTAGACGTTAGGTTGGGTTAGGTTAGGTTATGTTACGTTATTGATGTATATAAAATTCCCGCGGAGACGTAGAGGCCAACTCGCCTGGAATGTTGTCAAATATTACCGCCGAGATGATAGGTTGGTTTAGGTTAGGTTATATTACGTTATTGATGTATATGAAGATCCCACGGAGACGTAGGGACCAACACTCCAGGAATGTTGCCGAATATTACCGCCGAGATGTTACGTTGGGTTAGGTTAGGGTAAATTACGTTTTGATGTATATAAAAGTCCCACGGAGGCGTAGAGGCCAACTCGCCAGGAATGATGTCAAATATTACCGCCGAGATGATAGGTTGGGTTAGGTTAGGTTATATTACGTTATTGATGTATATGAAAGTTCCACGGAGACGCAGAGGCCAACTGACCAGGAATGTTGTCAAATATTAGTGCCGAGATGATAGGTTGGGTTAGGTTACGTTATATTACGTTATTGATGTATATGAAGGTTCCACGGAGACGTAGAGGCGAACTCGCCAGGAATGTTGTCAAGTATTACCGCCGAGATGATAGGTTGGGTTAGGTTAGGTAATATTATGTTATTAATGTATATGAAGGTCCCACGGAGACGTAGAGGCCATCAAGCCAGTAATGTTGTCAAATATTACCGCCGAGATGTTACGTAGGTTTAGGTTAGGTTAAATTACGTTCTTGATGTATATAAAAGTCCCACGGAGACGTAGAGGCCAACTCGCCAGGAATGTTGTCAAATATTAGTGCCGAGATGTTAGGTTGGGTTAGGTTAGGTTATATTACGTTATTGATGTATATAAAATTCCCACGGAGACGTAGAGGCCAACTCGCCTGGAATGTTGTCAAATATTACCGCCGAGATGATAGGTTGGTTTAGGTTAGGTTATATTACGTTATTGATGTATATGAAGATCCCACGGAGACGTAGGGACCAACACTCCAGGAATGTTGCCGAATATTACCGCCGAGATGTTACGTTGGGTTAGGTCAGGGTAAATTACGTTTTGATGTATATAAAAGTCCCACGGAGGCGTAGAGGCCCACTCGCCAGGAATGATGTCAAATATTACCGCCGAGATGATAGGTTGGGTTAGGTTAGGTTATATTACGTTATTGATGTATATAAAAGTCCCACGGAGACGTAGAGGCCAACTCGCCAGGAATGTTGTCAAGTATTACCGCCGAGATGATAGGTTGGGTTAGGTTAGGTTATATTACGTTATTGATGTACATAAAATTCGCAAGGAGACGTAGAGGCCAACTCGCCTGGAATGTTGTCAAATATTACCGCCGAGATGATAGGTTGGTTTAGGTTAGGTTATATTACGTTATTGATGTATATGAAGATCCCACGGAGACGTAGGGACCAACACTCCAGGAATGTTGCCGAATATTACCGCCGAGATGTTACGTTGGGTTAGGTTAGGGTAAATTACGTTTTGATGTATATAAAAGTCCCACGGAGACGTAGAGGCCAACTCGCCAGGTATGTTGTCAAATATTACCGCCGAGATGATAGGTTGGGTTAGGTTAGGTTATATTATGTTATTGATGTATATGAAGGTCCCACGGAGACGTAGAGGCCATCAAGCCAGTAATGTTGTCAAATATTACCGCCGAGATGTTACGTAGGTTTAGGTTAGGTTAAATTACGTTCTTGATGTATATAAAAGTCCCACGGAGACGTAGAGGCCCACTCGCCAGGAATGATGTCAAATATTACCGCCGAGATGTTACGTAGGTTTAGGTTAGGTTAAATTACGTTCTTGATGTATATAAAAGTCCCACGGAGACGTAGAGGCCCACTCGCCAGGAATGATGTCAAATATTACCGCCGAGATGATAGGTTGGGTTAGGTTAGGTTATATTACGTTATTGATGTATATAAAAGTCCCACGGAGACGTAGAGGCCAACTCGCCAGGAATGTTGTCAAGTATTACCGCCGAGATGATAGGTTGGGTTAGGTTAGGTAATATTATGTTATTGATGTATATGAAGGTCCCACGGAGACGTAGAGGCCATCAAGCCAGGAATGTTGTCAAATATTAGTGCCGAGATGTTAGGTTGGGTTAGGTTAGGTTATATTACGTTATTGATGTACATAAAATTCGCAAGGAGACGTAGAGGCCAACTCGCCTGGAATGTTGTCAAATATTACCGCCGAGATGATAGGTTGGTTTAGGTTAGGTTATATTACGTTATTGATGTATATGAAGATCCCACGGAGACGTAGGGACCAACACTCCAGGAATGTTGCCGAATATTACCGCCGAGATGTTACGTTGGGTTAGGTTAGGGTAAATTACGTTTTGATGTATATAAAAGTCCCACGGAGGCGTAGAGGCCAACTCGCCAGGAATGATGTCAAATATTACCGCCGAGATGATAGGTTGTGTTAGGTTAGGTTATATTACGTTATTGATGTATATGAAGGTCCCACGGAGACGTAGAGGCCATCAAGCCAGGAATGTTGTCAAATATTACCGCCGAGATGTTACGTAGGTTTAGGTTAGGTTAAATTACGTTATTGATGTATAAAAAAGTCCCATGGAGACGTAGAGGCCAACTCGCCAGGTATGTTGTCAAATATTACCGCCGAGATGATAGGTTGGGTTAGGTTAGGTTATATTACGTTATTGATGTATATGAAGGTTCCACGGAGACGCAGAGGCCAACTGACCAGGAATGTTGTCAAATATTACCGCTGAAATGATAGGTTGGGTTAGGTTAGATTATATTACGTTATTGATGTATATGAAGGTCTGACGGAGAGGTAGAGGCCAACTCGCCAGGAATGTTGTCAAATATTAGTGCCGAGATGTTAGGTTGGGTTAGGTTAGGTTATATTACGTTATTGATGTATATAAAATTCCCACGGAGACGTAGAGGCCAACTCGCCTGGAATGTTGTCAAATATTATTACCGAGATGATAGGTTGGGTTAGGTTCCGTTATATTACGTTATTGATGTATATGGAGGTCGCACGGAGACGTACAGGCCATCAAGCCAGGAATGTTGTCAAATATTACCGCCGAGATGTTACGTAGGTTTAGGTTAGGTTAAATTACGTTATTGATGTATATAAAAGTCCCACGGAGACGTAGAGGCCAACTCGCCAGGAATGTTGTCAAATATTACCGCCGAGGTGATAGGTTGGGTTAGGTTAGGTTATATTACGTTATTGATGTATATGAAGGTCCCACGGAGACGTAGAGGCCATCAAGCCAGGAATGTTTGCAAATATTAGTGCCGAGATGTTAGGTTGGGTTAGGTTAGGTTATATTACGTTATTGATGTACATAAAATTCCCAAGGAGACGTAGAGGCCAACTCGCCTGGAATGTTGTCAAATATTACCGCCGAGATGATAGGTTGGTTTAGGTTAGGTTATATTACGTTATTGATGTATATAAAATTCCCGCGGAGACGTAGAGGCCAACTCGCCTGGAATGTTGTCAAATATTACCGCCGAGATGATAGGTTGGTTTAGGTTAGGTTATATTACGTTATTGATGTATATGAAGATCCCACGGAGACGTAGGGACCAACACTCCAGGAATGTTGCCGAATATTACCGCCGAGATGTTACGTTGGGTTAGGTTAGTGTAAATTACGTTTTGATGTATATAAAAGTCCCACGGAGGCGTAGAGGCCCACTCGCCAGGAATGATGTCAAATATTACCGCCGAGATGATAGGTTGGGTTAGGTTAGGTTATATTACGTTATTGATGTATATAAAAGTCCCACGGAGACGTAGAGGCCAACTCGCCAGGAATGTTGTCAAGTATTACCGCCGAGATGATAGGTTGGGTTAGGTTAGGTAATATTATGTTATTGATGTATATGAAGGTCCCACGGAGACGTAGAGGCCATCAAGCCAGGAATGTTGTCAAATATTAGTGCCGAGATGTTAGGTTGGGTTAGGTTACGTTATATTACGTTATTGATGTATATGAAGGTCGCACGGAGACGTAGAGGCCGACTCGCCAGGAATGTTGTCAAATATTACCGCCGAGATGATAGGTTGGTTTAGGTTTGGTTATATTACGTTATTGATGTATATGAAGATCCCACGGAGACGTAGAGACCAACACTCCAGGAATGTTACCGAATATTACCGCTGAGATGATACCTTGGGTTAGGTTAGGGTAAATTACGTTTTGATGTATATAAAAGTCCCACGGAGACGTAGAGGCCAACTCGCCAGGAATGTTGTCAAATATTACAGCCGAGATGATAGGTTGGGTTAGGTTAGGTTATATTACGTTATTGATGTATATAAAAGTCCCACGGAGACGTAGAGGCCAACTCGCCAGGAATGTTGTCAAGTATTACCGCCGAGATGATAGGTTGGGTTAGGTTAGGTAATATTATGTTATTGATGTATATGAAGGTCCCACGGAGACGTAGAGGCCATCAAGCCAGGAATGTTGTCAAATATTAGTGCCGAGATGTTAGGTTGGGTTAGGTTAGGTTATATTACGTTATTGATGTATATGAAGATCCCACGGAGACGTAGGGACCAACACTCCAGGAATGTTGCCGAATATTACCGCCGAGATGTTACGTTGGGTTAGGTTAGGGTAAATTACGTTTTGATGTATATAAAAGTCCCGCGGAGGCGTAGAGGCCAACTCGCCAGGAATGATGTCAAATATTACGGCCGAGATGATAGGTTGGGTTAGGTTAGGTTATATTACGTTTTGATGTATATAAAAGTCCCACGGAGGCGTAGAGGCCAACTCGCCAGGAATGATGTCAAATATTACCGCCGAGATGATAGGTTGGGTTAGGTTAGGTTATATTACGTTATTGATGTATATGAAGGTTCCACGGAGACGTAGAGGCGAACTCGCCAGGAATGTTGTCAAGTATTACCGCCGAGATGATAGGTTGGGTTAGGTTAGGTAATATTATGTTATTGATGTATATGAAGGTCCCACGGAGACGTAGAGGCCATCAAGCCAGTAATGTTGTCAAATATTACCGCCGAGATGTTACGTAGGTTTAGGTTAGGTTAAATTACGTTCTTGATGTATATAAAAGTCCCACGGAGACGTAGAGGCCCACTCGCCAGGAATGATGTCAAATATTACCGCCGAGATGATAGGTTGTGTTAGGTTAGGTTATATTACGTTATTGATGTACATAAAATTCGCAAGGAGACGTAGAGGCCAACTCGCCTGGAATGTTGTCAAATATTACCGCCGAGATGATAGGTTGGTTTAGGTTAGGTTATATTACGTTATTGATGTATATGAAGATCCCACGGAGACGTAGGGACCAACACTCCAGGAATGTTGCAGAATATTACCGCCGAGATGTTACGTTGGGTTAGGTTAGGGTAAATTACGTTTTGATGTATATAAAAGTCCCACGGAGGCGTAGAGGCCAACTCGCCAGGAATGATGTCAAATATTACCGCCGAGATGATAGTTTGTGTTAGGTTAGGTTATATTACGTTATTGATGTATATGAAGGTCCCACGGAGACGTAGAGGCCATCAAGCCAGGAATGTTGTCAAATATTACCGCCGAGATGTTACGTAGGTTTAGGTTAGGTTAAATTACGTTATTGATGTATATAAAAGTTCCACGGAGACGTAGAGGCCAACTCGCCAGGTATGTTGTCAAATATTACCGCCGAGATGATAGGTTGGGTTAGGTTAGGTTATATTACGTTATTGATGTATATGAAGGTTCCACGGAGACGCAGAGGCCAACTGACCAGGAATGTTGTCAAATATTACCGCCGAAATGATAGGTTGGGTTAGGTTAGATTATATTACGTTATTGATGTATATGAAGGTCTGACGGAGAGGTAGAGGCCAACTCGCCAGGAATGTTGTCAAATATTAGTGCCGAGATGTTAGGTTGGGTTAGGTTAGGTTATATTACGTTATTGATGTATATAAAATTCCCACGGAGACGTAGAGGCCAACTCGCCTGGAATGTTGTCAAATATTAGTACCGAGATGATAGGTTGGGTTAGGTTACGTTATATTACGTTATTGATGTATATGGAGGTCGCACGGAGACGTACAGGCCATCAAGCCAGGAATGTTGTCAAATATTACCGCCGAGATGTTACGTAGGTTTAGGTTAGGTTAAATTACGTTATTGATGTATATAAAAGTCCCACGGAGACGTAGAGGCCAACTCGCCAGGAATGTTGTCAAATATTACCGCCGAGATGATAGGTTGGTTTAGGTTAGGTTATATTACGTTATTGATGTATATAAAATTCCCGCGGAGACGTAGAGGCCAACTCGCCTGGAATGTTGTCAAATATTACCGCCGAGATGATAGGTTGGTTTAGGTTAGGTTATATTACGTTATTGATGTATATGAAGATCCCACGGAGACGTAGGGACCAACACTCCAGGAATGTTGCCGAATATTACCGCCGAGATGTTACGTTGGGTTAGGTTAGGGTAAATTACGTTTTGATGTATATAAAAGTCCCACGGAGGCGCAGAGGCCCACTCGCCAGGAATGATGTCAAATATTACCGCCGAGATGATAGGTTGGGTTAGGTTAGGTTATATTACGTTCTTGATGTATATAAAAGTCCCACGGAGACGTAGAGGCCCACTCGCCAGGAATGATGTCAAATATTACCGCCGAGATGATAGGTTGTGTTAGGTTAGGTTATATTACGTTATTGATGTACATAAAATTCGCAAGGAGACGTAGAGGCCAACTCGCCTGGAATGTTGTCAAATATTACCGCCGAGATGATAGGTTGGTTTAGGTTAGGTTATATTACGTTATTGATGTATATGAAGATCCCACGGAGACGTAGGGACCAACACTCCAGGAATGTTGCCGAATATTACCGCCGAGATGTTACGTTGGGTTAGGTTAGGGTAAATTACGTTTTGATGTATATAAAAGTCCCACGGAGGCGTAGAGGCCAACTCGCCAGGAATGATGTCAAATATTACCGCCGAGATGATAGGTTGTGTTAGGTTAGGTTATATTACGTTATTGATGTATATGAAGGTCCCACGGAGACGTAGAGGCCATCAAGCCAGGAATGTTGTCAAATATTACCGCCGAGATGTTACGTAGGTTTAGGTTAGGTTAAATTACGTTATTGATGTATATAAAAGTCCCACGGAGACGTAGAGGCCAACTCGCCAGGTATGTTGTCAAATATTACCGCCGAGATGATAGGTTGGGTTAGGTTAGGTTATATTACGTTATTGATGTATATGAAGGTTCCACGGAGACGCAGAGGCCAACTGACCAGGAATGTTGTCAAATATTACCGCCGAAATGATAGGTTGGGTTAGGTTAGATTATATTACGTTATTGATGTATATGAAGGTCTGACGGAGAGGTAGAGGCCAACTCGCCAGGAATGTTGTCAAATATTAGTGCCGAGATGTTAGGTTGGGTTAGGTTAGGTTATATTACGTTATTGATGTATATAAAATTCCCACGGAGACGTAGAGGCCAACTCGCCTGGAATGTTGTCAAATATTAGTACCGAGATGATAGGTTGGGTTAGGTTACGTTATATTACGTTATTGATGTATATGGAGGTCGCACGGAGACGTACAGGCCATCAAGCCAGGAATGTTGTCAAATATTACCGCCGACATGTTACGTAGGTTTAGGTTAGGTTAAATTACGTTATTGATGTATATAAAAGTCCCACGGAGACGTAGAGGCCAACTCGCCAGGAATGTTGTCAAATATTACCGCCGAGATGATAGGTTGGTTTAGGTTAGGTTATATTACGTTATTGATGTATATAAAATTCCCGCGGAGACGTAGAGGCCAACTCGCCTGGAATGTTGTCAAATATTACCGCCGAGATGATAGGTTGGTTTAGGTTAGGTTATATTACGTTATTGATGTATATGAAGATCCCACGGAGACGTAGGGACCAACACTCCAGGAATGTTGCCGAATATTACCGCCGAGATGTTACGTTGGGTTAGGTTAGGGTAAATTACGTTTTGATGTATATAAAAGTCCCACGGAGGCGTAGAGGCCAACTCGCCAGGAATGATGTCAAATATTACCGCCGAGATGATAGGTTGGGTTAGGTTAGGTTATATTACGTTTTGATGTATATAAAAGTCCCACGGAGGCGTAGAGGCCAACTCGCCAGGAATGATGTCAAATATTACCGCCGAGATGATAGGTTGGGTTAGGTTAGGTTATATTACGTTATTGATGTATATGAAGGTTCCACGGAGACGTAGAGGCGAACTCGCCAGGAATGTTGTCAAGTATTACCGCCGAGATGATAGGTTGGGTTAGGTTAGGTAATATTATGTTATTGATGTATATGAAGGTCCCACGGAGACGTAGAGGCCATCAAGCCAGTAATGTTGTCAAATATTACCGCCGAGATGTTACGTAGGTTTAGGTTAGGTTAAATTACGTTCTTGATGTATATAAAAGTCCCACGGAGACGTAGAGGCCCACTCGCCAGGAATGATGTCAAATATTACCGCCGAGATGATAGGTTGGGTTAGGTTAGGTTATATTACGTTATTGATGTATATAAAAGTCCCACGGAGACGTAGAGGCCAACTCGCCAGGAATGTTGTCAAGTATTACCGCCGAGATGATAGGTTGGGTTAGGTTAGGTAATATTATGTTATTGATGTATATGAAGGTCCCACGGAGACGTAGAGGCCATCAAGCCAGGAATGTTGTCAAATATTAGTGCCGAGATGTTAGGTTGGGTTAGGTTAGGTTATATTACGTTATTGATGTACATAAAATTCCCAAGGAGACGTAGAGGCCAACTCGCCTGGAATGTTGTCAAATATTACCGCCGAGATGATAGGTTGGTTTAGGTTAGGTTATATTACGTTATTGATGTATATGAAGATCCCACGGAGACGTAGGGACCAACACTCCAGGAATGTTGCCGAATATTACCGCCGAGATGTTACGTTGGGTTAGGTTAGGGTAAATTACGTTTTGATGTATATAAAAGTCCCACGGAGGCGTAGAGGCCAACTCGCCAGGAATGATGTCAAATATTACCGCCGAGATGATAGGTTGGGTTAGGTTAGGTTATATTACGTTATTGATGTATATGAAGGTCCCACGGAGACGTAGAGGCCATCAAGCCAGGAATGTTGTCAAATATTACCGCCGAGATGTTACGTAGGTTTAGGTTAGGTTAAATTACGTTATTGATGTATATAAAAGTCCCACGGAGACGTAGAGGCCAACTCGCCAGGAATGTTGTCAAATATTACCGCCGAGATGATAGGTTGGGTTAGGTTAGGTTATATTACGTTATTGATGTATATGAAAGTTCCACGGAGACGCAGAGGCCAACTGACCAGGAATGTTGTCAAATATTAGTGCCGAGATGATAGGTTGGGTTAGGTTACGTTATATTACGTTATTGATGTATATGAAGGTCGCACGGAGACGTAGAGGCCGACTCGCCAGGAATGTTGTCAAATATTACCGCCGAGATGATAGGTTGGTTTAGGTTTGGTTATATTACGTTATTGATGTATATGAAGGTTCCACGGAGACGTAGAGGCGAACTCGCCAGGAATGTTGTCAAGTATTACCGCCGAGATGATAGGTTGGGTTAGGTTAGGTAATATTATGTTATTGATGTATATGAAGGTCCCACGGAGACGTAGAGGCCATCAAGCCAGTAATGTTGTCAAATATTACCGCCGAGATGTTACGTAGGTTTAGGTTAGGTTAAATTACGTTCTTGATGTATATAAAAGTCCCACGGAGACGTAGAGGCCAACTCGCCAGGAATGTTGTCAAATATTACAGCCGAGATGATAGGTTGGGTTAGGTTAGGTTATATTACGTTATTGATGTATATAAAAGTCCCACGGAGACGTAGAGGCCAACTCGCCAGGAATGTTGTCAAGTATTACCGCCGAGATGATAGGTTGGGTTAGGTTAGGTAATATTATGTTATTGATGTATATGAAGGTCCCACGGAGACGTAGAGGCCATCAAGCCAGGAATGTTGTCAAATATTAGTGCCGAGATGTTAGGTTGGGTTAGGTTAGGTTATATTACGTTATTGATGTATATAAAATTCCCACGGAGACGTAGAGGCCAACTCGCCTGGAATGTTGTCAAATATTACCGCCGAGATGATAGGTTGGTTTAGGTTAGGTTATATTACGTTATTGATGTATATGAAGATCCCACGGAGACGTAGGGACCAACACTCCAGGAATGTTGCCGAATATTACCGCCGAGATGTTACGTTGGGTTAGGTTAGGGTAAATTACGTTTTGATGTATATAAAAGTCCCACGGAGGCGTAGAGGCCCACTCGCCAGGAATGATGTCAAATATTACCGCCGAGATGATAGGTTGGGTTAGGTTAGGTTATATTACGTTATTGATGTATATGAAGGTCCCACGGAGACGTAGAGGCCATCAAGCCAGGAATGTTGTCAAATATTACCGCCGAGATGTTACGTAGGTTTAGGTTAGGTTAAATTACGTTATTGATGTATATAAAAGTCCCACGGAGACGTAGAGGCCAACTCGCCAGGAATGTTGTCAAATATTACCGCCGAGATGATAGGTTGGGTTAGGTTAGGTTATATTACGTTATTGATGTATATGAAAGTTCCACGGAGACGCAGAGGCCAACTGAAAAGGAATGTTGTCAAATATTAGTGCCGAGATGATAGGTTGGGTTAGGTTACGTTATATTACGTTATTGATGTATATGAAGGTCGCACGGAGACGTAGAGGCCGACTCGCCAGGAATGTTGTCAAATATTACCGCCGAGATGATAGGTTGGTTTAGGTTTGGTTATATTACGTTATTGATGTATATGAAGATCCCACGGAGACGTAGAGACCAACACTCCAGGAATGTTACCGAATATTACCGCCGAGATGATACCTTGGGTTAGGTTAGGGTAAATTACGTTTTGATGTATATAAAAGTCCCACGGAGGCGTAGAGGCCAACTCGCCAGGAATGATGTCAAATATTACCGCCGAGATGATAGGTTGGGTTAGGTTAGGTTATATTACGTTATTGATGTATATGAAGGTTCCACGGAGACGTAGAGGCGAACTCGCCAGGAATGTTGTCAAGTATTACCGCCGAGATGATAGGTTGGGTTAGGTTAGGTAATATTATGTTATTGATGTATATGAAGGTCCCACGGAGACGTAGAGGCCATCAAGCCAGTAATGTTGTCAAATATTACCGCCGAGATGTTACGTAGGTTTAGGTTAGGTTAAATTACGTTCTTGATGTATATAAAAGTCCCACGGAGACGTAGAGGCCAACTCGCCAGGAATGTTGTCAAATATTACAGCCGAGATGATAGGTTGGGTTAGGTTAGGTTATATTACGTTATTGATGTATATAAAAGTCCCACGGAGACGTAGAGGCCAACTCGCCAGGAATGTTGTCAAGTATTACCGCCGAGATGATAGGTTGGGTTAGGTTAGGTAATATTATGTTATTGATGTATATGAAGGTCCCACGGAGACGTAGAGGCCATCAAGCCAGGAATGTTGTCAAATATTAGTGCCGAGATGTTAGGTTGGGTTAGGTTAGGTTATATTACGTTATTGATGTATATAAAATTCCCACGGAGACGTAGAGGCCAACTCGCCTGGAATGTTGTCAAATATTACCGCCGAGATGATAGGTTGGTTTAGGTTAGGTTATATTACGTTATTGATGTATATGAAGATCCCACGGAGACGTAGGGACCAACACTCCAGGAATGTTGCCGAATATTACCGCCGAGATGTTACGTTGGGTTAGGTTAGGGTAAATTACGTTTTGATGTATATAAAAGTCCCACGGAGGCGTAGAGGCCCACTCGCCAGGAATGATGTCAAATATTACCGCCGAGATGATAGGTTGGGTTAGGTTAGGTTATATTACGTTATTGATGTATATAAAAGTCCCACGGAGACGTAGAGGCCATCAAGCCAGTAATGTTGTCAAATATTACCGCCGAGATGTTACGTAGGTTTAGGTTAGGTTAAATTTCGTTCTTGATGTATATAAAAGTCCCACGGAGACGTAGAGGCCCACTCGCCAGGAATGATGTCAAATATTACCGCCGAGATGATAGGTTGGGTTAGGTTAGGTTATATTACGTTATTGATGTATATAAAAGTCCCACGGAGACGTAGAGGCCAACTCGCCAGGAATGTTGTCAAGTATTACCGCCGAGATGATAGGTTGGGTTAGGTTAGGTAATATTATGTTATTGATGTATATGAAGGTCCCACGGAGACGTAGAGGCCATCAAGCCAGGAATGTTGTCAAATATTAGTGCCGAGATGTTAGGTTGGGTTAGGTTAGGTTATATTACGTTATTGATGTACATAAAATTCCCAAGGAGACGTAGAGGCCAACTCGCCTGGAATGTTGTCAAATATTACCGCCGAGATGATAGGTTGGTTTAGGTTAGGTTATATTACGTTATTGATGTATATGAAGATCCCACGGAGACGTAGGGACCAACACTCCAGGAATGTTGCCGAATATTACCGCCGAGATGTTACGTTGGGTTAGGTTAGGGTAAATTACGTTTTGATGTATATAAAAGTCCCACGGAGGCGTAGAGGCCAACTCGCCAGGAATGATGTCAAATATTACCGCCGAGATGATAGGTTGGGTTAGGTTAGGTTATATTACGTTATTGATGTATATGAAGGTCCCACGGAGACGTAGAGGCCATCAAGCCAGGAATGTTGTCAAATATTACCGCCGAGATGTTACGTAGGTTTAAGTTAGGTTAAATTACGTTATTGATGTATATAAAAGTCCCACGGAGACGTAGAGGCCAACTCGCCAGGAATGTTGTCAAATATTACCGCCGAGATGATAGGTTGGGTTAGGTTAGGTTATATTACGTTATTGATGTATATGAAAGTTCCACGGAGACGCAGAGGCCAACTGACCAGGAATGTTGTCAAATATTAGTGCCGAGATGATAGGTTGGGTTAGGTTACGTTATATTACGTTATTGATGTATATGAAGGTCGCACGGAGACGTAGAGGCCGACTCGCCAGGAATGTTGTCAAATATTACCGCCGAGATGATAGGTTGGTTTAGGTTTGGTTATATTACGTTATTGATGTATATGAAGATCCCACGGAGACGTAGAGACCAACACTCCAGGAATGTTACCGAATATTACCGCCGAGATGATACCTTGGGTTAGGTTAGGGTAAATTACGTTTTGATGTATATAAAAGTCCCACGGAGGCGTAGAGGCCAACTCGCCAGGAATGATGTCAAATATTACCGCCGAGATGATAGGTTGGGTTAGGTTAGGTTATATTACGTTATTGATGTATATGAAGGTTCCACGGAGACGTAGAGGCGAACTCGCCAGGAATGTTGTCAAGTATTACCGCCGAGATGATAGGTTGGGTTAGGTTAGGTAATATTATGTTATTGATGTATATGAAGGTCCCACGGAGACGTAGAGGCCATCAAGCCAGTAATGTTGTCAAATATTACCGCCGAGATGTTACGTAGGTTTAGGTTAGGTTAAATTACGTTCTTGATGTATATAAAAGTCCCACGGAGACGTAGAGGCCAACTCGCCAGGAATGTTGTCAAATATTACAGCCGAGATGATAGGTTGGGTTAGGTTAGGTTATATTACGTTATTGATGTATATAAAAGTCCCACGGAGACGTAGAGGCCAACTCGCCAGGAATGTTGTCAAGTATTACCGCCGAGATGATAGGTTGGGTTAGGTTAGGTAATATTATGTTATTGATGTATATGAAGGTCCCACGGAGACGTAGAGGCCATCAAGCCAGGAATGTTGTCAAATATTAGTGCCGAGATGTTAGGTTGGGTTAGGTTAGGTTATATTACGTTATTGATGTATATAAAATTCCCACGGAGACGTAGAGGCCAACTCGCCTGGAATGTTGTCAAATATTACCGCCGAGATGATAGGTTGGTTTAGGTTAGGTTATATTACGTTATTGATGTATATGAAGATCCCACGGAGACGTAGGGACCAACACTCCAGGAATGTTGCCGAATATTACCGCCGAGATGTTACGTTGGATTAGGTTAGGGTAAATTACGTTTTGATGTATATAAAAGTCCCACGGAGGCGTAGAGGCCCACTCGCCAGGAATGATGTCAAATATTACCGCCGAGATGATAGGTTGGGTTAGGTTAGGTTATATTACGTTATTGATGTATATAAAAGTCCCACGGAGACGTAGAGGCCAACTCGCCAGGAATGTTGTCAAGTATTACCGCCGAGATGATAGGTTGGGTTAGGTTAGGTTATATTACGTTATTGATGTATATGAAGGTTCCACGGAGACGTAGAGGCGAACTCGCCAGGAATGTTGTCAAGTATTACCGCCGAGATGATAGGTAGGGTTAGGTTAGGTAATATTATGTTATTGATGTATATGAAGGTCCCACGGAGACGTAGAGGCCATCAAGCCAGTAATGTTGTCAAATATTACCGCCGAGATGTTACGTAGGTTTAGGTTAGGTTAAATTACGTTCTTGATGTATATAAAAGTCCCACGGAGACGTAGAGGCCCACTCGCCAGGAATGATGTCAAATATTACCGCCGAGATGATAGGTTGGGTTAGGTTAGGTTATATTACGTTATTGATGTATATAAAAGTCCCACGGAGACGTAGAGGCCAACTCGCCAGGAATGTTGTCAAGTATTACCGCCGAGATGATAGGTTGGGTTAGGTTAGGTAATATTATGTTATTGATGTATATGAAGGTCCCACGGAGACGTAGAGGCCATCAAGCCAGGAATGTTGTCAAATATTAGTGCCGAGATGTTAGGTTGGGTTAGGTTAGGTTATATTACGTTATTGATGTACATAAAATTCCCAAGGAGACGTAGAGGCCAACTCGCCTGGAATGTTGTCAAATATTACCGCCGAGATGATAGGTTGGTTTAGGTTAGGTTATATTACGTTATTGATGTATATGAAGATCCCACGGAGACGTAGGGACCAACACTCCAGGAATGTTGCCGAATATTACCGCCGAGATGTTACGTTGGGTTAGGTTAGGGTAAATTACGTTTTGATGTATATAAAAGTCCCACGGAGGCGTAGAGGCCAACTCGCCAGGAATGATGTCAAATATTACCGCCGAGATGATAGGTTGGGTTAGGTTAGGTTATATTACGTTATTGATGTATATGAAGGTCCCACGGAGACGTAGAGGCCATCAAGCCAGGAATGTTGTCAAATATTACCGCCGAGATGTTACGTAGGTTTAGGTTAGGTTAAATTACGTTATTGATGTATATAAAAGTCCCACGGAGACGTAGAGGCCAACTCGCCAGGAATGTTGTCAAATATTACCGCCGAGATGATAGGTTGGGTTAGGTTAGGTTATATTACGTTATTGATGTATATGAAAGTTCCACGGAGACGCAGAGGCCAACTGACCAGGAATGTTGTCAAATATTAGTGCCGAGATGATAGGTTGGGTTAGGTTACGTTATATTACGTTATTGATGTATATGAAGGTCGCACGGAGACGTAGAGGCCGACTCGCCAGGAATGTTGTCAAATATTACCGCCGAGATGATAGGTTGGTTTAGGTTTGGTTATATTACGTTATTGATGTATATGAAGATCCCACGGAGACGTAGAGACCAACACTCCAGGAATGTTACCGAATATTACCGCCGAGATGATACCTTGGGTTAGGTTAGGGTAAATTACGTTTTGATGTATATAAAAGTCCCACGGAGGCGTAGAGGCCAACTCGCCAGGAATGATGTCAAATATTACCGCCGAGATGATAGGTTGGGTTAGGTTAGGTTATATTACGTTATTGATGTATATGAAGGTTCCACGGAGACGTAGAGGCGAACTCGCCAGGAATGTTGTCAAGTATTACCGCCGAGATGATAGGTTGGGTTAGGTTAGGTAATATTATGTTATTGATGTATATGAAGGTCCCACGGAGACGTAGAGGCCATCAAGCCAGTAATGTTGTCAAATATTACCGCCGAGATGTTACGTAGGTTTAGGTTAGGTTAAATTACGTTCTTGATGTATATAAAAGTCCCACGGAGACGTAGAGGCCAACTCGCCAGGAATGTTGTCAAATATTACAGCCGAGATGATAGGTTGGGTTAGGTTAGGTTATATTACGTTATTGATGTATATAAAAGTCCCACGGAGACGTAGAGGCCAACTCGCCAGGAATGTTGTCAAGTATTACCGCCGAGATGATAGGTTGGGTTAGGTTAGGTAATATTATGTTATTGATGTATATGAAGGTCCCACGGAGACGTAGAGGCCATCAAGCCAGGAATGTTGTCAAATATTAGTGCCGAGATGTTAGGTTGGGTTAGGTTAGGTTATATTACGTTATTGATGTATATAAAATTCCCACGGAGAAGTAGAGGCCAACTCGCCTGGAATGTTGTCAAATATTACCGCCGAGATGATAGGTTGGTTTAGGTTAGGTTATATTACGTTATTGATGTATATGAAGATCCCACGGAGACGTAGGGACCAACACTCCAGGAATGTTGCCGAATATTACCGCCGAGATGTTACGTTGGGTTAGGTTAGGGTAAATTACGTTTTGATGTATATAAAAGTCCCACGGAGGCGTAGAGGCCCACTCGCCAGGAATGATGTCAAATATTACCGCCGAGATGATAGGTTGGGTTAGGTTAGGTTATATTACGTTATTGATGTATATAAAAGTCCCACGGAGACGTAGAGGCCAACTCGCCAGGAATGTTGTCAAGTATTACCGCCGAGATGATAGGTTGGGTTAGGTTAGGTTATATTACGTTATTGATGTATATGAAGGTTCCACGGAGACGTAGAGGCGAACTCGCCAGGAATGTTGTCAAGTATTACCGCCGAGATGATAGGTTGGGTTAGGTTAGGTAATATTATGTTATTGATGTATATGAAGGTCCCACGGAGACGTAGAGGCCATCAAGCCAGTAATGTTGTCAAATATTACCGCCGAGATGTTACGTAGGTTTAAGTTAGGTTAAATTACGTTCTTGATGTATATAAAAGTCCCACGGAGACGTAGAGGCCCACTCGCCAGGAATGATGTCAAATATTACCGCCGAGATGATAGGTTGGGTTAGGTTAGGTTATATTACGTTATTGATGTATATAAAGTCCCACGGAGACGTAGAGGCCAACTCGCCAGGAATGTTGTCAAGTATTACCGCCGAGATGATAGGTTGGGTTAGGTTAGGTAATATTATGTTATTGATGTATATGAAGGTCCCACGGAGACGTAGAGGCCATCAAGCCAGGAATGTTGTCAAATATTAGTGCCGAGATGTTAGGTTGGGTTAGGTTAGGTTATATTACGTTATTGATGTACATAAAATTCCCAAGGAGACGTAGAGGCCAACTCGCCTGGAATGTTGTCAAATATTACCGCCGAGATGATAGGTTGGTTTAGGTTAGGTTATATTACGTTATTGATGTATATGAAGATCCCACGGAGACGTAGGGACCAACACTCCAGGAATGTTGCCGAATATTACCGCCGAGATGTTACGTTGGGTTAGGTTAGGGTAAATTACGTTTTGATGTATATAAAAGTCCCACGGAGGCGTAGAGGCCAACTCGCCAGGAATGATGTCAAATATTACCGCCGAGATGATAGGTTGGGTTAGGTTAGGTTATATTACGTTATTGATGTATATGAAGGTCCCACGGAGACGTAGAGGCCATCAAGCCAGGAATGTTGTCAAATATTACCGCCGAGATGTTACGTAGGTTTAGGTTAGGTTAAATTACGTTATTGATGTATATAAAAGTCCCACGGAGACGTAGAGGCCAACTCGCCAGGAATGTTGTCAAATATTACCGCCGAGATGATAGGTTGGGTTAGGTTAGGTTATATTACGTTATTGATGTATATGAAAGTTCCACGGAGACGCAGAGGCCAACTGACCAGGAATGTTGTCAAATATTAGTGCCGAGATGATAGGTTGGGTTAGGTTACGTTATATTACGTTATTGATGTATATGAAGGTCGCACGGAGACGTAGAGGCCGACTCGCCAGGAATGTTGTCAAATATTACCGCCGAGATGATAGGTTGGTTTAGGTTTGGTTATATTACGTTATTGATGTATATGAAGATCCCACGGAGACGTAGAGACCAACACTCCAGGAATGTTACCGAATATTACCGCCGAGATGATACCTTGGGTTAGGTTAGGGTAAATTACGTTTTGATGTATATAAAAGTCCCACGGAGGCGTAGAGGCCAACTCGCCAGGAATGATGTCAAATATTACCGCCGAGATGATAGGTTGGGTTAGGTTAGGTTATATTACGTTATTGATGTATATGAAGGTTCCACGGAGACGTAGAGGCGAACTCGCCAGGAATGTTGTCAAGTATTACCGCCGAGATGATAGGTTGGGTTAGGTTAGGTAATATTATGTTATTGATGTATATGAAGGTCCCACGGAGACGTAGAGGCCATCAAGCCAGTAATGTTGTCAAATATTACCGCCGAGATGTTACGTAGGTTTAGGTTAGGTTAAATTACGTTCTTGATGTATATAAAAGTCCCACGGAGACGTAGAGGCCAACTCGCCAGGAATGTTGTCAAATATTACAGCCGAGATGATAGGTTGGGTTAGGTTAGGTTATATTACGTTGGAGTCTCGTTCGAGCAGCCGTAGAGAGCGGACGTGTTTCGGTGCGCTCCGCTACCTGAGTTGTACGACGCGACTTTTTAGGCGATAAAGGATATATACTTCGGTTTATATCCTTCCGAGGAGGATTGTGAAAACTTCTAGTGTAAGAACTAGAAGCTAGTAGCAAGATTAACGCGATAGAAAGGAATATACGCTCTGCGTGTCCTTTGTTCGCTTTCGGTGACGTGGCGTCGACAATTGAGTCGGCGTTTTCGGCAGAAAAGGAGTTGGAAAGTGGTCTGGATCACTTCCCTGAGAGTCAGTGTCACGTGCGGCACAACCAGTGCGCAGTTTGTGCAGTGGAAAGTGCCAAAAGTGTGCGAAAACAAGTGGAAATCGGCGGAAAGTAACAGGGCGTCACCGCCGCCATATTGCCGCGCAGCCGTGGCACGTACGCGTTCCACCGCGATTAGGGCGTTCTTTCCGGCGATTGCTGCTTGTTTGCGAACTTAAAGTGCTCTTTGCGGCAAAAGTGACTGTGAGGTGGCTCCCGTGGTTGCGGGCACAGGAGAAAAAGGTGCGATAATACGTGGAAAAGCATCGGGAGAAAACGAGGCGTCGCCGCCGCCATCTTGACAGTCAGGCGTGGCACGTACGCCGCGTCGAGACGGCAGTCGCGAAACAAGGGCTTCTCCCGGCCTTTTCGACGTGTTCCCGCACTTTCAGCGCTTCCGGTCGTTAAGCACGATTGTAGAAACACTGATTTTCGATAACATTAGTGCAAAAAACGGTGTAAAAGTGCGACGCGGGAACTCGGCGAGAAAGAGGCTACCAGCCGTAATCAATCTCGGATTATTCCAGGAGATTGCGACAAAGAAGACAAAAAAGGTAAGTGCTAGAGACTCTTAAAGCGCGAATCTTGAACTCTGGCGTCGCTCCGTGAACTGTTCGCGGAAATCGAAGCGAACGCAAGAGCGAGTAAGAGGACGAATAGAGAGACAAAGAGAGAGTGACGGTTGAACTGTGTGCGGGACAGAGACAGACAACCGGTCTGCGCTGAACGTGGGAAGTGCGAACGTTCCCACACGGCGGAGCAAGTGAGGTCCGCGGTGTGATTTTCTCCACGGAGGAGAATAGCGTTTGCGCGACCGACTCGTCGGCAAATTAATTATCGTGCGAAGCCCTGCTTGGGTAACCAAGCATGGCGACGCGCGATTACGCGACCGTGGCGAGTGGGGGAGAGGGGGCCGGCCCGAGTGGCCTTATCAGTTGCAGAACCGGCGGCAGCAGCAAGTCGGAGAGGACGGAAGGCAGGATGCTGCGGGAACCAGAGAGGAGAATTCCACGCACGCGCAGGAGCGTGAAGAGGTCAAAGGCGGAGACGTCCGAATACGATTCGGACACGTCACTCGCTTCGTTGCTCTCGACGACGCCGTCCGAGTCAACGAAGCATCTGAAGAAGAGGGGACGCCCCCCCACAACGGAGGAATACATAAAATTGGCGGAAGCCAAACTGCTAGCCGATAAAGCTGCCGAGAAGGATGCAGAGGACGCTCTAGAGCGAGAGCTCCTCTACGGTGATTGCATGCCGCCGCCACCATCAAGGACGTCAAATCCGATTCCGGATCAGGAAGTTTTTGACGAAGAGGCCAGGAAAATGCCGATAGAGGATCTGGCAGCCTGGGCTCTGGAATCGGCGGCCAAAATTGAATATGCCGCTGCGAAGTCGTCGCAGCTGAAGGGCACAATTAAACGGTCGATGCGCGTCAGCGTTCGAATCCTGCGAGCGGCGACTACGGAAGCTGAACAACGCGCCAGCCGCGCCATCGCCGGAACAGCAGGAGATCAGGAATTCAGCCTTATTAAAGCTAAGGCTGAAAAACTGGAGAAGGAGAATGCCCTTCTCAAGGAGAGGCTGACCGCCCTCGAAAATACGGCAAACAGCCAATTATCGCCGGCGATCAAAAGCATGGAGATCGCCGAGCGTAGTGATAAAAGAACACGACGGCAATCGCTGACTACGAAGCAGGAGGAAGCCAGCATCCCCGACACCGGTCTCGTACTGCTAATGGAGCAGATTGGGGCCGTTGTCAACGAACGGCTTACACAATTTTGGGAGAAGGCGGAGAAGCGCTTCGCTCCGAAGGAGGATCGTCCGCGGTCGGAGGTACGAAATGTTGCGCGACGCGAAGAACCCGCGAAAGAGGGAATAAGCGCCGCAATCATAAAGAAGGAGAAGTCCGCTGGGAAGAGAGAGGCAATGCCCCTTCCACCGGTGAAAAAATCCGCGAAAGCGGAAACAAAGAAATCACCCATCCAGAAGAGGATGGAAGAGATTCAAAAGGAGCAGGTTCGGAAGGAGAGCGAAGGGAAGTGTCCAGCAGCGAGCGCACCTGCTCCGCAGAACAAGAAGGAGACGGAGACGCCGTGGACGAAAGTACTCGGCAGAAAGTCGAGAAAGGAGACGACGGCCGCCGTAAACAAGACCGTGAGGGCAGGCAAGAAGGTAGCAGCTGCGAAGTCGATGCCAAAAGAAAAGCCGAAAATGATGAAAACCCCGAGCACGGCCGCTGTCGTAATCACTATAGAGGAGGGCAGTAAGTCGACATACGCCGAGCTTATGACGACGGCGCGGCAGAAGATCAAACTGTCGGACCTGGGAATCGGTGAGGTCAAACCCAGGAAAGCGCTGACCGGAGCGCTTATTCTCGAAATAAGCGGCGAAGGTAAAGAAGAGAAGGCGAACGCGCTCGCCAACAAGTTAACCGGGCTATTCGCGATCACGAGGGGTATAAAAATCACGCGCCCCTGCAAGAGAGCGGCCCTGAGGATCTTCAGGATGGAAGACTCGATCACGGTCGGTGAGGTCGTCGAAGCAGTCGCCGCACAAGGCGGCTGCACCGCCGACGAGATAAAAACCGGTCCCAGGAGGACGGCGTATAACGGCATGGGCACGATGCTTATGCAATGCCCGGTCGCCGCCGCAAAGAAGGTTACCGAAAACGGTAAAGTAAAGGTCGGATGGACGTCCGTCCGCGTTGAACCCATCGAAGCACGACAACTTACCTGCTTCAAATGTTGGGAAATCGGGCACGTAATCGCGAAATGCTCCGCGACCGTGGACCGAACGGAGGCGTGTTACCGGTGCGGTGAGAAGGGACACCGCGCTGCGGAATGCAATGAGAAGGCACCGACGTGCCCGGTATGCAAGTCGGCGAACCGCCCGCATGGACACAGAGCAGGTAGCAAAGCCTGCACTGTCCCGCCGCCGGCAAAAAAAGGACAGAAGAACGCTACTCAATCGAGCGCTAAATCCTCAGGTAAGGATAAGAAACCTGAGGAAAAGAAGGAAAAAGCTGCAGCAGCAGCCAAACACAACCACGAAGAGAAGAAGGAGCGCGAAACTCTGAAGGCGAGCACCAGCCGCGAGGAGGCGATGGATCTGGCGTAACTTTCAATATGAAATGCCAGATCCTGCAAACTAATTTAAATCACGCCGCGAGAGCACAAGATCTTATGCTCGAAAGCCTGCAAAGCGGCGTGGTTGAATTAGTGGTTGCCGCGGAGCCGTATTTAATCCACGACAAGCCGTCATGGATAGCAAACAGGGAGAAGACGGTTGCAATAATTCAGGCGACGCCGACACGCATCCGACCGATCACAGCCATCGCGCAAGGGCGTGGTTACGTCGCAGTATCGTGGTCGGATTGCGTCGTCATTGGAATATACGCGCCGCCGAGTTGGTCGTTGCAAGATTTCGATCAGCTCCTGGACGAAGTGGAGGGTGTACTGCGAAATCACGCCTCGCAACCGACATTCGTACTGGGAGATTTCAACGCGCACGCGACTATGTGGCGCTCTTCCAGAACGACTCAGCGTGGACACTCGACGATGGACTGGGCAGCATCCGCGAATCTCAGACTGTTGAATCAAGGATCTGCCAGTACGTGCGTGCGTCCACAGGGCGAGAGCAAGGTCGACCTCTCGTTCGCGAACGACGCAGCATCTCGAAGAGTCACGAGCTGGAAAGTGGATCCGATCGAAACTTTATCTGATCACTTATATATAAGGATCGACATATCCACGGTACAAGGAAGAAGGGCAGCGGACCAGAAGCAAAATAGATGGTCGTTGCGAAAAATCGACGAAGATATGTTTATGGCGGCAACCCTCGCCGCTACCTGGCCGAGCGAACCGACCGAAGCGGCCGTAGTCGAGCGAGAAGCAGAATGGTTTACGAGGACGTTGACATCGGTGTGCAACGCAAGCATGCCGAAAATAAGGTCGAACCCCACTCGTAAACCCGTATATTGGTGGAGGAACGAGATCGCTCTTCTCCGTGCGGAGAGCACAAACGCACGGAGGCAATATACGAGATACCAGAAACGGAGGAATCCCGATTCGGTGAGGAAAGCGCAGCTCTATGGAGTTTACAAGGAGAAGAAAATAGAGCTGCAGGCCGCCATAAAGACATCAAAGGCACGAGCATGGGACGGGCTGCTGGAAACACTGCGCGAGGATCCGTGGGGGCGGCCGTACAAGATAGTAATGAATAAATTACGACCGTGGGCGCCCCCGTTAACGGAGACGATGGAGACGCCGTTCTTGAAGCGAGTTGTCGACACGCTCTTCCCACCGGAAGAGGCTACGTCGGCGAGCAACTCGCAAATTTCAGCACACATCGACCCGATCATCTGGTCGCTGGACAACGACGTCACCGAGGAGGAAATGGCTCGCGCCATAAAGCGCATGACAAAGAAGAACACCGCACCCGGACCGGACGGAATTCCCGGCCGTGCCTGGTCGATGGCACTCAGTGTCCTGAATTCAAGATTGCGGAAGTTATTTACAGCATGCTTGAAGACGGGTACGTTTCCAGCAAGATGGAAAACCGGCAGATTAGTGTTGCTCCGAAAGCCGGGAAAATCGGAGGATTCACCGGCAGCGTACAGGCCGATAGTTTTGCTCGACGAGGTCGGAAAATTATTTGAAAGGATAATCCACAACCGCCTCGTCGAGCACCTGTCGCGAACCGGGCCGAACTTAGCCGAGAACCAATTCGGCTTCCGAGAAGGACGATCGACGATTGACGCGATTCGACAAGTGAAAAGTTTCGCCGAAAAGGCGATCGCCGCCGGGGGAGTCGTAATCGCGATATCTTTAGATATTAAGAATGCGTTCAACTCCCTCGAATGGAGTACGATACGTAGAGCGCTTGAAAAGCACGGGTTTCCGCGATACCTGCGAAGGGTCGTGGAAAATTACCTGAGCGACCGCGCGGTTCTCTACGATAGCCGGCATGGAATCGAGAAAAAGAAGATTGATCGCGGCGTTCCCCAGGGATCGGTCCTCGGACCGCTTCTCTGGAATCTCGGGTACGACGCGGTCCTGAAGCTGCCAATGCCGTCCGGCGTGCATCTCACGTGCTACGCGGATGACACGATGGTGTTGGCAGTCGACACGTGCCGGCAACGCGCAATCTGCCGGGCCGAAGTGGCAGTTGCGGTCGTGGCTAATACGATCAAGAAGATGGGGCTCCAGATGGCACCGGAGAAATCTGAAATCCTGTGCTTCAAGGGACGAAGAAGAGACCCGCGAGGAGGAAACGAAGTGGTCAACATTGGACCATCCAAAGTTACAGTGGGGAGCGAGATGAAGTATCTCGGACTGCTCCTCGACGATAAACGGAACTTTGGTCTCCACTTCGCTCGTCAGGCCGTTCGACTGGATGCTGCGGCAAATTATCTAAGCCGCATCATGCCGAATCTGCACGGACCGGACGAGAAAGTAAGGAAAGTCTATGCTGGGGTGATAAAAAGCATTGCGCTTTACGGAGCCCCGGTATGGAGCGACGCGCTTAACAAAGGAGGCAGAAAGCTGCAGCTGCTGCGAAGCGCGTGGCGAAGAATAGCCATTCGGGTCATAAGAGGATATCGCACGATTTCCTACGACGCGGCAACAATGCTGGCGGGTCTCGCACCCCTGGAATACCTGGCGCAGGAAGACCTCATAGTGTACGAAACCCTTCGCACAACGCGCCAGGTAGAAGAAGAAGGTGCACCTGCTCCGACAAGGGACGAGATTAGAAGAGAAGCGAGACGCTTCACTTTCTCTAAATGGAAGGAGAAACTCGCACCTGCGACCAATCACAGGATCGTGGGAGCGATTCTACCCGTCTTGGAAAACTGGGTAGAAAACAGGAGAGGGCAGCTCACCTTCAGAGTGACGCAGGTGCTGACTGGACATGGATGCTTCGGTCAGTACCTCTGCAAGATCGGAAAAGAGGCCACGGCTGAATGTCACCATTGCGGAGACGGAGACGACTCTGCGCAGCACACGTTGGAACGCTGTCCAGCGTGGCAAACGCTGCGCCACGCTCTCGTGGCAGAGATCGGACGGGATCTCTCGCCGACCAGCATCCTGCCGAAGATGCTGGAAGGGGAGAGATACTGGCGAGCCGTTACCTTGTTTTGCGACAAAGTGATGGCTGCGAAGGAAGCCGCCGAGCGCGAAAGAGAGCGCACGCTTTCTGCTCGACGAGCCTTACGTGGTCGGCGTTGTAGACGTTTGCCACGTTCCACTCCAAGGTAGGGGACTCTCGTCCGTCAGGGCGCGAGAGTCGCTCCAAAGTACCCACCGGGGAGCGGAGCTTCGCCGCCGCCGTCCATCTCAAACGCCGCAAGCGGGAGAAGAGGAAGACGACTTCGAAGATTGAAGACAGGCGCAAGAAATTCGACAAAGAGGTACGCGTGAGGAATGCATGCATTCGCACACAAGCGTAATAGAAAAGATTGCGCAAAGAAAAAGTAAATAAGAAAAAACAGAAAGAGCAGCCGAGCGCCGGCTAGACAGGATTTGGGTCAAGTCTATCCGGCACGCGCTCGACCGAGGAGAGGCAAACGACTGTGGTGGTTGCAGTCGTTGCCAATCTAAAGTATGAACTCGCACGCCAGCTATGAACAGAGGGTTCAAAGAACTCAGACACGAGGCGGGATGCTGGACGCGTTCGAAAGAGTTCCCGGCTACCCGCTACAAGTGTAGGAAGACCACCGCAGGGTTTTAGTCGGTAAGAGTCCGACATAACCGCGGATTTCCCAAAAAATCCACGGTATCCATGAGGATTTCCCTGCGAAAAAAAAAAAAAAAAAAAAAAGGTTATATTACGTTATTGATGTATATAAAAGTCCCACGGAGACGTAGAGGCCAACTCGCCAGGAATGTTGTCAAGTATTACCGCCGAGATGATAGGTTGGGTTAGGTTAGGTAATATTATGTTATTGATGTATATGAAGGTCCCACGGAGACGTAGAGGCCATCAAGCCAGGAATGTTGTCAAATATTAGTGCCGAGATGTTAGGTTGGGTTAGGTTAGGTTATATTACGTTATTGATGTATATAAAATTCCCACGGAGACGTAGAGGCCAACTCGCCTGGAATGTTGTCAAATATTACCGCCGAGATGATAGGTTGGTTTAGGTTAGGTTATATTACGTTATTGATGTATATGAAGATCCCACGGAGACGTAGGGACCAACACTCCAGGAATGTTGCCGAATATTACCGCCGAGATGTTACGTTGGGTTAGGATAGGGTAAATTACGTTTTGATGTATATAAAAGTCCCACGGAGGCGTAGAGGCCCACTCGCCAGGAATGATGTCAAATATTACCGCCGAGATGATAGGTTGGGTTAGGTTAGGTTATATTACGTTATTGATGTATATAAAAGTCCCACGGAGACGTAGAGGCCAACTCGCCAGGAATGTTGTCAAGTATTACCGCCGAGATGATAGGTTGGGTTAGGTTAGGTTATATTACGTTATTGATGTATATGAAGGTTCCACGGAGACGTAGAGGCGAACTCGCCAGGAATGTTGTCAAGTATTACCGCCGAGATGATAGGTAGGGTTAGGTTAGGTAATATTATGTTATTGATGTATATGAAGGTCCCACGGAGACGTAGAGGCCATCAAGCCAGTAATGTTGTCAAATATTACCGCCGAGATGTTACGTAGGTTTAGGTTAGGTTAAATTACGTTCTTGATGTATATAAAAGTCCCACGGAGACGTAGAGGCCCACTCGCCAGGAATGATGTCAAATATTACCGCCGAGATGATAGGTTGGGTTAGGTTAGGTTATATTACGTTATTGATGTATATAAAAGTCCCACGGAGACGTAGAGGCCAACTCGCCAGGAATGTTGTCAAGTATTACCGCCGAGATGATAGGTTGGGTTAGGTTAGGTAATATTATGTTATTGATGTATATGAAGGTCCCACGGAGACGTAGAGGCCATCAAGCCAGGAATGTTGTCAAATATTAGTGCCGAGATGTTAGGTTGGGTTAGGTTAGGTTATATTACGTTATTGATGTACATAAAATTCCCAAGGAGACGTAGAGGCCAACTCGCCTGGAATGTTGTCAAATATTACCGCCGAGATGATAGGTTGGTTTAGGTTAGGTTATATTACGTTATTGATGTATATGAAGATCCCACGGAGACGTAGGGACCAACACTCCAGGAATGTTGCCGAATATTACCGCCGAGATGTTACGTTGGGTTAGGTTAGGGTAAATTACGTTTTGATGTATATAAAAGTCCCACGGAGGCGTAGAGGCCAACTCGCCAGGAATGATGTCAAATATTACCGCCGAGATGATAGGTTGGGTTAGGTTACGTTATATTACGTTATTGATGTATATGAAGGTCGCACGGAGACGTAGAGGCCATCAAGCCAGTAATGTTGTCAAATATTACCGCCGAGATGTTACGTAGGTTTAGGTTAGGTTAAATTACGTTCTTGATGTATATAAAAGTCCCACGGAGACGTAGAGGCCAACTCGCCAGGAATGTTGTCAAATATTACAGCCGAGATGATAGGTTGGGTTAGGTTAGGGTAAATTACGTTTTGATGTATATAAAAGTCCCACGGAGGCGTAGAGGCCAACTCGCCAGGAATGATGTCAAATATTACCGCCGAGATGATAGGTTGGGTTAGGTTAGGTTATATTACGTTATTGATGTATATGAAGGTTCCACGGAGACGTAGAGGCGAACTCGCCAGGAATGTTGTCAAGTATTACCGCCGAGATGATAGGTTGGGTTAGGTTAGGTAATATTATGTTATTGATGTATATGAAGGTCCCACGGAGACGTAGAGGCCATCAAGCCAGTAATGTTGTCAAATATTACCGCCGAGATGTTACGTAGGTTTAGGTTAGGTTAAATTACGTTCTTGATGTATATAAAAGTCCCACGGAGACGTAGAGGCCAACTCGCCAGGAATGTTGTCAAATATTACAGCCGAGATGATAGGTTGGGTTAGGTTAGGTTATATTACGTTATTGATGTATATAAAAGTCCCACGGAGACGTAGAGGCCAACTCGCCAGGAATGTTGTCAAGTATTACCGCCGAGATGATAGGTTGGGTTAGGTTAGGTAATATTATGTTATTGATGTATATGAAGGTCCCACGGAGACGTAGAGGCCATCAAGCCAGGAATGTTGTCAAATATTAGTGCCGAGATGTTAGGTTGGGTTAGGTTAGGTTATATTACGTTATTGATGTATATAAAATTCCCACGGAGACGTAGAGGCCAACTCGCCTGGAATGTTGTCAAATATTACCGCCGAGATGATAGGTTGGTTTAGGTTAGGTTATATTACGTTATTGATGTATATGAAGATCCCACGGAGACGTAGGGACCAACACTCCAGGAATGTTGCCGAATATTACCGCCGAGATGTTACGTTGGGTTAGGTTAGGGTAAATTACGTTTTGATGTATATAAAAGTCCCACGGAGGCGTAGAGGCCAACTCGCCAGGAATGATGTCAAATATTACCGCCGAGATGATAGGTTGGGTTAGGTTAGGTTATATTACGTTATTGATGTATATGAAGGTCCCACGGAGACGTAGAGGCCATCAAGCCAGGAATGTTGTCAAATATTACCGCCGAGATGTTACGTAGGTTTAGGTTAGGTTAAATTACGTTATTGATGTATATAAAAGTCCCACGGAGACGTAGAGGCCAACTCGCCAGGAATGTTGTCAAATATTACCGCCGAGATGATAGGTTGGGTTAGGTTAGGTTATATTACGTTATTGATGTATATGAAAGTTCCACGGAGACGCAGAGGCCAACTGACCAGGAATGTTGTCAAATATTAGTGCCGAGATGATAGGTTGGGTTAGGTTACGTTATATTACGTTATTGATGTATATGAAGGTCGCACGGAGACGTAGAGGCCGACTCGCCAGGAATGTTGTCAAATATTACCGCCGAGATGATAGGTTGGTTTAGGTTTGGTTATATTACGTTATTGATGTATATGAAGATCCCACGGAGACGTAGAGACCAACACTCCAGGAATGTTACCGAATATTACCGCCGAGATGATACCTTGGGTTAGGTTAGGGTAAATTACGTTTTGATGTATATAAAAGTCCCACGGAGGCGTAGAGGCCAACTCGCCAGGAATGATGTCAAATATTACCGCCGAGATGATAGGTTGGGTTAGGTTAGGTTATATTACGTTATTGATGTATATGAAGGTTCCACGGAGACGTAGAGGCGAACTCGCCAGGAATGTTGTCAAGTATTACCGCCGAGATGATAGGTTGGGTTAGGTTAGGTAATATTATGTTATTGATGTATATGAAGGTCCCACGGAGACGTAGAGGCCATCAAGCCAGTAATGTTGTCAAATATTACCGCCGAGATGTTACGTAGGTTTAGGTTAGGTTAAATTACGTTCTTGATGTATATAAAAGTCCCACGGAGACGTAGAGGCCAACTCGCCAGGAATGTTGTCAAATATTACAGCCGAGATGATAGGTTGGGTTAGGTTAGGTTATATTACGTTATTGATGTATATAAAAGTCCCACGGAGACGTAGAGGCCAACTCGCCAGGAATGTTGTCAAGTATTACCGCCGAGATGATAGGTTGGGTTAGGTTAGGTAATATTATGTTATTGATGTATATGAAGGTCCCACGGAGACGTAGAGGCCATCAAGCCAGGAATGTTGTCAAATATTAGTGCCGAGATGTTAGGTTGGGTTAGGTTAGGTTATATTACGTTATTGATGTATATAAAATTCCCACGGAGACGTAGAGGCCAACTCGCCTGGAATGTTGTCAAATATTACCGCCGAGATGATAGGTTGGTTTAGGTTAGGTTATATTACGTTATTGATGTATATGAAGATCCCACGGAGACGTAGGGACCAACACTCCAGGAATGTTGCCGAATATTACCGCCGAGATGTTACGTTGGGTTAGGTTAGGGTAAATTACGTTTTGATGTATATAAAAGTCCCACGGAGGCGTAGAGGCCCACTCGCCAGGAATGATGTCAAATATTACCGCCGAGATGATAGGTTGGGTTAGGTTAGGTTATATTACGTTATTGATGTATATAAAAGTCCCACGGAGACGTAGAGGCCAACTCGCCAGGAATGTTGTCAAGTATTACCGCCGAGATGATACGTTGGGTTAGGTTAGGTAATATTATGTTATTGATGTATATGAAGGTCCCACGGAGACGTAGAGTCCAACTCGCCTGGAATGTTGTCAAATATTAGTGCCGAGATGATAGGTTGGGTTAGGTTACGTTATATTACGTTATTGATGAATATGAAGGTCGCACGGAGACGTAGAGGCCGACTCGCCAGGAATGTTGTCAAATATTACCGCCGAGATGATAGGTTGGTTTAGGTTTGGTTATATTACGTTATTGATGTATATGAAGATCCCACGGAGACGTAGAGACCAACACTCCAGGAATGTTGTCGAATATTACCGCCGAGATGATACGTTGGGTTAGGTTAGGTTAAATTACGTTCTTGATGTATATAAAAGTCCCACGGAGACGTAGAGGCCAACTCGCCAGGAATGTTGTCAAATATTACCGCCGAGATGATAGGTTGGGTTAGGTTAGGTTATATTACGTTATTGATGTACATGAAGGTTCCACGGAGACGTAGAGGGCAACTGACCAGGAATGTTGTCAAATATTACCGCCGAGATGATAGGTTGGGTTAGGTTATATTATATTACGTTATTGATGTATATGAAGGTCTCACGGAGAGGTAGAGGCCAACTCGCCAAGAATTTTGTCAAATATTAGTGCCGAGACGTTAGGTTGGGTTAGGTTAGGTTATATTACGTTATTGATGTATATGAAGGTCCCACGGAGACGTAGAGGCCATCAAGCCAGGAATGTTGTCAAATATTACCGCCGAGATGTTACGTAGGTTTAGGTTAGGTTAAATTACGTTATTGATGTATATAAAAGTCCCACGGAGACGTAGAGGCCAACTCGCCAGGAATGTTGTCAAATATTACCGCCGAGATGTTAGGTTGGGTTAGGTTAGGTTAAATTACGTTATTGATGTATATAAAAGTCCCACGGAGACGTAGAGGCCAACTCGCCAGGAATGTTGTCAAATATTACTGCCGAGAGGATAGGTTGGGTTAGGTTAGATTATATTACGTTATTGACGTATATGAAGGTCCCACGGAGAGGTAGAGGCCAACTCGCCAGGAATGTTGTCAAGTATTACCGCCGAGATGATAGGTTGGGTTAGGTTAGGTAATATTATGTTATTGATGTATATGAAGGTCCCACGGAGACGTAGAGGCCAACAAGCCAGGAATGTTGCCAAATATTACCGCCGATATGATAGGTTGGGCTAGGTTAGGTTATACTACGTTATTGATGTATATAAAGGTCCCACGGAAACATAGAGGCCAGCAAGCCAGGAATGTTGTCAAATATTACCGCCGAGATGTTACGTTGGTTTAGGTTAGGTTAAATTACGTTATTGATGTATATAAAAGTCCCACGGAGACGTAGAGGCCAACTCGTCAGGAATGTTGTCAAATATTACCTCCGAGATGATAGGTTGGGTTAGGTTAGGTTATATTACGTTATTGATGTATATGAAGGTCCCACGGAGACGTAGAGGCCAACGCGCCAGGAATGTTGTCAAGTATTACCGCCGAGATGATAGGTTGGGTTAGGTTAAGTAATATTATGTTATTGATGTATATGAAGGTCGCACGGAGACGTAGAGGCCATCAAGCCAGGAATGTTGTCAAATATTACCGCCGAGATGTTACGTAGGTTTAGGTTAGGTTAAATTACGTTATTGATGTATATAAAAGTCCCACGGAGACGTAGTGGCCAACTCGCCAGGAATGTTGTCAAATATTACCGCCGAGGTGATAGGTTGGGTTAGGTTAGGTTATATTACGTTATTGATGTATATGAAGGTTCCACGGAGACGCAGAGGCCATCAAGCCAGGAATGTTGTCAAATATTAGTGCCGAGATGTTAGGTTGGGTTAGGTTAGGTTATATTACGTTATTGATGTATATAAAATTCCCACGGAGACGTAGAGGCCAACTCGCCTGGAATGTTGTCAAATATTACCGCCGAGATGATAGGTTGGGTTAGGTTAGGTTATATTACGTTATTGATGTATATGAAGGTCCCACGGAGACGTAGAAGCCATCAAGCCAGGAATGTTGTCAAATATTACCGCCGAGATGTTACGTAGGTTTAGGTTAGGTTAAATTACGTTATTGATGTATATAAAAGTCCCACGGAGACGTAGAGGCCAACTCGCCTGGAATGTTGTCAAATATTAGTGCCGAGATCTTAGGTTGGGTTAGGTTAGGTTATATTACGTTATTGATGTATATGAAGGCCCCACGGAGACGTAGAGGCCAACTCGCCAGGAATGTTGTCAAATATTACCGCCGAGATGTTAGGTTGGGTTAGGTTAGGTTAAATTACGTTATTGATGTATATAAAAGTCCCACGGAGACGTAGAGGCCAACTCGACAGGAATGTTGTCAAATATTACTGCCGAGAGGATAGGTTGGGTTAGGTTAGATTATATTACGTTATTGATGAATATGAAGGCCCCACGGCGACGTAGAGGCCAACTCGCCAGGAATGTTGTCAAATATTACCGCCGAGATGTTAGGTTGGGTTAGGTTAGGTTAAATTACGTTATTGATGTATATAAAAGTCCCACGGAGACGTAGAGGCCAACTCGACAGGAATGTTGTCAAATATTACTGCCGAGAGGATAGGTTGGGTTAGGTTAGATTATATTACGTTATTGACGTATATGAAGGTCCCACGGAGAGGTAGAGGCCAACTCGCCAGGAATGTTGTCAAATATTACCGCCGAGATGTTAGGTTGGGTTAGGTCAGGTTAAATTACGTTATTAATGTATATAAAAGTCCCACGGAGACGTAGAGGCCAACTCGACAGGAATGATGTCAAATATTACCGCCGAGATGATAGGTTGGGTTAGGTTAGGTTATATTACGTTATTGATGTATATGAAGGTTCCACGGAGACGTAGAGGCCAACTCGCCAGGAATGTTGTCAAATATTACTGCCGAGAGGATAGGTTGGGTTAGGTTAGATTATATTACGTTATTGACGTATATGAAGGTCCCACGGAGAGGTAGAGGCCAACTCGCCAGGAATGTTGTCAAATATTAGTGCCGAGATGTTAGGTTGGGTTAGGTTAGGTTATATTACGTTATTGATGTATATAAAATTCCCACGGGGACGTAGAGGCCAACTCGCCTGGAATGTTGTCAAATATTACCGCCGAGATGATAGGTTGGTTTAGGTTAGGTTATATTACGTTATTGATGTATATGAAGATCCCACGGAGACGTAGGGACCAACACTCCAGGAATGTTGCCGAATATTACCGCCGAGATGTTACGTTGGATTAGGTTAGGGTAAATTACGTTTTGATGTATATAAAAGTCCCACGGAGGCGTAGAGGCCCACTCGCCAGGAATGATGTCAAATATTACCGCCGAGATGATAGGTTGGGTTAGGTTAGGTTATATTACGTTATTGATGTATATAAAAGTCCCACGGAGACGTAGAGGCCCACTCGCCAGGAATGATGTCAAGTATTACCGCCGAGATGATAGGTTGGGTTAGGTTAGGTAATATTATGTTATTGATGTATATGAAGGTCCCACGGAGACGTAGAGGCCATCAAGCCAGGAATGTTGTCAAATATTAGTGCCGAGATGTTAGGTTGGGTTAGGTTAGGTTATATTACGTTATTGATGTATATAAAATTCCCACGGAGACGTAGAGGCCAACTCGCCTGGAATGTTGTCAAATATTACCGCCGAGATGATAGGTTGGGTTAGGTTAGGTTATATTACGTTATTGATGTATATGAAGGTCCCACGGAGACGTAGAAGCCATCAAGCCAGGAATGTTGTCAAATATTACCGCCGAGATGTTACGTAGGTTTAGGTTAGGTTAAATTACGTTATTGATGTATATAAAAGTCCCACGGAGACGTAGAGGCCAACTCGCCTGGAATGTTGTCAAATATTAGTGCCGAGATCTTAGGTTGGGTTAGGTTAGGTTATATTACGATATTGATGTATATGAAGGCCCCACGGAGACGTAGAGGCCAACTCGCCAGGAATGTTGTCAAATATTACGGCCGAGATGTTAGGTTGGGTTAGGTTAGGTTAAATTACGTTATTGATGTATATAAAAGTCCCACGGAGACGTAGAGGCCAACTCGACAGGAATGTTGTCAAATATTACTGCCGAGAGGATAGGTTGGGTTAGGTTAGATTATATTACGTTATTGATGAATATGAAGGCCCCACGGAGACGTAGAGGCCAACTCGCCAGGAATGTTGTCAAATATTACCGCCGAGATGTTAGGTTGGGTTAGGTTAGGTTAAATTACGTTATTGATGTATATAAAAGTCCCACGGAGACGTAGAGGCCAACTCGACAGGAATGTTGTCAAATATTACTGCCGAGAGGATAGGTTGGGTTAGGTTAGATTATATTACGTTATTGACGTATATGAAGATCCCACGGAGAGGTAGAGGCCAACTCGCCAGGAATGTTGTCAAATATTACCGCCGAGATGTTAGGTTGGGTTAGGTCAGGTTAAATTACGTTATTAATGTATATAAAAGTCCCACGGAGACGTAGAGGCCAACTCGACAGGAATGATGTCAAATATTACCGCCGAGATGATAGGTTGGGTTAGGTTAGGTTATATTACGTTATTGATGTATATGAAGGTTCCACGGAGACGTAGAGGCCAACTCGCCAGGAATGTTGTCAAATATTACTGCCGAGAGGATAGGTTGGGTTAGGTTAGATTATATTACGTTATTGACGTATATGAAGGTCCCACGGAGAGGTAGAAGCCAACTCGCCAGGAATGTTGTCAAATATTACCGCCGAGATGTTAGGTTGGGTTAGGTCAGGTTAAATTACGTTATTAATGTATATAAAAGTCCCACGGAGACGTAGAGGCCAACTCGACAGGAATGATGTCAAATATTACCGCCGAGATGATAGGTTGGGTTAGGTTAGGTTATATTACGTTATTGATGTATATGAAGGTTCCACGGAGACGCAGAGGCCAACTGACCAGGAATGTTGTCAAATATTACCGCCGAGATTATAGGTTGGGTTAGGTTAGATTATATTACGTTATTGATGTATATGAAGGTCTCACGGAGAGGTAGAGGCCAACTCGCCAGGAATGTTGTCAAATATTAGTGCCGAGATGTTAGGTTGGGTTAGGTTAGGTTATATTACGTTATTGATGTATATAAAATTCCCACCGCGACGTAGAGGCCAACTCTCCTGGAATGTTGTCAAATATTACCGCCGAGATGATAGGTTGGTTTAGGTTAGGTTATATTACGTTATTGATGTATATGAAGATCCCACGGAGACGTAGGGACCAACACTCCAGGAATGTTGCCGAATATTACCGCCGAGATGTTACGTTGGGTTAGGTTAGGGTAAATTACGTTTTGATGTATATAAAAGTCCCACGGAGGCGTAGAGGCCCACTCGCCAGGAATGATGTCAAATATTACCGCCGAGATGATAGGTTGGGTTAGGTTAGGTTATATTACGTTATTGATGTATATAAAAGTCCCACGGAGACGTAGAGGCCAACTCGCCAGGAATGTTTTCAAGTATTACCGCCGAGATGATAGGTTGGGTTAGGTTAGGTAATATTATGTTATTGATGTATATGAAGGTCCCACGGAGACGTAGAGGCCATCAAGCCAGGAATGTTGTCAAATATTAGTGCCGAGATGTTAGGTTGGGTTAGGTTAGGTTATATTACGTTATTGATGTATATAAAATTCCCATGGAGACGTAGAGGCCAACTCGCCTGGAATGTTGTCAAATAGTACCGCCGAGATGATAGGTTGGTTTAGGTTAGGTTATATTACGTTATTGATGTATATGAAGATCCCACGGAGACGTACGGACCAACACTCCAGGAATGTTGCCGAATATTACCGCCGAGATGTTACGTTGGGTTAGGTTAGGGTAAATTACGTTATTGATGTATATGAAGATCCCACGGAGAGGTAGAGGCCAACTCGCCAGGAATGTTGTCAAATATTAGTGCCGAGATGTTAGGTTGGGTTAGGTTAGGTTATATTACGTTATTGATGTATATGAAGGTTCCACGGAGACGTAGAGGCCAACTGACCAGAAATGTTGTCAAATATTACCGCCGAGATGATAGGTTGGGTTAGGTTAGATTATATTACGTTATTGTCGTATATGAAGGTCCCACGGAGAGGTAGAGGCCAACTCGCCAGGAATGTTGTCAAATATTAGTGCCGAGATGATAGTGTGGGTTAGGTTAGGTAATATTACGTTATTGATGTATATAAAAGTCCCACGGAGGCGTAGAGGCCCACTCGCCAGGAATGTTGTCAAATATTACCGCCGAGGTGATAGGTTGGGTTAGGTTAGGTTATATTACGTTATTGATGTATATGAAGGTTCCACGGAGACGCAGAGGCCAACTGACCAGGAATGTTGTCAAATATTACCGCCGAGATTATAGGTTGGGTTAGGTTAGATTATATTACGTTATTGATGTATATGAAGGTCTCACGGAGAGGTAGAGGCCAACTCGCCAGGAATGTTGTCAAATATTAGTGCCGAGATGTTAGGTTGGGTTAGGTTAGGTTATATTACGTTATTGATGTATATAAAATTCCCACCGCGACGTAGAGGCCAACTCTCCTGGAATGTTGTCAAATATTACCGCCGAGATGATAGGTTGGTTTAGGTTAGGTTATATTACGTTATTGATGTATATGAAGATCCCACGGAGACGTAGGGACCAACACTCCAGGAATGTTGCCGAATATTACCGCCGAGATGTTACGTTGGGTTAGGTTAGGGTAAATTACGTTTTGATGTATATAAAAGTCCCACGGAGGCGTAGAGGACCACTCGCCAGGAATGATGTCAAATATTACCGCCGAGATGATAGGTTGGGTTAGGTTAGGTTATATTACGTTATTGATGTATATGTAGGTTCCACGGAGACGCAGAGGCCAACGGACCAGGAATGTTGTCAAATATTACCGCCGAGATGACAGGTTGGGTTAGGTTAGATTATGTTACGTTATTGATGTATATGAAGGTCTCACGGAGAGGTAGAGGCCAACTCGCCAGGAATGTTGTCAAATATTAGTGCCGAGATGTTATGTTGGGTTAGGTTAGGTTATATTACGTTATTGATGTATATAAAATTCCCACGGAGACGTAGAGGCCAACTCGCCTGGAATGTTGTCAAATATTAGTGCCGAGATGATAGGTTGGGTTAGGTTACGTTATATTACGTTATTGATGTATATGAAGGTCGCACGGAGACGTAGAGGCCGACTCGCCAGGAATGTTGTCAAGTATTACCGCCGAGATGATAGGTTGGGTTAGGTTAGGTAATATTATGTTATTGATATATATGAAGGTCCCACGGAGACGTAGAGGCCATCAAGCCAGGAATGATGTCAAATATTAGTGCCGAGATGTTAGGTTGGGTTAGGTTAGGTTATATTACGTTATTGATGTATATGAAGGTCGCACGGAGACGTAGAGGCCGACTCGCCAGGAATGTTGTCAAATATTACCGCCGAGATGATAGGTTGGTTTAGGTTTGGTTATATTACGTTATTGATGTATATGAAGATCCCACGGAGAGGTAGAGGCCAACTCGCCAAGAATGTTGTCAAATATTAGTGCCGAGACGTTAGGTTGGGTTAGGTTAGGTTATATTACGTTATTGATGTATATGAAGGTTCCACGGAGACGTAGAGGCCAACTGACCAGGAATGTTGTCAAATATTACCGCCGAGATGTTAGGTTGGGTTAGGTTAGGTTAAATTACGTTATTAATGTATATAAAAGTCCCACAGAGACGTAGAGGCCAACTCGACAGGAATGATGTCAAATATTACCGCCGAGATGATAGGTTGGGTTAGGTTAGGTTATATTACGTTATTGATGTATATGAAGGTTCCACGGAGACGTAGAGGCCAACTGGCCAGGAATGTTGTCAAGTATTACCGCCGAGATGATAGGTTGGGTTAGGTTAGGTAATATTATGTTGTTGATGTATATGAAGGTCCCGCGGAGACGTAGAGGCCATCAAGCCAGTAATTTTGTCAAATATTACCGCCGAGATGTTACGTAGGTTTAGGTTAGGTTAAATTACGTTCTTGATGTATATAAAAGTCCCACGGAGACGTAGAGGCCAACTCGCCAGGAATGTTGTCAAATATTACCGCCCAGATGATAGGTTGGGTTAGGTTAGGTTATATTACGTTATTGATGTATATAAAAGTCCCACGGAGACGTAGAGGCCAACTCGCCAGGAATGTTGTCAAGTATTACCGCCGAGATGATAGGTTGGGTTAGGTTAGGTAATATTATGTTATTGATATATATGAAGGTCCCACGGAGACGTAGAGGCCATCAAGCCAGGAATGATGTCAAATATTAGTGCCGAGATGTTAGGTTGGGTTAGGTTAGGTTATATTACGTTATTGATGTATATGAAGGTCGCACGGAGACGTAGAGGCCGACTCGCCAGGAATGTTGTCAAATATTACCGCCGAGATGATAGGTTGGTTTAGGTTTGGTTATATTACGTTATTGATGTATATGAAGATCCCACGGAGAGGTAGAGGCCAACTCGCCAAGAATGTTGTCAAATATTAGTGCCGAGACGTTAGGTTTGGTTAGGTTAGGTTATATTACGTTATTGATGTATATAAAATTCCCACGGAGACGTAGAGGCCAACTCGCCTGGAATGTTGTCAAATATTAGTGCCGAGATCTTAGGTTGGGTTAGGTTAGGTTATATTACGTTATTGATGTATAAGAAGGCCCCACGGAGACGTAGAGGCCAACTCGCCAGGAATGTTGTCAAATATTACCGCCGAGATGTTAGGTTGGGTTAGGTTAGGTTAAATTACGTTATTGATGTATATAAAAGTCCCACGGAGACGTAGAGGCCAACTCGCCAGGAATGTTGTCAAATATTACTGCCGAGAGGATAGGTTCGGTTAGGTTAGATTATATTACGTTATTGATGTATATGAAGGTCTCACGGAGAGGTAGAGGCCAACTCGCCAGGAATGTTGTCAAATATTAGTGCCGAGATGTTAGGTTGGGTTAGGTTAGGTTATATTACGTTATTGATGTATATGAAGGTCGCACGGAGACGTAGAGGCCGACTCGCCAGGAATGTTGTCAAATATTACCGCCGAGATGATAGGTTGGTTTAGGTTTGGTTATATTACGTTATTGATGTATATGAAGATCCCACGGAGACGTAGAGACCAACACTCCAGGAATGTTGCCGAATATTACCGCCGAGATGTTACGTTGGGTTAGGTTAGGGTAAATTACGTTTTGATGTATATAAAAGTCCCACGGAGGCGTAGAGGCCAACTAGCCAGGAATGATGTCAAATATTACCGCCGTGATGATAGGTTGGGTTAGGTTAGGTTATATTACGTTATTGATGTATATGAAGGTTCCACGGAGACGTAGAGGCCAACTCGCCAGGAATGTTGTCAAGTATTACCGCCGAGATGATAGGTTGGGTTAGGTTAGGTTATCTTACGTTATTGATGTATATGAAGGTTCCACGGAGACGCAGAGGCCAACGGACCAGGAATGTTGTCAAATATTACCGCCGAGATTATAGGTTGGTTTAGGTTAGATTATATTACGTTATTGATGTATATGAAGGTCTCACGGAGAGGTAGAGGCCAACTCGCCAGGAATGTTGTCAAATATTAGTGCCGAGATGTTAGGTTGGGTTAGGTTAGGTTATATTACGTTATTGATGTATATAAAATTCCCACGGAGACGTAGAGGCCAACTCGCCTGGAATGTTGTCAAATATTAGTGCCGAGATGATAGGTTGGTTTAGGTTACGTTATATTACGTTATTGATGTATATGAAGGTCGCACGGAGACGCAGAGGCCGACTCGCCAGGAATGTTGTCAAATATTACCGCCGAGATGATAGGTTGGTTTAGGTTTGGTTATATTACGTTATTGATGTATATGAAGATCCCACGGAGACGTAGAGACCAACACTCCAGGAATGTTGCCGAATATTAACGCCGAGATGATAGGTTGGGTTAGGTTAGGTTATATTACGTTACTGATGTATATGAAGGTTTCACGGAGACGCCGAGGCCAACTCACCAGGAATGTTGTCAAATATTACCGCCGAGATGATAGGTTGGGTTAGGTTAGGTTATATTACGTTATTGATGTACATGAAGGTTCCACGGAGACGTAGAGGCCAACTGACCAGGAATGTTGTCAAATATTACCGCCGAGATGTTAGGTTGGGTTAGGTTAGGTTAAATTACGTTATTAATGTATATAGAAGTCCCACAGAGACGTAGAGGCCAACTCGACAGGAATGATGTCAAATATTACCGCCGAGATGATAGGTTGGGTTAGGTTAGGTTATATTACGTTATTGATGTATATGAAGGTTCCACGGAGACGTAGAGGCCAACTGGCCAGGAATGTTGTCAAGTATTACCGCCGAGATGATAGGTTGGGTTAGGTTAGGTAATATTATGTTGTTGATGTATATGAAGGTCCCACGGAGACGTAGAGGCCATCAAGCCAGTAATTTTGTCAAATATTACCGCCGAGATGTTACGTAGGTTTAGGTTAGGTTAAATTACGTTCTTGATGTATATAAAAGTCCCACGGAGACGTAGAGGCCAACTCGCCAGGAATGTTGTCAAATATTACCGCCCAGATGATAGGTTGGGTTAGGTTAGGTTATATTACGTTATTGATGTATATAAAAGTCCCACGGAGACGTAGAGGCCAACTCGCCAGGAATGTTGTCAAGTATTACCGCCGAGATGATAGGTTGGGTTAGGTTAGGTAATATTATGTTATTGATATATATGAAGGTCCCACGGAGACGTAGAGGCCATCAAGCCAGGAATGATGTCAAATATTAGTGCCGAGATGTTAGGTTGGGTTAGGTTAGGTTATATTACGTTATTGATGTATATGAAGGTCGCACGGAGACGTAGAGGCCGACTCGCCAGGAATGTTGTCAAATATTACCGCCGAGATGATAGGTTGGTTTAGGTTTGGTTATATTACGTTATTGATGTATATGAAGATCCCACGGAGAGGTAGAGGCCAACTCGCCAAGAATGTTGTCAAATATTAGTGCCGAGACGTTAGGTTGGGTTAGGTTAGGTTATATTACGTTATTGATGTATATGAAGGTTCCACGGAGACGTAGAGGCCAACTCGCCAGGAATGTTGTCAAATATTACTGCCGAGAGGATAGGTTGGGTTAGGTTAGATTATATTACGTTATTGACGTATATGAAGGTCCCACGGAGAGGTAGAAGCCAACTCGCCAGGAATGTTGTCAAATATTACCGCCGAGATGTTAGGTTGTGTTAGGTCAGGTTAAATTACGTTATTAATGTATATAAAAGTCCCACGGAGACGTAGAGGCCAACTCGACAGGAATGATGTCAAATATTACCGCCGAGATGATAGGTTGGGTTAGGTTAGGTTATATTACGTTATTGATGTATATGAAGGTTCCACGGAGACGTAGAGGCCAACTCGCCAGGAATGTTGTCAAGTATTACCGCCGAGATGATAGGTTGGGTTAGGTTAGGTAATATTATGTTATTGATGTATATAAAGGTCCCACGGAGACGTAGAGGCCAACAAGCCAGGAATGTTGCCAAATATTACCGCCGATATGATAGGTTGGGCTAGGTTAGGTTATACTACGTTATTGATGTATATAAAGGTCCCACGGAAACATAGAGGCCAGCAAGCCAGGAATGTTGTCAAATATTACCGCCGAGATGTTACGTTGGTTTAGGTTAGGTTAAATTACGTTATTGATGTATATAAATGTCCCACGGAGACGTAGAGGCCAACTCGTCAGGAATGTTGTCAAATATTACCTCCGAGATGATAGGTTGGGTTAGGTTAGGTTATATTACGTTATTGATGTATATGAAGGTCCCACGGAGACGTAGAGGCCAACGCGCCAGGAATGTTGTCAAGTATTACCGCCGAGATGATAGGTTGGGTTAGGTTATGTAATATTATGTTATTGATGTATATGAAGGTCGCACGGAGACGTAGAGGCCAAGCCAGGAATGTTGTCAAATATTACCGCCGAGATGTTACGTAGGTTTAGGTTAGGTTAAATTACGTTATTGATGTATATAAAAGTCCCACGGAGACGTAGTGGCCAACTCGCCAGGAATGTTGTCAAATATTACCGCCGAGGTGATAGGTTGGGTTAGGTTAGGTTATATTACGTTATTGATGTATATGAAGGTTCCACGGAGACGCAGAGGCCAACTGACCAGGAATGTTGTCAAATATTACCGCCGAGATTATAGGTTGGGTTAGGTTAGATTATATTACGTTATTGATGTATATGAAGGTCTCACGGAGAGGTAGAGGCCAACTTGCCAGGAATGTTGTCAAATATTAGTGCCGAGATGTTAGGTTGGGTTAGGTTAGGTTATATTACGTTATTGATGTATATAAAATTCCCACCGCGACGTAGAGGCCAACTCTCCTGGAATGTTGTCAAATATTACCGCCGAGATGATAGGTTGGTTTAGGTTAGGTTATATTACGTTATTGATGTATATGAAGATCCCACGGAGACGTAGGGACCAACACTCCAGGAATGTTGCCGAATATTACCGCCGAGATGTTACGTTGGGTTAGGTTAGGGTAAATTACGTTTTGATGTATATAAAAGTCCCACGGAGGCGTAGAGGCCCACTCGCCAGGAATGATGTCAAATATTACCGCCGAGATGATAGGTTGGGTTAGGTTAGGTTATATTACGTTATTGATGTATATAAAAGTCCCACGGAGACGTAGAGGCCAACTCGCCAGGAATGTTGTCAAGTATTACCGCCGAGATGATAGGTTGGGTTAGGTTAGGTTATATTACGTTATTGATGTATATGAAGGTCCCACGGAGACGTAGAGGCCATCAAGCCAGGAATGTTGTCAAATATTACCGCCGAGATTATAGGTTGGGTTAGGTTAGATTATATTACGTTATTGATGTATATGAAGGTCTCACGGAGAGGTAGAGGCCAACTCGCCAGGAATGTTGTCAAATATTAGTGCCGAGATGTTAGGTTGGGTTAGGTTAGGTTATATTACGTTATTGATGTATATGAAGGTTCCACGGAGACGTAGAGGCCAACTGACCAGAAATGTTGTCAAATATTACCGCCGAGATGATAGGTTGGGTTAGGTTAGATTATATTACGTTATTGTCGTATATGAAGGTCCCACGGAGAGGTAGAGGCCAACTCGCCAGGAATGTTGTCAAATATTAGTGCCGAGATGATAGTGTGGGTTAGGTTAGGTAATATTACGTTATTGATGTATATAAAAGTCCCACGGAGGCGTAGAGGCCCACTCGCCAGGAATGTTGTCAAATATTACCGCCGAGATGATAGGTTGGGTTAGGTTAGGTAATATTATGTTGTTGATGTATATGAAGGTCCCACGGAGACGTAGAGGCCATCAAGCCAGTAATTTTGTCAAATATTACCGCCGAGATGTTACGTAGGTTTAGGTTAGGTTAAATTACGTTCTTGATGTATATAAAAGTCCCACGGAGACGTAGAGGCCAACTCGCCAGGAATGTTGTCAAATATTACCGCCCAGATGATAGGTTGGGTTAGGTTAGGTTATATTACGTTATTGATGTATATAAAAGTCCCACGGAGACGTAGAGGCCAACTCGCCAGGAATGTTGTCAAGTATTACCGCCGAGATGATAGGTTGGGTTAGGTTAGGTAATATTATGTTATTGATATATATGAAGGTCCCACGGAGACGTAGAGGCCATCAAGCCAGGAATGATGTCAAATATTAGTGCCGAGATGTTAGGTTGGGTTAGGTTAGGTTATATTACGTTATTGATGTATATGAAGGTCGCACGGAGACGTAGAGGCCGACTCGCCAGGAATGTTGTCAAATATTACCGCCGAGATGATAGGTTGGTTTAGGTTTGGTTATATTACGTTATTGATGTATATGAAGATCCCACGGAGAGGTAGAGGCCAACTCGCCAAGAATGTTGTCAAATATTAGTGCCGAGACGTTAGGTTGGGTTAGGTTAGGTTATATTACGTTATTGATGTATATGAAGGTTCCACGGAGACGTAGAGGCCAACTCGCCAGGAATGTTGTCAAATATTACTGCCGAGAGGATAGGTTGGGTTAGGTTAGATTATATTACGTTATTGACGTATATGAAGGTCCCACGGAGAGGTAGAAGCCAACTCGCCAGGAATGTTGTCAAATATTACCGCCGAGATGTTAGGTTGTGTTAGGTCAGGTTAAATTACGTTATTAATGTATATAAAAGTCCCACGGAGACGTAGAGGCCAACTCGACAGGAATGATGTCAAATATTACCGCCGAGATGATAGGTTGGGTTAGGTTAGGTTATATTACGTTATTGATGTATATGAAGGTTCCACGGAGACGTAGAGGCCAACTCGCCAGGAATGTTGTCAAGTATTACCGCCGAGATGATAGGTTGGGTTAGGTTAGGTAATATTATGTTATTGATGTATATAAAGGTCCCACGGAGACGTAGAGGCCAACAAGCCAGGAATGTTGCCAAATATTACCGCCGATATGATAGGTTGGGCTAGGTTAGGTTATACTACGTTATTGATGTATATAAAGGTCCCACGGAAACATAGAGGCCAGCAAGCCAGGAATGTTGTCAAATATTACCGCCGAGATGTTACGTTGGTTTAGGTTAGGTTAAATTACGTTATTGATGTATATAAATGTCCCACGGAGACGTAGAGGCCAACTCGTCAGGAATGTTGTCAAATATTACCTCCGAGATGATAGGTTGGGTTAGGTTAGGTTATATTACGTTATTGATGTATATGAAGGTCCCACGGAGACGTAGAGGCCAACGCGCCAGGAATGTTGTCAAGTATTACCGCCGAGATGATAGGTTGGGTTAGGTTATGTAATATTATGTTATTGATGTATATGAAGGTCGCACGGAGACGTAGAGGCCAAGCCAGGAATGTTGTCAAATATTACCGCCGAGATGTTACGTAGGTTTAGGTTAGGTTAAATTACGTTATTGATGTATATAAAAGTCCCACGGAGACGTAGTGGCCAACTCGCCAGGAATGTTGTCAAATATTACCGCCGAGGTGATAGGTTGGGTTAGGTTAGGTTATATTACGTTATTGATGTATATGAAGGTTCCACGGAGACGCAGAGGCCAACTGACCAGGAATGTTGTCAAATATTACCGCCGAGATTATAGGTTGGGTTAGGTTAGATTATATTACGTTATTGATGTATATGAAGGTCTCACGGAGAGGTAGAGGCCAACTTGCCAGGAATGTTGTCAAATATTAGTGCCGAGATGTTAGGTTGGGTTAGGTTAGGTTATATTACGTTATTGATGTATATAAAATTCCCACCGCGACGTAGAGGCCAACTCTCCTGGAATGTTGTCAAATATTACCGCCGAGATGATAGGTTGGTTTAGGTTAGGTTATATTACGTTATTGATGTATATGAAGATCCCACGGAGACGTAGGGACCAACACTCCAGGAATGTTGCCGAATATTACCGCCGAGATGTTACGTTGGGTTAGGTTAGGGTAAATTACGTTTTGATGTATATAAAAGTCCCACGGAGGCGTAGAGGCCCACTCGCCAGGAATGATGTCAAATATTACCGCCGAGATGATAGGTTGGGTTAGGTTAGGTTATATTACGTTATTGATGTATATAAAAGTCCCACGGAGACGTAGAGGCCAACTCGCCAGGAATGTTGTCAAGTATTACCGCCGAGATGATAGGTTGGGTTAGGTTAGGTTATATTACGTTATTGATGTATATGAAGGTCCCACGGAGACGTAGAGGCCATCAAGCCAGGAATGTTGTCAAATATTACCGCCGAGATTATAGGTTGGGTTAGGTTAGATTATATTACGTTATTGATGTATATGAAGGTCTCACGGAGAGGTAGAGGCCAACTCGCCAGGAATGTTGTCAAATATTAGTGCCGAGATGTTAGGTTGGGTTAGGTTAGGTTATATTACGTTATTGATGTATATGAAGGTTCCACGGAGACGTAGAGGCCAACTGACCAGAAATGTTGTCAAATATTACCGCCGAGATGATAGGTTGGGTTAGGTTAGATTATATTACGTTATTGTCGTATATGAAGGTCCCACGGAGAGGTAGAGGCCAACTCGCCAGGAATGTTGTCAAATATTAGTGCCGAGATGATAGTGTGGGTTAGGTTAGGTAATATTACGTTATTGATGTATATAAAAGTCCCACGGAGGCGTAGAGGCCCACTCGCCAGGAATGTTGTCAAATATTACCGCCGAGGTGATAGGTTGGGTTAGGTTAGGTTATATTACGTTATTGATGTATATGAAGGTTCCACGGAGACGCAGAGGCCAACTGACCAGGAATGTTGTCAAATATTACCGCCGAGATTATAGGTTGGGTTAGGTTAGATTATATTACGTTATTGATGTATATGGAGGTCTCACGGAGAGGTAGAGGCCAACTCGCCAGGAATGTTGTCAAATATTAGTGCCGAGATGTTAGGTTGGGTTAGGTTAGGTTATATTACGTTATTGATGTATATAAAATTCCCACCGCGACGTAGAGGCCAACTCTCCTGGAATGTTGTCAAATATTACCGCCGAGATGATAGGTTGGTTTAGGTTAGGTTATATTACGTTATTGATGTATATGAAGATCCCACGGAGACGTATGTACCAACACTCCAGGAATGTTGCCGAATATTACCGCCGAGATGTTACGTTGGGTTAGGTTAGGGTAAATTACGTTTTGATGTATATAAAAGTCCCACGGAGGCGTAGAGGCCCACTCGCCAGGAATGATGTCAAATATTACCGCCGAGATGATAGGTTGGGTTAGGTTAGGTTATATTACGTTATTGATGTATATGTAGGTTCCACGGAGACGCAGAGGCCAACGGACCAGGAATGTTGTCAAATATTACCGCCGAGATGACAGGTTGGGTTAGGTTAGATTATATTATGTTATTGATGTATATGAAGGTCTCACGGAGAGGTAGAGGCCAACTCGCCAGGAATGTTGTCAAATATTAGTGCCGAGATGTTATGTTGGGTTAGGTTAGGTTATATTACGTTATTGATGTATATAAAATTCCCACGGAGACGTAGAGGCCAACTCGCCTGGAATGTTGTCAAATATTAGTGCCGAGATGATAGGTTGGGTTAGGTTACGTTATATTACGTTATTGATGTATATGAAGGTCGCACGGAGACGTAGAGGCCGACTCGCCAGGAATGTTGTCAAATATTACCGCCGAGATGATAGGTTGGTTTAGGTTTGGTTATATTACGTTATTGATGTATATGAAGATCCCACGGAGACGTAGAGACCAACACTCCAGGAATGTTGCCGAATATTACCGCCGAGATGATAGGTTGGGTTAGGTTACGTTATATTACGTTACTGATGTATATGAAGGTTTCACGGAGACGCCGAGGCCAACTGACCAGGAATGTTGTCAAATATTACCGCCGAGATGATAGGTTGGGTTAGGTTAGGTTATACTACGTTATTGATGTACATGAAGGTTCCACGGAGACGTAGAGGCCAACTGACCAGGAATGTTGTCAAATATTACCGCCGAGATGTTAGGTTGGGTTAGGTTAGGTTAAATTACGTTATTAATGTATATAAAAGTCCCACAGAGACGTAGAGGCCAACTCGACAGGAATGATGTCAAATATTACCGCCGAGATGATAGGTTGGGTTAGGTTAGGTTATATTACGTTATTGATGTATATGAAGGTTCCACGGAGACGTAGAGGCCAACTGGCCAGGAATGTTGTCAAGTATTACCGCCGAGATGATAGGTTGGGTTAGGTTAGGTAATATTATGTTGTTGATGTATATGAAGGTCCCACGGAGACGTAGAGGCCATCAAGCCAGTAATTTTGTCAAATATTACCGCCGAGATGTTACGTAGGTTTAGGTTAGGTTAAATTACGTTCTTGATGTATATAAAAGTCCCACGGAGACGTAGAGGCCAACTCGCCAGGAATGTTGTCAAATATTACCGCCCAGATGATAGGTTGGGTTAGGTTAGGTTATATTACGTTATTGATGTATATAAAAGTCCCACGGAGACGTAGAGGCCAACTCGCCAGGAATGTTGTCAAGTATTACCGCCGAGATGATAGGTTGGGTTAGGTTAGGTAATATTATGTTATTGATATATATGAAGGTCCCACGGAGACGTAGAGGTCATCAAGCCAGGAATGATGTCAAATATTAGTGCCGAGATGTTAGGTTGGGTTAGGTTAGGTTATATTACGTTATTGATGTATATGAAGGTCGCACGGAGACGTAGAGGCCGACTCGCCAGGAATGTTGTCAAATATTACCGCCGAGATGATAGGTTGGTTTAGGTTTGGTTATATTACGTTATTGATGTATATGAAGATCCCACGGAGAGGTAGAGGCCAACTCGCCAAGAATGTTGTCAAATATTAGTGCCGAGACGTTAGGTTGGGTTAGGTTAGGTTATATTACGTTATTGATGTATATGAAGGTTCCACGGAGACGTAGAGGCCAACTCGCCAGGAATGTTGTCAAATATTACTGCCGAGAGGATAGGTTGGGTTAGGTTAGATTATATTACGTTATTGACGTATATGAAGGTCCCACGGAGAGGTAGAAGCCAACTCGCCAGGAATGTTGTCAAATATTACCGCCGAGATGTTAGGTTGTGTTAGGTCAGGTTAAATTACGTTATTAATGTATATAAAAGTCCCACGGAGACGTAGAGGCCAACTCGACAGGAATGATGTCAAATATTACCGCCGAGATGATAGGTTGGGTTAGGTTAGGTTATATTACGTTATTGATGTATATGAAGGTTCCACGGAGACGTAGAGGCCAACTCGCCAGGAATGTTGTCAAGTATTACCGCCGAGATGATAGGTTGGGTTAGGTTAGGTAATATTATGTTATTGATGTATATAAAGGTCCCACGGAGACGTAGAGGCCAACAAGCCAGGAATGTTGCCAAATATTACCGCCGATATGATAGGTTGGGCTAGGTTAGGTTATACTACGTTATTGATGTATATAAAGGTCCCACGGAAACATAGAGGCCAGCAAGCCAGGAATGTTGTCAAATATTACCGCCGAGATGTTACGTTGGTTTAGGTTAGGTTAAATTACGTTATTGATGTATATAAATGTCCCACGGAGACGTAGAGGCCAACTCGTCAGGAATGTTGTCAAATATTACCTCCGAGATGATAGGTTGGGTTAGGTTAGGTTATATTACGTTATTGATGTATATGAAGGTCCCACGGAGACGTAGAGGCCAACGCGCCAGGAATGTTGTCAAGTATTACCGCCGAGATGATAGGTTGGGTTAGGTTATGTAATATTATGTTATTGATGTATATGAAGGTCGCACGGAGACGTAGAGGCCAAGCCAGGAATGTTGTCAAATATTACCGCCGAGATGTTACGTAGGTTTAGGTTAGGTTAAATTACGTTATTGATGTATATAAAAGTCCCACGGAGACGTAGTGGCCAACTCGCCAGGAATGTTGTCAAATATTACCGCCGAGGTGATAGGTTGGGTTAGGTTAGGTTATATTACGTTATTGATGTATATGAAGGTTCCACGGAGACGCAGAGGCCAACTGACCAGGAATGTTGTCAAATATTACCGCCGAGATTATAGGTTGGGTTAGGTTAGATTATATTACGTTATTGATGTATATGAAGGTCTCACGGAGAGGTAGAGGCCAACTTGCCAGGAATGTTGTCAAATATTAGTGCCGAGATGTTAGGTTGGGTTAGGTTAGGTTATATTACGTTATTGATGTATATAAAATTCCCACCGCGACGTAGAGGCCAACTCTCCTGGAATGTTGTCAAATATTACCGCCGAGATGATAGGTTGGTTTAGGTTAGGTTATATTACGTTATTGATGTATATGAAGATCCCACGGAGACGTAGGGACCAACACTCCAGGAATGTTGCCGAATATTACCGCCGAGATGTTACGTTGGGTTAGGTTAGGGTAAATTACGTTTTGATGTATATAAAAGTCCCACGGAGGCGTAGAGGCCCACTCGCCAGGAATGATGTCAAATATTACCGCCGAGATGATAGGTTGGGTTAGGTTAGGTTATATTACGTTATTGATGTATATAAAAGTCCCACGGAGACGTAGAGGCCAACTCGCCAGGAATGTTGTCAAGTATTACCGCCGAGATGATAGGTTGGGTTAGGTTAGGTTATATTACGTTATTGATGTATATGAAGGTCCCACGGAGACGTAGAGGCCATCAAGCCAGGAATGTTGTCAAATATTACCGCCGAGATTATAGGTTGGGTTAGGTTAGATTATATTACGTTATTGATGTATATGAAGGTCTCACGGAGAGGTAGAGGCCAACTCGCCAGGAATGTTGTCAAATATTAGTGCCGAGATGTTAGGTTGGGTTAGGTTAGGTTATATTACGTTATTGATGTATATGAAGGTTCCACGGAGACGTAGAGGCCAACTGACCAGAAATGTTGTCAAATATTACCGCCGAGATGATAGGTTGGGTTAGGTTAGATTATATTACGTTATTGTCGTATATGAAGGTCCCACGGAGAGGTAGAGGCCAACTCGCCAGGAATGTTGTCAAATATTAGTGCCGAGATGATAGTGTGGGTTAGGTTAGGTAATATTACGTTATTGATGTATATAAAAGTCCCACGGAGGCGTAGAGGCCCACTCGCCAGGAATGTTGTCAAATATTACCGCCGAGGTGATAGGTTGGGTTAGGTTAGGTTATATTACGTTATTGATGTATATGAAGGTTCCACGGAGACGCAGAGGCCAACTGACCAGGAATGTTGTCAAATATTACCGCCGAGATTATAGGTTGGGTTAGGTTAGATTATATTACGTTATTGATGTATATGGAGGTCTCACGGAGAGGTAGAGGCCAACTCGCCAGGAATGTTGTCAAATATTAGTGCCGAGATGTTAGGTTGGGTTAGGTTAGGTCATATTACGTTATTGATGTATATAAAATTCCCACCGCGACGTAGAGGCCAACTCTCCTGGAATGTTGTCAAATATTACCGCCGAGATGATAGGTTGGTTTAGGTTAGGTTATATTACGTTATTGATGTATATGAAGATCCCACGGAGACGTATGTACCAACACTCCAGGAATGTTGCCGAATATTACCGCCGAGATGTTACGTTGGGTTAGGTTAGGGTAAATTACGTTTTGATGTATATAAAAGTCCCACGGAGGCGTAGAGGCCCACTCGCCAGGAATGATGTCAAATATTACCGCCGAGATGATAGGTTGGGTTAGGTTAGGTTATATTACGTTATTGATGTATATGTAGGTTCCACGGAGACGCAGAGGCCAACGGACCAGGAATGTTGTCAAATATTACCGCCGAGATGACAGGTTGGGTTAGGTTAGATTATATTACGTTATTGATGTATATGAAGGTCTCACGGAGAGGTAGAGGCCAACTCGCCAGGAATGTTGTCAAATATTAGTGCCGAGATGTTATGTTGGGTTAGGTTAGGTTATATTACGTTATTGATGTATATAAAATTCCCACGGAGACGTAGAGGCCAACTCGCCTGGAATGTTGTCAAATATTAGTGCCGAGATGATAGGTTGGGTTAGGTTACGTTATATTACGTTATTGATGTATATGAAGGTCGCACGGAGACGTAGAGGCCGACTCGCCAGGAATGTTGTCAAATATTACCGCCGAGATGATAGGTTGGTTTAGGTTTGGTTATATTACGTTATTGATGTATATGAAGATCCCACGGAGACGTAGAGACCAACACTCCAGGAATGTTGCCGAATATTACCGCCGAGATGATAGGTTGGGTTAGGTTACGTTATATTACGTTACTGATGTATATGAAGGTTTCACGGAGACGCCGAGGCCAACTGACCAGGAATGTTGTCAAATATTACCGCCGAGATGATAGGTTGGGTTAGGTTAGGTTATACTACGTTATTGATGTACATGAAGGTTCCACGGAGACGTAGAGGCCAACTGACCAGGAATGTTGTCAAATATTACCGCCGAGATGTTAGGTTGGGTTAGGTTAGGTTAAATTACGTTATTAATGTATATAAAAGTCCCACAGAGACGTAGAGGCCAACTCGACAGGAATGATGTCAAATATTACCGCCGAGATGATAGGTTGGGTTAGGTTAGGTTATATTACGTTATTGATGTATATGAAGGTTCCACGGAGACGTAGAGGCCAACTGGCCAGGAATGTTGTCAAGTATTACCGCCGAGATGATAGGTTGGGTTAGGTTAGGTAATATTATGTTGTTGATGTATATGAAGGTCCCACGGAGACGTAGAGGCCATCAAGCCAGTAATTTTGTCAAATATTACCGCCGAGATGTTACGTAGGTTTAGGTTAGGTTAAATTACGTTCTTGATGTATATAAAAGTCCCACGGAGACGTAGAGGCCAACTCGCCAGGAATGTTGTCAAATATTACCGCCCAGATGATAGGTTGGGTTAGGTTAGGTTATATTACGTTATTGATGTATATAAAAGTCCCACGGAGACGTAGAGGCCAACTCGCCAGGAATGTTGTCAAGTATTACCGCCGAGATGATAGGTTGGGTTAGGTTAGGTAATATTATGTTATTGATATATATGAAGGTCCCACGGAGACGTAGAGGCCATCAAGCCAGGAATGATGTCAAATATTAGTGCCGAGATGTTAGGTTGGGTTAGGTTAGGTTATATTACGTTATTGATGTATATGAAGATCCCACGGAGACGTAGGGACCAACACTCCAGGAATGTTGCCGAATATTACCGCCGAGATGTTACGTTGGGTTAGGTTAGGGTAAATTACGTTTTGATGTATATAAAAGTCCCACGGAGGCGTAGAGGCCCACTCGCCAGGAATGATGTCAAATATTACCGCCGAGATGATAGGTTGGGTTAGGTTAGGTTATATTACGTTATTGATGTATATAAAAGTCCCACGGAGACGTAGAGGCCAACTCGCCAGGAATGTTTTCAAGTATTACCGCCGAGATGATAGGTTGGGTTAGGTTAGGTAATATTATGTTATTGATGTATATGAAGGTCCCACGGAGACGTAGAGGCCATCAAGCCAGGAATGTTGTCAAATATTAGTGCCGAGATGTTAGGTTGGGTTAGGTTAGGTTATATTACGTTATTGATGTATATAAAATTCCCATGGAGACGTAGAGGCCAACTCGCCTGGAATGTTGTCAAATAGTACCGCCGAGATGATAGGTTGGTTTAGGTTAGGTTATATTACGTTATTGATGTATATGAAGATCCCACGGAGACGTACGGACCAACACTCCAGGAATGTTGCCGAATATTACCGCCGAGATGTTACGTTGGGTTAGGTTAGGGTAAATTACGTTATTGATGTATATGAAGATCCCACGGAGAGGTAGAGGCCAACTCGCCAGGAATGTTGTCAAATATTAGTGCCGAGATGTTAGGTTGGGTTAGGTTAGGTTATATTACGTTATTGATGTATATGAAGGTTCCACGGAGACGTAGAGGCCAACTGACCAGAAATGTTGTCAAATATTACCGCCGAGATGATAGGTTGGGTTAGGTTAGATTATATTACGTTATTGTCGTATATGAAGGTCCCACGGAGAGGTAGAGGCCAACTCGCCAGGAATGTTGTCAAATATTAGTGCCGAGATGATAGTGTGGGTTAGGTTAGGTAATATTACGTTATTGATGTATATAAAAGTCCCACGGAGGCGTAGAGGCCCACTCGCCAGGAATGTTGTCAAATATTAGTGCCGAGATGTTAGGTTGGGTTAGGTTAGGTTATATTACGTTATTGATGTATATAAAATTCCCACCGCGACGTAGAGGCCAACTCTCCTGGAATGTTGTCAAATATTACCGCCGAGATGATAGGTTGGTTTAGGTTAGGTTATATTACGTTATTGATGTATATGAAGATCCCACGGAGACGTAGGGACCAACACTCCAGGAATGTTGCCGAATATTACCGCCGAGATGTTACGTTGGGTTAGGTTAGGGTAAATTACGTTTTGATGTATATAAAAGTCCCACGGAGGCGTAGAGGACCACTCGCCAGGAATGATGTCAAATATTACCGCCGAGATGATAGGTTGGGTTAGGTTAGGTTATATTACGTTATTGATGTATATGTAGGTTCCACGGAGACGCAGAGGCCAACGGACCAGGAATGTTGTCAAATATTACCGCCGAGATGACAGGTTGGGTTAGGTTAGATTATGTCACGTTATTGATGTATATGAAGGTCTCACGGAGAGGTAGAGGCCAACTCGCCAGGAATGTTGTCAAATATTAGTGCCGAGATGTTATGTTGGGTTAGGTTAGGTTATATTACGTTATTGATGTATATAAAATTCCCACGGAGACGTAGAGGCCAACTCGCCTGGAATGTTGTCAAATATTAGTGCCGAGATGATAGGTTGGGTTAGGTTACGTTATATTACGTTATTGATGTATATGAAGGTCGCACGGAGACGTAGAGGCCGACTCGCCAGGAATGTTGTCAAGTATTACCGCCGAGATGATAGGTTGGGTTAGGTTAGGTAATATTATGTTATTGATATATATGAAGGTCCCACGGAGACGTAGAGGCCATCAAGCCAGGAATGATGTCAAATATTAGTGCCGAGATGTTAGGTTGGGTTAGGTTAGGTTATATTACGTTATTGATGTATATGAAGGTCGCACGGAGACGTAGAGGCCGACTCGCCAGGAATGTTGTCAAATATTACCGCCGAGATGATAGGTTGGTTTAGGTTTGGTTATATTACGTTATTGATGTATATGAAGATCCCACGGAGAGGTAGAGGCCAACTCGCCAAGAATGTTGTCAAATATTAGTGCCGAGACGTTAGGTTGGGTTAGGTTAGGTTATATTACGTTATTGATGTATATGAAGGTTCCACGGAGACGTAGAGGCCAACTGACCAGGAATGTTGTCAAATATTACCGCCGAGATGTTAGGTTGGGTTAGGTTAGGTTAAATTACGTTATTAATGTATATAAAAGTCCCACAGAGACGTAGAGGCCAACTCGACAGGAATGATGTCAAATATTACCGCCGAGATGATAGGTTGGGTTAGGTTAGGTTATATTACGTTATTGATGTATATGAAGGTTCCACGGAGACGTAGAGGCCAACTGGCCAGGAATGTTGTCAAGTATTACCGCCGAGATGATAGGTTGGGTTAGGTTAGGTAATATTATGTTGTTGATGTATATGAAGGTCCCGCGGAGACGTAGAGGCCATCAAGCCAGTAATTTTGTCAAATATTACCGCCGAGATGTTACGTAGGTTTAGGTTAGGTTAAATTACGTTCTTGATGTATATAAAAGTCCCACGGAGACGTAGAGGCCAACTCGCCAGGAATGTTGTCAAATATTACCGCCCAGATGATAGGTTGGGTTAGGTTAGGTTATATTACGTTATTGATGTATATAAAAGTCCCACGGAGACGTAGAGGCCAACTCGCCAGGAATGTTGTCAAATATTACCGCCGAGATGATAGGTTGGTTTAGGTTTGGTTATATTACGTTATTGATGTATATGAAGATCCCACGGAGAGGTAGAGGCCAACTCGCCAAGAATGTTGTCAAATATTAGTGCCGAGACGTTAGGTTTGGTTAGGTTAGGTTATATTACGTTATTGATGTATATAAAATTCCCACGGAGACGTAGAGGCCAACTCGCCTGGAATGTTGTCAAATATTAGTGCCGAGATCTTAGGTTGGGTTAGGTTAGGTTATATTACGTTATTGATGTATAAGAAGGCCCCACGGAGACGTAGAGGCCAACTCGCCAGGAATGTTGTCAAATATTACCGCCGAGATGTTAGGTTGGGTTAGGTTAGGTTAAATTACGTTATTGATGTATATAAAAGTCCCACGGAGACGTAGAGGCCAACTCGCCAGGAATGTTGTCAAATATTACTGCCGAGAGGATAGGTTCGGTTAGGTTAGATTATATTACGTTATTGATGTATATGAAGGTCTCACGGAGAGGTAGAGGCCAACTCGCCAGGAATGTTGTCAAATATTAGTGCCGAGATGTTAGGTTGGGTTAGGTTAGGTTATATTACGTTATTGATGTATATGAAGGTCGCACGGAGACGTAGAGGCCGACTCGCCAGGAATGTTGTCAAATATTACCGCCGAGATGATAGGTTGGTTTAGGTTTGGTTATATTACGTTATTGATGTATATGAAGATCCCACGGAGACGTAGAGACCAACACTCCAGGAATGTTGCCGAATATTACCGCCGAGATGTTACGTTGGGTTAGGTTAGGGTAAATTACGTTTTGATGTATATAAAAGTCCCACGGAGGCGTAGAGGCCAACTAGCCAGGAATGATGTCAAATATTACCGCCGTGATGATAGGTTGGGTTAGGTTAGGTTATATTACGTTATTGATGTATATGAAGGTTCCACGGAGACGTAGAGGCCAACTCGCCAGGAATGTTGTCAAGTATTACCGCCGAGATGATAGGTTGGGTTAGGTTAGGTTATCTTACGTTATTGATGTATATGAAGGTTCCACGGAGACGCAGAGGCCAACGGACCAGGAATGTTGTCAAATATTACCGCCGAGATTATAGGTTGGTTTAGGTTAGATTATATTACGTTATTGATGTATATGAAGGTCTCACGGAGAGGTAGAGGCCAACTCGCCAGGAATGTTGTCAAATATTAGTGCCGAGATGTTAAGTTGGGTTAGGTTAGGTTATATTACGTTATTGATGTATATAAAATTCCCACGGAGACGTAGAGGCCAACTCGCCTGGAATGTTGTCAAATATTAGTGCCGAGATGATAGGTTGGGTTAGGTTACGTTATATTACGTTATTGATGTATATGAAGGTCGCACGGAGACGCAGAGGCCGACTCGCCAGGAATGTTGTCAAATATTACCGCCGAGATGATAGGTTGGTTTAGGTTTGGTTATATTACGTTATTGATGTATATGAAGATCCCACGGAGACGTAGAGACCAACACTCCAGGAATGTTGCCGAATATTAACGCCGAGATGATAGGTTGGGTTAGGTTAGGTTATATTACGTTACTGATGTATATGAAGGTTTCACGGAGACGCCGAGGCCAACTCACCAGGAATGTTGTCAAATATTACCGCCGAGATGATAGGTTGGGTTAGGTTAGGTTATATTACGTTATTGATGTACATGAAGGTTCCACGGAGACGTAGAGGCCAACTGACCAGGAATGTTGTCAAATATTACCGCCGAGATGTTAGGTTGGGTTAGGTTAGGTTAAATTACGTTATTAATGTATATAAAAGTCCCACAGAGACGTAGAGGCCAACTCGACAGGAATGATGTCAAATATTACCGCCGAGATGATAGGTTGGGTTAGGTTAGGTTATATTACGTTATTGATGTATATGAAGGTTCCACGGAGACGTAGAGGCCAACTGGCCAGGAATGTTGTCAAGTATTACCGCCGAGATGATAGGTTGGGTTAGGTTAGGTAATATTATGTTGTTGATGTATATGAAGGTCCCACGGAGACGTAGAGGCCATCAAGCCAGTAATTTTGTCAAATATTACCGCCGAGATGTTACGTAGGTTTAGGTTAGGTTAAATTACGTTCTTGATGTATATAAAAGTCCCACGGAGACGTAGAGGCCAACTCGCCAGGAATGTTGTCAAATATTACCGCCCAGATGATAGGTTGGGTTAGGTTAGGTTATATTACGTTATTGATGTATATAAAAGTCCCACGGAGACGTAGAGGCCAACTCGCCAGGAATGTTGTCAAGTATTACCGCCGAGATGATAGGTTGGGTTAGGTTAGGTAATATTATGTTATTGATATATATGAAGGTCCCACGGAGACGTAGAGGCCATCAAGCCAGGAATGATGTCAAATATTAGTGCCGAGATGTTAGGTTGGGTTAGGTTAGGTTATATTACGTTATTGATGTATATGAAGGTCGCACGGAGACGTAGAGGCCGACTCGCCAGGAATGTTGTCAAATATTACCGCCGAGATGATAGGTTGGTTTAGGTTTGGTTATATTACGTTATTGATGTATATGAAGATCCCACGGAGAGGTAGAGGCCAACTCGCCAAGAATGTTGTCAAATATTAGTGCCGAGACGTTAGGTTGGGTTAGGTTAGGTTATATTACGTTATTGATGTATATGAAGGTTCCACGGAGACGTAGAGGCCAACTCGCCAGGAATGTTGTCAAATATTACTGCCGAGAGGATAGGTTGGGTTAGGTTAGATTATATTACGTTATTGACGTATATGAAGGTCCCACGGAGAGGTAGAAGCCAACTCGCCAGGAATGTTGTCAAATATTACCGCCGAGATGTTAGGTTGTGTTAGGTCAGGTTAAATTACGTTATTAATGTATATAAAAGTCCCACGGAGACGTAGAGGCCAACTCGACAGGAATGATGTCAAATATTACCGCCGAGATGATAGGTTGGGTTAGGTTAGGTTATATTACGTTATTGATGTATATGAAGGTTCCACGGAGACGTAGAGGCCAACTCGCCAGGAATGTTGTCAAGTATTACCGCCGAGATGATAGGTTGGGTTAGGTTAGGTAATATTATGTTATTGATGTATATAAAGGTCCCACGGAGACGTAGAGGCCAACAAGCCAGGAATGTTGCCAAATATTACCGCCGATATGATAGGTTGGGCTAGGTTAGGTTATACTACGTTATTGATGTATATAAAGGTCCCACGGAAACATAGAGGCCAGCAAGCCAGGAATGTTGTCAAATATTACCGCCGAGATGTTACGTTGGTTTAGGTTAGGTTAAATTACGTTATTGATGTATATAAATGTCCCACGGAGACGTAGAGGCCAACTCGTCAGGAATGTTGTCAAATATTACCTCCGAGATGATAGGTTGGGTTAGGTTAGGTTATATTACGTTATTGATGTATATGAAGGTCCCACGGAGACGTAGAGGCCAACGCGCCAGGAATGTTGTCAAGTATTACCGCCGAGATGATAGGTTGGGTTAGGTTATGTAATATTATGTTATTGATGTATATGAAGGTCGCACGGAGACGTAGAGGCCAAGCCAGGAATGTTGTCAAATATTACCGCCGAGATGTTACGTAGGTTTAGGTTAGGTTAAATTACGTTATTGATGTATATAAAAGTCCCACGGAGACGTAGTGGCCAACTCGCCAGGAATGTTGTCAAATATTACCGCCGAGGTGATAGGTTGGGTTAGGTTAGGTTATATTACGTTATTGATGTATATGAAGGTTCCACGGAGACGCAGAGGCCAACTGACCAGGAATGTTGTCAAATATTACCGCCGAGATTATAGGTTGGGATAGGTTAGATTATATTACGTTATTGATGTATATGAAGGTCTCACGGAGAGGTAGAGGCCAACTTGCCAGGAATGTTGTCAAATATTAGTGCCGAGATGTTAGGTTGGGTTAGGTTAGGTTATATTACGTTATTGATGTATATAAAATTCCCACCGCGACGTAGAGGCCAACTCTCCTGGAATGTTGTCAAATATTACCGCCGAGATGATAGGTTGGTTTAGGTTAGGTTATATTACGTTATTGATGTATATGAAGATCCCACGGAGACGTAGGGACCAACACTCCAGGAATGTTGCCGAATATTACCGCCGAGATGTTACGTTGGGTTAGGTTAGGGTAAATTACGTTTTGATGTATATAAAAGTCCCACGGAGGCGTAGAGGCCCACTCGCCAGGAATGATGTCAAATATTACCGCCGAGATGATAGGTTGGGTTAGGTTAGGTTATATTACGTTATTGATGTATATAAAAGTCCCACGGAGACGTAGAGGCCAACTCGCCAGGAATGTTGTCAAGTATTACCGCCGAGATGATAGGTTGGGTTAGGTTAGGTAATATTATGTTATTGATGTATATGAAGGTCCCACGGAGACGTAGAGGCCATCAAGCCAGGAATGTTGTCAAATATTAGTGCCGAGATGTTAGGTTGGGTTAGGTTAGGTTATATTACGTTATTGATGTATATAAAATTCCCATGGAGACGTAGAGGCCAACTCGCCTGGAATGTTGTCAAATAGTACCGCCGAGATGATAGGTTGGTTTAGGTTAGGTTATATTACGTTATTGATGTATATGAAGATCCCACGGAGACGTACGGACCAACACTCCAGGAATGTTGCCGAATATTACCGCCGAGATGTTACGTTGGGTTAGGTTAGGGTAAATTACGTTATTGATGTATATGAAGATCCCACGGAGACGTAGGGACCAACACTCCAGGAATGTTGCCGAATATTACCGCCGAGATGTTACGTTGGGTTAGGTTAGGTTAAATTACGTTATTGATGTATATAAAAGTCCCACGGAGATGTAGAGGCCAACTCGCCAGGAATGTTGTCAAATATTACCGCCGAGATGATAGGTTGGGTTAGGTTAGGTTATATTACGTTATTGATGTATATGAAGGTCCCACGGAGACGTAGAGGCCATCAAGCCAGGAATGTTGTCAAATATTACCGCCGAGATTATAGGTTGGGTTAGGTTAGATTATATTACGTTATTGATGTATATGAAGGTCTCACGGAGAGGTAGAGGCCAACTCGCCAGGAATGTTGTCAAATATTAGTGCCGAGATGTTAGGTTGGGTTAGGTTAGGTTATATTACGTTATTGATGTATATGAAGGTTCCACGGAGACGTAGAGGCCAACTGACCAGAAATGTTGTCAAATATTACCGCCGAGATGATAGGTTGGGTTAGGTTAGATTATATTACGTTATTGTCGTATATGAAGGTCCCACGGAGAGGTAGAGGCCAACTCGCCAGGAATGTTGTCAAATATTAGTGCCGAGATGATAGTGTGGGTTAGGTTAGGTAATATTACGTTATTGATGTATATAAAAGTCCCACGGAGGCGTAGAGGCCCACTCGCCAGGAATGTTGTCAAATATTACCGCCGAGGTGATAGGTTGGGTTAGGTTAGGTTATATTACGTTATTGATGTATATGAAGGTTCCACGGAGACGCAGAGGCCAACTGACCAGGAATGTTGTCAAATATTACCGCCGAGATTATAGGTTGGGTTAGGTTAGATTATATTACGTTATTGATGTATATGGAGGTCTCACGGAGAGGTAGAGGCCAACTCGCCAGGAATGTTGTCAAATATTAGTGCCGAGATGTTAGGTTGGGTTAGGTTAGGTTATATTACGTTATTGATGTATATAAAATTCCCACCGCGACGTAGAGGCCAACTCTCCTGGAATGTTGTCAAATATTACCGCCGAGATGATAGGTTGGTTTAGGTTAGGTTATATTACGTTATTGATGTATATGAAGATCCCACGGAGACGTATGTACCAACACTCCAGGAATGTTGCCGAATATTACCGCCGAGATGTTACGTTGGGTTAGGTTAGGGTAAATTACGTTTTGATGTATATAAAAGTCCCACGGAGGCGTAGAGGCCCACTCGCCAGGAATGATGTCAAATATTACCGCCGAGATGATAGGTTGGGTTAGGTTAGGTTATATTACGTTATTGATGTATATGTAGGTTCCACGGAGACGCAGAGGCCAACGGACCAGGAATGTTGTCAAATATTACCGCCGAGATGACAGGTTGGGTTAGGTTAGATTATATTACGTTATTGATGTATATGAAGGTCTCACGGAGAGGTAGAGGCCAACTCGCCAGGAATGTTGTCAAATATTAGTGCCGAGATGTTATGTTGGGTTAGGTTAGGTTATATTACGTTATTGATGTATATAAAATTCCCACGGAGACGTAGAGGCCAACTCGCCTGGAATGTTGTCAAATATTAGTGCCGAGATGATAGGTTGGGTTAGGTTACGTTATATTACGTTATTGATGTATATGAAGGTCGCACGGAGACGTAGAGGCCGACTCGCCAGGAATGTTGTCAAATATTACCGCCGAGATGATAGGTTGGTTTAGGTTTGGTTATATTACGTTATTGATGTATATGAAGATCCCACGGAGACGTAGAGACCAACACTCCAGGAATGTTGCCGAATATTACCGCCGAGATGATAGGTTGGGTTAGGTTACGTTATATTACGTTACTGATGTATATGAAGGTTTCACGGAGACGCCGAGGCCAACTGACCAGGAATGTTGTCAAATATTACCGCCGAGATGATAGGTTGGGTTAGGTTAGGTTATACTACGTTATTGATGTACATGAAGGTTCCACGGAGACGTAGAGGCCAACTGACCAGGAATGTTGTCAAATATTACCGCCGAGATGTTAGGTTGGGTTAGGTTAGGTTAAATTACGTTATTAATGTATATAAAAGTCCCACAGAGACGTAGAGGCCAACTCGACAGGAATGATGTCAAATATTACCGCCGAGATGATAGGTTGGGTTAGGTTAGGTTATATTACGTTATTGATGTATATGAAGGTTCCACGGAGACGTAGAGGCCAACTGGCCAGGAATGTTGTCAAGTATTACCGCCGAGATGATAGGTTGGGTTAGGTTAGGTAATATTATGTTGTTGATGTATATGAAGGTCCCACGGAGACGTAGAGGCCATCAAGCCAGTAATTTTGTCAAATATTACCGCCGAGATGTTACGTAGGTTTAGGTTAGGTTAAATTACGTTCTTGATGTATATAAAAGTCCCACGGAGACGTAGAGGCCAACTCGCCAGGAATGTTGTCAAATATTACCGCCCAGATGATAGGTTGGGTTAGGTTAGGTTATATTACGTTATTGATGTATATAAAAGTCCCACGGAGACGTAGAGGCCAACTCGCCAGGAATGTTGTCAAGTATTACCGCCGAGATGATAGGTTGGGTTAGGTTAGGTAATATTATGTTATTGATATATATGAAGGTCCCACGGAGACGTAGAGGCCATCAAGCCAGGAATGATGTCAAATATTAGTGCCGAGATGTTAGGTTGGGTTAGGTTAGGTTATATTACGTTATTGATGTATATGAAGGTCGCACGGAGACGTAGAGGCCGACTCGCCAGGAATGTTGTCAAATATTACCGCCGAGATGATAGGTTGGTTTAGGTTTGGTTATATTACGTTATTGATGTATATGAAGATCCCACGGAGAGGTAGAGGCCAACTCGCCAAGAATGTTGTCAAATATTAGTGCCGAGACGTTAGGTTTGGTTAGGTTAGGTTATATTACGTTATTGATGTATATAAAATTCCCACGGAGACGTAGAGGCCAACTCGCCTGGAATGTTGTCAAATATTAGTGCCGAGATCTTAGGTTGGGTTAGGTTAGGTTATATTACGTTATTGATGTATAAGAAGGCCCCACGGAGACGTAGAGGCCAACTCGCCAGGAATGTTGTCAAATATTACCGCCGAGATGTTAGGTTGGGTTAGGTTAGGTTAAATTACGTTATTGATGTATATAAAAGTCCCACGGAGACGTAGAGGCCAACTCGCCAGGAATGTTGTCAAATATTACTGCCGAGAGGATAGGTTCGGTTAGGTTAGATTATATTACGTTATTGATGTATATGAAGGTCTCACGGAGAGGTAGAGGCCAACTCGCCAGGAATGTTGTCAAATATTAGTGCCGAGATGTTAGGTTGGGTTAGGTTAGGTTATATTACGTTATTGATGTATATGAAGGTCGCACGGAGACGTAGAGGCCGACTCGCCAGGAATGTTGTCAAATATTACCGCCGAGATGATAGGTTGGTTTAGGTTTGGTTATATTACGTTATTGATGTATATGAAGATCCCACGGAGACGTAGAGACCAACACTCCAGGAATGTTGCCGAATATTACCGCCGAGATGTTACGTTGGGTTAGGTTAGGGTAAATTACGTTTTGATGTATATAAAAGTCCCACGGAGGCGTAGAGGCCAACTAGCCAGGAATGATGTCAAATATTACCGCCGTGATGATAGGTTGGGTTAGGTTAGGTTATATTACGTTATTGATGTATATGAAGGTTCCACGGAGACGTAGAGGCCAACTCGCCAGGAATGTTGTCAAGTATTACCGCCGAGATGATAGGTTGGGTTAGGTTAGGTTATCTTACGTTATTGATGTATATGAAGGTTCCACGGAGACGCAGAGGCCAACGGACCAGGAATGTTGTCAAATATTACCGCCGAGATTATAGGTTGGTTTAGGTTAGATTATATTACGTTATTGATGTATATGAAGGTCTCACGGAGAGGTAGAGGCCAACTCGCCAGGAATGTTGTCAAATATTAGTGCCGAGATGTTAGGTTGGGTTAGGTTAGGTTATATTACGTTATTGATGTATATAATATTCCCACGGAGACGTAGAGGCCAACTCGCCTGGAATGTTGTCAAATATTAGTGCCGAGATGATAGGTTGGGTTAGGTTACGTTATATTACGTTATTGATGTATATGAAGGTCGCACGGAGACGTAGAGGCCGACTCGCCAGGAATGTTGTCAAATATTACCGCCGAGATGATAGGTTGGTTTAGGTTTGGTTATATTACGTTATTGATGTATATGAAGATCCCACGGAGACGTAGAGACCAACACTCCAGGAATGTTGCCGAATATTAACGCCGAGATGATAGGTTGGGTTAGGTTAGGTTATATTACGTTACTGATGTATATGAAGGTTTCACGGAGACGCCGAGGCCAACTCACCAGGAATGTTGTCAAATATTACCGCCGAGATGATAGGTTGGGTTAGGTTAGGTTATATTACGTTATTGATGTACATGAAGGTTCCACGGAGACGTAGAGGCCAACTGACCAGGAATGTTGTCAAATATTACCGCCGAGATGTTAGGTTGGGTTAGGTTAGGTTAAATTACGTTATTAATGTATATAAAAGTCCCACAGAGACGTAGAGGCCAACTCGACAGGAATGATGTCAAATATTACCGCCGAGATGATAGGTTGGGTTAGGTTAGGTTATATTACGTTATTGATGTATATGAAGGTTCCACGGAGACGTAGAGGCCAACTGGCCAGGAATGTTGTCAAGTATTACCGCCGAGATGATAGGTTGGGTTAGGTTAGGTGATATTACGTTATTGATGTATATAAAATTCCCACGGAGACGTAGAGGCCAACTCGCCTGGAATGTTGTCAAATATTAGTGCGGAGATGATAGGTTGGGTTAGGTTACGTTATATTACGTTATTGATGTATATGAAGGTCGCACGGAGACGTAGAGGCCGACTCGCCAGGAATGTTGTCAAATATTACCGCCGAGATGATAGGTTGGTTTAGGTTTGGTTATATTACGTTATTGATGTATATGAAGATCCCACGGAGACGTTGAGACCAACACTCCAGGAATATTGCCGAATATTACCGCCGAGATGATACGTTGGGTTAGGTTAGGTTATGTTACGTTATTGATGTATATAAAAGTCACACGGAGACGTAGAGGCCAACTCGCCAGGAATGTTGTCAAGTATTACCGCCGAGATGATAGGTTGGGTTAGGTTAGGTAATATTATGTTACTGATGTATATGAAGGTCCCACGGAGACGTAGAGGCCATCAAGCCAGGAATGTTGTCAAATATTAGTGCCGAGATGTTAGGTTGGGTTAGGTTAGGTTATATTACGTTATTGATGTATATAAAATTCCCACGGAGACGTAGAGGCCAACTCGCCTGGAATGTTGTCAAATATTACCGCCGAGATGATAGGTTGGTTTAGGTTAGGTTATATTACGTTATTGATGTATATGAAGATCCCACGGACACGTAGGGACCAACACTCCAGGAATGTTGCCGAATATTATCGCCGAGATGTTACGTTGGGTTAGGTTAGGGTAAATTACGTTTTGATGTATATAAAAGTCCCACGGAGGCGTAGAGGCCAACTCGCCAGGAATGATGTCAAATATTACCGCCGAGATGATAGGTTGGGTTAGGTTAGGTTATATTACGTTATTGATGTATATGAAGGTCCCACGGAGACGTAGAGGCCATCAAGCCAGGAATGTTGTCAAATATTACCCCCGAGATGTTACGTAGGTTTAGGTTAGGTTAAATTACGTTATTGATGTATATAAAAGTCCCACGGAGACGTAGAGGCCAACTCGCCAGGAATGTTGTCAAATATTACCGCCGAGATGATAGGTTGGGTTAGGTTAGGTTATATTAAGTTATTGATGTATATGATGGATCCACGGAGACGCAGAGGCCAACGGACCAGGAATGTTGTCAAATATTACCGCCGAGATGACAGGTTGGGTTAGGTTAGATTATATTACGTTATTGATGTATATGAAGGTCTCACGGAGAGGTAGAGGCCAACTCGCCAGGAATGTTGTCAAATATTAGTGCCGAGATGTTAGGTTGGGTTAGGTTAGGTTATATTACGTTATTGATGTATATAAAATTCCCACGGAGACGTAGAGGCCAACTCGCCTGGAATGTTGTCAAATATTAGTGCCGAGATGATAGGTTGGGTTAGGTTACGTTATATTACGTTATTGATGTATATGAAGGTCGCACGGAGACGTAGAGGCCGACTCGCCAGGAATGTTGTCAAATATTACCGCCGAGATGATAGGTTGGTTTAGGTTTGGTTATATTACGTTATTGATGTATATGAAGATCCCACGGAGACGTAGAGACCAACACTCCAGGAATGTTGCCGAATATTACCGCCGAGATGATAGGTTGGGTTAGGTTAGGTTATATTACGTTACTGATGTATATGAAGGTTTCACGGAGACGCCGAGGCCAACTGACCAGGAATGTTGTCAAATATTACCGCCGAGATGATAGGTTGGGTTAGGTTAGGTTATATTACGTTATTGATGTACATGAAGGTTCCACGGAGACGTAGAGGCCAACTCGCCAGGAATGTTGTCAAATATTACCGCCGAGATGTTAGGTTGGGTTAGGTTAGGTTAAATTACGTTATTGATGTATATAAAAGTCCCACGGAGACGTAGAGGCCAACTCGCCAGGAATGTTGTCAAATATTACTGCCGAGAGGATAGGTTGGGTTAGGTTAGATTATATTACGTTATTGATGTATATGAAGGTCTCACGGAGAGGTAGAGGCCAACTCGCCTGGAATGTTGTCAAATATTAGTGCCGAGATCTTAGGTTGGGTTAGGTTACGTTATGTTACGTTATTGATGTATATGAAGGTCGCACGGAGACGTAGAGGCCGACTCGCCAGGAATGTTGTCAAATATTACCGCCGAGATGATAGGTTGTTTTAGGTTTGGTTATATCACGTTATTGATGTATATGAAGGTCCCACGGAGACGTAGAGACCCACACTCGAGGAATGTTGCCGAATATTACCGCCGAGATAATACGTTGGGTTAGGTTAGGGTAAATTACGTTTTGATGTATATAAAAGTCCCACGGAAGCGTAGAGGCCAACTCGCCAGGAATGTTGTCAAATATTACCGCCGAGATGATAGGTTGGGTTAGGTTAGGTTATATTACGTTATTTATGTATATGAAGGTTCCACGGAGACGTAGAGGCCAACTCGACAGGAATGTTTTCAAATATAACCGCCGAGATGATAGGTTGGGTTAGGTTAGGTGATATTACGTTATTGATGTATATAAAATTCCCACGGAGACGTAGAGGCCAACTCGCCTGGAATGTTGTCAAATATTAGTGCGGAGATGATAGGTTGGGTTAGGTTACGTTATATTACGTTATTGATGTATATGAAGGTCGCACGGAGACGTAGAGGCCGACTCGCCAGGAATGTTGTCAAATATTACCGCCGAGATGATAGGTTGGTTTAGGTTTGGTTATATTACGTTATTGATGTATATGAAGATCCCACGGAGACGTAGAGACCAACACTCCAGGAATGTTGCCGAATATTACCGCCGAGATGATACGTTGGGTTAGGTTAGGGTAAATTACGTTTTGATGTATATAAAAGTCCCACGGAGGCGTAGAGGCCAACTCGCCAGGGATGATGTCAAATATTACCGCCGAGATGATAGGTTGGGTTAGGTTAGGTTATATTACGTTATTGATATATATGAAGGTCCCACGGAGACGTAGAGGCCATCAAGCCAGGAATGTTGTCAAATAGTACCGCCGAGATGTTACGTAGGTTTAGGTTAGGTTAAATTACGTTATTGATGTATATAAAAGTCCCACGGAGACGTAGAGACCAACACTCCAGGAATGTTGCCGAATATTACCGCCGAGATGATAGGTTGGGTTAGGTTAGGTTATATTGCGTTACTGATGTATATGAAGGTTTCACGGAGACGCCGAGGCCAACTGACCAGGAATGTTGTCAGATATTACCGCCGAGATGATAGGTTGGGTTAGGTTAGATTATATTACGCTATTGATGTATATGAAGGTCTCACGGAGATGTAGAGGCCAACTCGCCAGGAATGTTGTCAAATATTAGTGCCGAGATGTTACGTAGGTTTAGGTTAGGTTAAATTACGTTTTGATGTATATAAAAGTCCCACGGAGACGTAGAAGCCAACTCGCCTGGAATGTTGTCAAATATTAGTGCCGAGATGATAGGTTGGGTTAGGTTACGTTATATTACGTTATTTATGTATATGAAGGTTCCACGGAGACGTAGAGGCCAACTCGACAGGAATGTTTTCAAATATAACCGCCGAGATGATAGGTTGGGTTAGGTTAGGTTATATTACGTTATTGATGTACATGAAGGTTCCACGGAGACGTAGAGGCCAACTGACCAGGAATGTTGTCAAATATTACCGCCGAGATGATAGGTTGGGTTAGGTTAGATTATATTAAGTTATTGATGTATATGAAGGTTCCACGGAGACGCAGAGGCCAACGGACCAGGAATGTTGTCAAATATTACCGCCGAGATGACAGGTTGGGTTAGGTTAGATTATATTACGTTATTGATGTATATGAAGGTCTCACGGAGACGTAGAGACCAACACTCCAGGAATGTTGCCGAATATTACCGCCGAGATGATACGTTGGGTTAGGTTAGGGTAAATTACGTTTTGATGTATATAAAAGTCCCACGGAGGCGTAGAGGCCAACTCGCCAGGAATGATGTCAAACATTACCGCCGAGATGATAGGTTCGGTTAGGTTAGGTTATATTACGTTATTGATGTATATAAAATTCCCACGGAGACGTAGAGGCCAACTCGCCTGGAATGTTGTCAAATATTAGTGCCGAGATGATAGGTTGGGTTAGGTTAGGTAATATTATGTTATTGATGTATATGAAGGTCGCACGGAGACGTAGAGGCCATCAAGCCAGTAATGTTGTCAAATATTACCGCCGAGATGTTACGTAGGTTTAGGTTAGGTTAAATTACGATCTTGATGTATATAAAAGTCCCACGGAGACGTAGAGGCCAACTCGCCAGGAATGTTGTCAAATATTACCGCCGAGATGATAGGTTGGGTTAGGTTAGGTTATGTTACGTTATTGATGTATATAAAAGTCACACGGAGACGTAGAGGCCAACTCGCCAGGAATGTTGTCAAGTATTACCGCCGAGATGATAGGTTGGGTTAGGTTAGGTAATATTATGTTATTGATGTATATGAAGGTCCCACGGAGACGTAGAGGCCATCAAGCCAGGAATGATGTCAAATATTAGTGCCGAGATGTTAGGTTGGGTTAGGTTAGGTTATATTACGTTATTGATGTATATAAAATTCCCACGGAGACGTAGAGGCCAACTCGCCTGGAATGTTGTCAAATATTACCGCCGAGATGATAGGTTGGTTTAGGTTAGGTTATATTACGTTATTGATGTATATGAAGATCCCACGGACACGTAGGGACCAACACTCCAGGAATGTTGCCGAATATTATCGCCGAGATGTTACGTTGGGTTAGGTTAGGGTAAATTACGTTTTGATGTATATAAAAGTCCCACGGAGGCGTAGAGGCCAACTCGCCAGGAATGATGTCAAATATTACCGCCGAGATGATAGGTTGGGTTAGGTTAGGTTATATTACGTTATTGATGTATATGAAGGTCCCACGGAGACGTAGAGGCCATCAAGCCACGAATGTTGTCAAATATTACCGCCGAGATGTTACGTAGGTTTAGGTTAGGTTAAATTACGTTATTGATGTATATAAAAGTCCCACGGAGACGTAGAGGCCAACTCGCCAGGAATGTTGTCAAATATTACCGCCGAGATGATAGGTTGGGTTAGGTTAGGTTATATTAAGTTATTGATGTATATGAAGGTTCCACGGAGACGCAGAGGCCAACGGACCAGGAATGTTGTCAAATGTTACCGCCGAGATGACAGGTTGGGTTAGGTTAGATTATATTACGTTATTGATGTATATGAAGGTCTCACGGAGAGGTAGAGGCCAACTCGCCAGGAATGTTGTCAAATATTAGTGCCGAGATGTTAGGTTGGGTTAGGTTAGGTTATATTACGTTATTGATGTATATAAAATTCCCACGGAGACGTAGAGGCCAACTCGCCTGGAATGTTGTCAAATATTAGTGCCGAGATGATAGGTTGGGTTAGGTTACGTTATATTACGTTATTGATGTATATGAAGGTCGCACGGAGACGTAGAGGCCGACTCGCCAGGAATGTTGTCAAATATTACCGCCGAGATGATAGGTTGGTTTAGGTTTGGTTATATTACGTTATTGATGTATATGAAGATCCCACGGAGACGTAGAGACCAACACTCCAGGAATGTTGCCGAATATTACCGCCGAGATGATAGGTTGGGTTAGGTTAGGTTATATTACGTTACTGATGTATATGAAGGTTTCACGGAGACGCCGAGGCCAACTGACCAGGAATGTTGTCAGATATTACCGCCGAGATGATAGGTTGGGTTAGGTTAGGTTATATTACGTTATTGATGTACATGAAGGTTCCACGGAGACGTAGTGGCCAACTCGACCGGAATGTTTTCAAATATAACCGCCGAGATGATAGGTTGGGTTAGGTTAGGTTATATTACGTTATTGATGTACATGAAGGTTCCACGGAGACGTAGAGGCCAACTGACCAGGAATGTTGTCAAATATTGCCGCCGAGATGATAGGTTGGGTTAGGTTAGATTATATTAAGTTATTGATGTATATGAAGGTTCCACGGAGACGCAGAGGCCAACGGACCAGGAATGTTGTCAAATATTACCGCCGAGATGACAGGTTGGGTTAGGTTAGATTATATTACGTTATTGATGTATATGAAGGTCTCACGGAGACGTAGAGACCAACACTCCAGGAATGTTGCCGAATATTACCGCCGAGATGATACGTTGGGTTAGGTTAGGGTAAATTACGTTTTGATGTATATAAAAGTCCCACGGAGGCGTAGAGGCCAACTCGCCAGGAATGATGTCAAACATTACCGCCGAGATGATAGGTTGGGTTAGGTTAGGTTATATTACGTTATTGATGTATATAAAATTCCCACGGAGACGTAGAGGCCAACTCGCCTGGAATGTTGTCAAATATTAGTGCCGAGATGATAGGTTGGGTTAGGTTAGGTAATATTATGTTATTGATGTATATGAAGGTCGCACGGAGACGTAGAGGCCATCAAGCCAGTAATGTTGTCAAATATTACCGCCGAGATGTTACGTAGGTTTAGGTTAGGTTAAATTACGTTCTTGATGTATATAAAAGTCCCACGGAGACGTAGAGGCCAACTCGCCAGGAATGTTGTCAAATATTACCGCCGAGATGATAGGTTGGGTTAGGTTAGGTTATGTTACGTTATTGATGTATATAAAAGTCACACGGAGACGTAGAGGCCAACTCGCCAGGAATGTTGTCAAGTATTACCGCCGAGATGATAGGTTGGGTTAGGTTAGGTAATATTATGTTATTGATGTATATGAAGGTCCCACGGAGACGTAGAGGCCATCAAGCCAGGAATGATGTCAAATATTAGTGCCGAGATGTTAGGTTGGGTTAGGTTAGGTTATATTACGTTATTGATGTATATAAAATTCCCACGGAGACGTAGAGGCCAACTCGCCTGGAATGTTGTCAAATATTACCGCCGAGATGATAGGTTGGTTTAGGTTAGGTTATATTACGTTATTGATGTATATCAAGATCCCACGGACACGTAGGGACCAACACTCCAGGAATGTTGCCGAATATTATCGCCGAGATGTTACGTTGGGTTAGGTTAGGGTAAATTACGTTTTGATGTATATAAAAGTCCCACGGAGGCGTAGAGGCCAACTCGCCAGGAATGATGTCAAATATTACCGCCGAGATGATAGGTTGGGTTAGGTTAGGTTATATTACGTTATTGATGTATATGAAGGTCCCACGGAGACGTAGAGGCCATCAAGCCACGAATGTTGTCAAATATTACCGCCGAGATGTTACGTAGGTTTAGGTTAGGTTAAATTACGTTATTGATGTATATAAAAGTCCCACGGAGACGTAGAGGCCAACTCGCCAGGAATGTTGTCAAATATTACCGCCGAGATGATAGGTTGGGTTAGGTTAGGTTATATTAAGTTATTGATGTATATGAAGGTTCCACGGAGACGCAGAGGCCAACGGACCAGGAATGTTGTCAAATGTTACCGCCGAGATGACAGGTTGGGTTAGGTTAGATTATATTACGTTATTGATGTATATGAAGGTCTCACGGAGAGGTAGAGGCCAACTCGCCAGGAATGTTGTCAAATATTAGTGCCGAGATGTTAGGTTGGGTTAGGTTAGGTTATATTACGTTATTGATGTATATAAAATTCCCACGGAGACGTAGAGGCCAACTCGCCTGGAATGTTGTCAAATATTAGTGCCGAGATGATAGGTTGGGTTAGGTTACGTTATATTACGTTATTGATGTATATGAAGGTCGCACGGAGACGTAGAGGCCGACTCGCCAGGAATGTTGTCAAATATTACCGCCGAGATGATAGGTTGGTTTAGGTTTGGTTATATTACGTTATTGATGTATATGAAGATCCCACGGAGACGTAGAGACCAACACTCCAGGAATGTTGCCGAATATTACCGCCGAGATGATAGGTTGGGTTAGGTTAGGTTATATTACGTTACTGATGTATATGAAGGTTTCACGGAGACGCCGAGGCCAACTGACCAGGAATGTTGTCAAATATTACCGCCGAGATGATAGGTTGGGTTAGGTTAGGTTATATTACGTTATTGATGTACATGAAGGTTCCACGGAGACGTAGAGGCCAACTGACCAGGAATGTTGTCAAATATTACCGCCGAGATGTTAGGTTGGGTTAGGTTAGGTTAAATTACGTTATTAATGTATATAAAAGTCCCACAGAGACGTAGAGGCCAACTCGACAGGAATGATGTCAAATATTACCGCCGAGATGATAGGTTGGGTTAGGTTAGGTTGTATTACGTTATTGATGTATATGAAGGTTCCACGGAGACGTAGAGGCCAACTCGCCAGGAATGTTGTCAAGTATTACCGTCGAGATGATAGGTTGGGTTAGGTTAGATTATATTACGCTATTGATGTATATGAAGGTCTCACGGAGATGTAGAGGCCAACTCGCCAGGAATGTTGTCAAATATTAGTGCCGAGATGTTACGTAGGTTTAGGTTAGGTTAAATTACGTTTTGATGTATATAAAAGTCCCACGGAGACGTAGAAGCCAACTCGCCTGGAATGTTGTCAAATATTAGTGCCGAGATGATAGGTTGGGTTAGGTTACGTTATATTACGTTATTTATGTATATGAAGGTTCCACGGAGACGTAGAGGCCAACTCGACAGGAATGTTTTCAAATATAACCGCCGAGATGATAGGTTGGGTTAGGTTAGGTTATATTACGTTATTGATGTACATGAAGGTTCCACGGAGACGTAGAGGCCAACTGACCAGGAATGTTGTCAAATATTACCGCCGAGATGATAGGTTGGGTTAGGTTAGATTATATTACGTTATTGATGTATATGAAGGTCTCACGGAGAGGTAGAGGCCAACTCGCCAAGAATGTTGTCAAATATTAGTGCCGAGACGTTAGGTTGGGTTAGGTTAGGTTATATTACGTTATTGATGTATATGAAGGTCCCACGGAGACGTAGAGGCCAACTCGCCAGGAATGTTGTCAAATATTACCGCCGAGATGTTAGGTTGGGTTAGGTTAGGTTAAATTACGTTATTGATGTATATAAAAGTCCCACGGAGACGTAGAGGCCAACTCGCCAAGAATGTTGTCAAATATTACTGCCGAGAGGATAGGTTGGGTTAGGTTAGATTATATTACGTTATTGATGTATATGAAGGTCTCACGGAGAGGTAGAGGCCAACTCGCCTGGAATGTTGTCAAATATTAGTGCCGAGATCTTAGGTTGGGTTAGGTTACGTTATGTTACGTTATTGATGTATATGAAGGTCGCACGGAGACGTAGAGGCCGACTCGCCAGGAATGTTGTCAAATATTACCGCCGAGATGATAGGTTGTTTTAGGTTTGGTTATATCACGTTATTGATGTATATGAAGGTCCCACGGAGACGTAGAGACCCACACTCGAGGAATGTTGCCGAATATTACCGCCGAGATAATACGTTGGGTTAGGTTAGGGTAAATTACGTTTTGATGTATATAAAAGTCCCACGGAAGCGTAGAGGCCAACTCGCCAGGAATGTTGTCAAATATTACCGCCGAGATGATAGGTTGGGTTAGGTTAGGTTATATTACGTTATTTATGTATATGAAGGTTCCACGGAGACGTAGAGGCCAACTCGACAGGAATGTTTTCAAATATAACCGCCGAGATGATAGGTTGGGTTAGGTTAGGTGATATTACGTTATTGATGTATATAAAATTCCCACGGAGACGTAGAGGCCAACTCGCCTGGAATGTTGTCAAATATTAGTGCGGAGATGATAGGTTGGGTTAGGTTACGTTATATTACGTTATTGATGTATATGAAGGTCGCACGGAGACGTAGAGGCCGACTCGCCAGGAATGTTGTCAAATATTACCGCCGAGATGATAGGTTGGTTTAGGTTTGGTTATATTACGTTATTGATGTATATGAAGATCCCACGGAGACGTAGAGACCAACACTCCAGGAATGTTGCCGAATATTACCGCCGAGATGATACGTTGGGTTAGGTTAGGGTAAATTACGTTTTGATGTATATAAAAGTCCCACGGAGGCGTAGAGGCCAACTCGCCAGGGATGATGTCAAATATTACCGCCGAGATGATAGGTTGGGTTAGGTTAGGTTATATTACGTTATTGATATATATGAAGGTCCCACGGAGACGTAGAGGCCATCAAGCCAGGAATGTTGTCAAATAGTACCGCCGAGATGTTACGTAGGTTTAGGTTAGGTTAAATTACGTTATTGATGTATATAAAAGTCCCACGGAGACGTAGAGACCAACACTCCAGGAATGTTGCCGAATATTACCGCCGAGATGATAGGTTGGGTTAGGTTAGGTTATATTGCGTTACTGATGTATATGAAGGTTTCACGGAGACGCCGAGGCCAACTGACCAGGAATGTTGTCAGATATTACCGCCGAGATGATAGGTTGGGTTAGGTTAGATTATATTACGCTATTGATGTATATGAAGGTCTCACGGAGATGTAGAGGCCAACTCGCCAGGAATGTTGTCAAATATTAGTGCCGAGATGTTACGTAGGTTTAGGTTAGGTTAAATTACGTTTTGATGTATATAAAAGTCCCACGGAGACGTAGAAGCCAACTCGCCTGGAATGTTGTCAAATATTAGTGCCGAGATGATAGGTTGGGTTAGGTTACGTTATATTACGTTATTTATGTATATGAAGGTTCCACGGAGACGTAGAGGCCAACTCGACAGGAATGTTTTCAAATATAACCGCCGAGATGATAGGTTGGGTTAGGTTAGGTTATATTACGTTATTGATGTACATGAAGGTTCCACGGAGACGTAGAGGCCAACTGACCAGGAATGTTGTCAAATATTACCGCCGAGATGATAGGTTGGGTTAGGTTAGATTATATTAAGTTATTGATGTATATGAAGGTTCCACGGAGACGCAGAGGCCAACGGACCAGGAATGTTGTCAAATATTACCGCCGAGATGACAGGTTGGGTTAGGTTAGATTATATTACGTTATTGATGTATATGAAGGTCTCACGGAGACGTAGAGACCAACACTCCAGGAATGTTGCCGAATATTACCGCCGAGATGATACGTTGGGTTAGGTTAGGGTAAATTACGTTTTGATGTATATAAAAGTCCCACGGAGGCGTAGAGGCCAACTCGCCAGGAATGATGTCAAACATTACCGCCGAGATGATAGGTTCGGTTAGGTTAGGTTATATTACGTTATTGATGTATATAAAATTCCCACGGAGACGTAGAGGCCAACTCGCCTGGAATGTTGTCAAATATTAGTGCCGAGATGATAGGTTGGGTTAGGTTAGGTAATATTATGTTATTGATGTATATGAAGGTCGCACGGAGACGTAGAGGCCATCAAGCCAGTAATGTTGTCAAATATTACCGCCGAGATGTTACGTAGGTTTAGGTTAGGTTAAATTACGATCTTGATGTATATAAAAGTCCCACGGAGACGTAGAGGCCAACTCGCCAGGAATGTTGTCAAATATTACCGCCGAGATGATAGGTTGGGTTAGGTTAGGTTATGTTACGTTATTGATGTATATAAAAGTCACACGGAGACGTAGAGGCCAACTCGCCAGGAATGTTGTCAAGTATTACCGCCGAGATGATAGGTTGGGTTAGGTTAGGTAATATTATGTTATTGATGTATATGAAGGTCCCACGGAGACGTAGAGGCCATCAAGCCAGGAATGATGTCAAATATTAGTGCCGAGATGTTAGGTTGGGTTAGGTTAGGTTATATTACGTTATTGATGTATATAAAATTCCCACGGAGACGTAGAGGCCAACTCGCCTGGAATGTTGTCAAATATTACCGCCGAGATGATAGGTTGGTTTAGGTTAGGTTATATTACGTTATTGATGTATATGAAGATCCCACGGACACGTAGGGACCAACACTCCAGGAATGTTGCCGAATATTATCGCCGAGATGTTACGTTGGGTTAGGTTAGGGTAAATTACGTTTTGATGTATATAAAAGTCCCACGGAGGCGTAGAGGCCAACTCGCCAGGAATGATGTCAAATATTACCGCCGAGATGATAGGTTGGGTTAGGTTAGGTTATATTACGTTATTGATGTATATGAAGGTCCCACGGAGACGTAGAGGCCATCAAGCCACGAATGTTGTCAAATATTACCGCCGAGATGTTACGTAGGTTTAGGTTAGGTTAAATTACGTTATTGATGTATATAAAAGTCCCACGGAGACGTAGAGGCCAACTCGCCAGGAATGTTGTCAAATATTACCGCCGAGATGATAGGTTGGGTTAGGTTAGGTTATATTAAGTTATTGATGTATATGAAGGTTCCACGGAGACGCAGAGGCCAACGGACCAGGAATGTTGTCAAATGTTACCGCCGAGATGACAGGTTGGGTTAGGTTAGATTATATTACGTTATTGATGTATATGAAGGTCTCACGGAGAGGTAGAGGCCAACTCGCCAGGAATGTTGTCAAATATTAGTGCCGAGATGTTAGGTTGGGTTAGGTTAGGTTATATTACGTTATTGATGTATATAAAATTCCCACGGAGACGTAGAGGCCAACTCGCCTGGAATGTTGTCAAATATTAGTGCCGAGATGATAGGTTGGGTTAGGTTACGTTATATTACGTTATTGATGTATATGAAGGTCGCACGGAGACGTAGAGGCCGACTCGCCAGGAATGTTGTCAAATATTACCGCCGAGATGATAGGTTGGTTTAGGTTTGGTTATATTACGTTATTGATGTATATGAAGATCCCACGGAGACGTAGAGACCAACACTCCAGGAATGTTGCCGAATATTACCGCCGAGATGATAGGTTGGGTTAGGTTAGGTTATATTACGTTACTGATGTATATGAAGGTTTCACGGAGACGCCGAGGCCAACTGACCAGGAATGTTGTCAGATATTACCGCCGAGATGATAGGTTGGGTTAGGTTAGGTTATATTACGTTATTGATGTACATGAAGGTTCCACGGAGACGTAGTGGCCAACTCGACCGGAATGTTTTCAAATATAACCGCCGAGATGATAGGTTGGGTTAGGTTAGGTTATATTACGTTATTGATGTACATGAAGGTTCCACGGAGACGTAGAGGCCAACTGACCAGGAATGTTGTCAAATATTACCGCCGAGATGATAGGTTGGGTTAGGTTAGATTATATTAAGTTATTGATGTATATGAAGGTTCCACGGAGACGCAGAGGCCAACGGACCAGGAATGTTGTCAAATATTACCGCCGAGATGACAGGTTGGGTTAGGTTAGATTATATTACGTTATTGATGTATATGAAGGTCTCACGGAGACGTAGAGACCAACACTCCAGGAATGTTGCCGAATATTACCGCCGAGATGATACGTTGGGTTAGGTTAGGGTAAATTACGTTTTGATGTATATAAAAGTCCCACGGAGGCGTAGAGGCCAACTCGCCAGGAATGATGTCAAACATTACCGCCGAGATGATAGGTTGGGTTAGGTTAGGTTATATTACGTTATTGATGTATATAAAATTCCCACGGAGACGTAGAGGCCAACTCGCCTGGAATGTTGTCAAATATTAGTGCCGAGATGATAGGTTGGGTTAGGTTAGGTAATATTATGTTATTGATGTATATGAAGGTCGCACGGAGACGTAGAGGCCATCAAGCCAGTAATGTTGTCAAATATTACCGCCGAGATGTTACGTAGGTTTAGGTTAGGTTAAATTACGTTCTTGATGTATATAAAAGTCCCACGGAGACGTAGAGGCCAACTCGCCAGGAATGTTGTCAAATATTACCGCCGAGATGATAGGTTGGGTTAGGTTAGGTTATGTTACGTTATTGATGTATATAAAAGTCACACGGAGACGTAGAGGCCAACTCGCCAGGAATGTTGTCAAGTATTACCGCCGAGATGATAGGTTGGGTTAGGTTAGGTAATATTATGTTATTGATGTATATGAAGGTCCCACGGAGACGTAGAGGCCATCAAGCCAGGAATGATGTCAAATATTAGTGCCGAGATGTTAGGTTGGGTTAGGTTAGGTTATATTACGTTATTGATGTATATAAAATTCCCACGGAGACGTAGAGGCCAACTCGCCTGGAATGTTGTCAAATATTACCGCCGAGATGATAGGTTGGTTTAGGTTAGGTTATATTACGTTATTGATGTATATCAAGATCCCACGGACACGTAGGGACCAACACTCCAGGAATGTTGCCGAATATTATCGCCGAGATGTTACGTTGGGTTAGGTTAGGGTAAATTACGTTTTGATGTATATAAAAGTCCCACGGAGGCGTAGAGGCCAACTCGCCAGGAATGATGTCAAATATTACCGCCGAGATGATAGGTTGGGTTAGGTTAGGTTATATTACGTTATTGATGTATATGAAGGTCCCACGGAGACGTAGAGGCCATCAAGCCACGAATGTTGTCAAATATTACCGCCGAGATGTTACGTAGGTTTAGGTTAGGTTAAATTACGTTATTGATGTATATAAAAGTCCCACGGAGACGTAGAGGCCAACTCGCCAGGAATGTTGTCAAATATTACCGCCGAGATGATAGGTTGGGTTAGGTTAGGTTATATTAAGTTATTGATGTATATGAAGGTTCCACGGAGACGCAGAGGCCAACGGACCAGGAATGTTGTCAAATGTTACCGCCGAGATGACAGGTTGGGTTAGGTTAGATTATATTACGTTATTGATGTATATGAAGGTCTCACGGAGAGGTAGAGGCCAACTCGCCAGGAATGTTGTCAAATATTAGTGCCGAGATGTTAGGTTGGGTTAGGTTAGGTTATATTACGTTATTGATGTATATAAAATTCCCACGGAGACGTAGAGGCCAACTCGCCTGGAATGTTGTCAAATATTAGTGCCGAGATGATAGGTTGGGTTAGGTTACGTTATATTACGTTATTGATGTATATGAAGGTCGCACGGAGACGTAGAGGCCGACTCGCCAGGAATGTTGTCAAATATTACCGCCGAGATGATAGGTTGGTTTAGGTTTGGTTATATTACGTTATTGATGTATATGAAGATCCCACGGAGACGTAGAGACCAACACTCCAGGAATGTTGCCGAATATTACCGCCGAGATGATAGGTTGGGTTAGGTTAGGTTATATTACGTTACTGATGTATATGAAGGTTTCACGGAGACGCCGAGGCCAACTGACCAGGAATGTTGTCAGATATTACCGCCGAGATGATAGGTTGGGTTAGGTTAGGTTATATTACGTTATTGATGTACATGAAGGTTCCACGGAGACGTAGTGGCCAACTCGACCGGAATGTTTTCAAATATAACCGCCGAGATGATAGGTTGGGTTAGGTTAGGTTATATTACGTTATTGATGTACATGAAGGTTCCACGGAGACGTAGAGGCCAACTGACCAGGAATGTTGTCAAATATTACCGCCGAGATGATAGGTTGGGTTAGGTTAGATTATATTAAGTTATTGATGTATATGAAGGTTCCACGGAGACGCAGAGGCCAACGGACCAGGAATGTTGTCAAATATTACCGCCGAGATGACAGGTTGGGTTAGGTTAGATTATATTACGTTATTGATGTATATGAAGGTCTCACGGAGACGTAGAGACCAACACTCCAGGAATGTTGCCGAATATTACCGCCGAGATGATACGTTGGGTTAGGTTAGGGTAAATTACGTTTTGATGTATATAAAAGTCCCACGGAGGCGTAGAGGCCAACTCGCCAGGAATGATGTCAAACATTACCGCCGAGATGATAGGTTGGGTTAGGTTAGGTTATATTACGTTATTGATGTATATAAAATTCCCACGGAGACGTAGAGGCCAACTCGCCTGGAATGTTGTCAAATATTAGTGCCGAGATGATAGGTTGGGTTAGGTTAGGTAATATTATGTTATTGATGTATATGAAGGTCGCACGGAGACGTAGAGGCCATCAAGCCAGTAATGTTGTCAAATATTACCGCCGAGATGTTACGTAGGTTTAGGTTAGGTTAAATTACGTTCTTGATGTATATAAAAGTCCCACGGAGACGTAGAGGCCAACTCGCCAGGAATGTTGTCAAATATTACCGCCGAGATGATAGGTTGGGTTAGGTTAGGTTATGTTACGTTATTGATGTATATAAAAGTCACACGGAGACGTAGAGGCCAACTCGCCAGGAATGTTGTCAAGTATTACCGCCGAGATGATAGGTTGGGTTAGGTTAGGTAATATTATGTTATTGATGTATATGAAGGTCCCACGGAGACGTAGAGGCCATCAAGCCAGGAATGATGTCAAATATTAGTGCCGAGATGTTAGGTTGGGTTAGGTTAGGTTATATTACGTTATTGATGTATATAAAATTCCCACGGAGACGTAGAGGCCAACTCGCCTGGAATGTTGTCAAATATTACCGCCGAGATGATAGGTTGGTTTAGGTTAGGTTATATTACGTTATTGATGTATATCAAGATCCCACGGACACGTAGGGACCAACACTCCAGGAATGTTGCCGAATATTATCGCCGAGATGTTACGTTGGGTTAGGTTAGGGTAAATTACGTTTTGATGTATATAAAAGTCCCACGGAGGCGTAGAGGCCAACTCGCCAGGAATGATGTCAAATATTACCGCCGAGATGATAGGTTGGGTTAGGTTAGGTTATATTACGTTATTGATGTATATGAAGGTCCCACGGAGACGTAGAGGCCATCAAGCCACGAATGTTGTCAAATATTACCGCCGAGATGTTACGTAGGTTTAGGTTAGGTTAAATTACGTTATTGATGTATATAAAAGTCCCACGGAGACGTAGAGGCCAACTCGCCAGGAATGTTGTCAAATATTACCGCCGAGATGATAGGTTGGGTTAGGTTAGGTTATATTAAGTTATTGATGTATATGAAGGTTCCACGGAGACGCAGAGGCCAACGGACCAGGAATGTTGTCAAATGTTACCGCCGAGATGACAGGTTGGGTTAGGTTAGATTATATTACGTTATTGATGTATATGAAGGTCTCACGGAGAGGTAGAGGCCAACTCGCCAGGAATGTTGTCAAATATTAGTGCCGAGATGTTAGGTTGGGTTAGGTTAGGTTATATTACGTTATTGATGTATATAAAATTCCCACGGAGACGTAGAGGCCAACTCGCCTGGAATGTTGTCAAATATTAGTGCCGAGATGATAGGTTGGGTTAGGTTACGTTATATTACGTTATTGATGTATATGAAGGTCGCACGGAGACGTAGAGGCCGACTCGCCAGGAATGTTGTCAAATATTACCGCCGAGATGATAGGTTGGTTTAGGTTTGGTTATATTACGTTATTGATGTATATGAAGATCCCACGGAGACGTAGAGACCAACACTCCAGGAATGTTGCCGAATATTACCGCCGAGATGATAGGTTGGGTTAGGTTAGGTTATATTACGTTACTGATGTATATGAAGGTTTCACGGAGACGCCGAGGCCAACTGACCAGGAATGTTGTCAAATATTACCGCCGAGATGATAGGTTGGGTTAGGTTAGGTTATATTACGTTATTGATGTACATGAAGGTTCCACGGAGACGTAGAGGCCAACTGACCAGGAATGTTGTCAAATATTACCGCCGAGATGTTAGGTTGGGTTAGGTTAGGTTAAATTACGTTATTAATGTATATAAAAGTCCCACAGAGACGTAGAGGCCAACTCGACAGGAATGATGTCAAATATTACCGCCGAGATGATAGGTTGGGTTAGGTTAGGTTGTATTACGTTATTGATGTATATGAAGGTTCCACGGAGACGTAGAGGCCAACTCGCCAGGAATGTTGTCAAGTATTACCGTCGAGATGATAGGTTGGGTTAGGTTAGATTATATTACGCTATTGATGTATATGAAGGTCTCACGGAGATGTAGAGGCCAACTCGCCAGGAATGTTGTCAAATATTAGTGCCGAGATGTTACGTAGGTTTAGGTTAGGTTAAATTACGTTTTGATGTATATAAAAGTCCCACGGAGACGTAGAAGCCAACTCGCCAAGAATGTTGTCAAATATTACTGCCGAGAGGATAGGTTGGGTTAGGTTAGATTATATTACGTTATTGATGTATATGAAGGTCTCACGGAGAGGTAGAGGCCAACTCGCCTGGAATGTTGTCAAATATTAGTGCCGAGATCTTAGGTTGGGTTAGGTTACGTTATGTTACGTTATTGATGTATATGAAGGTCGCACGGAGACGTAGAGGCCGACTCGCCAGGAATGTTGTCAAATATTACCGCCGAGATGATAGGTTGTTTTAGGTTTGGTTATATCACGTTATTGATGTATATGAAGGTCCCACGGAGACGTAGAGACCCACACTCGAGGAATGTTGCCGAATATTACCGCCGAGATGATACGTTGGGTTAGGTTAGGGTAAATTACGTTTTGATGTATATAAAAGTCCCACGGAAGCGTAGAGGCCAACTCGCCAGGAATGTTGTCAAATATTACCGCCGAGATGATAGGTTGGGTTAGGTTAGGTTATATTACGTTATTTATGTATATGAAGGTTCCACGGAGACGTAGAGGCCAACTCGACAGGAATGTTTTCAAATATAACCGCCGAGATGATAGGTTGGGTTAGGTTAGGTGATATTACGTTATTGATGTATATAAAATTCCCACGGAGACGTAGAGGCCAACTCGCCTGGAATGTTGTCAAATATTAGTGCGGAGATGATAGGTTGGGTTAGGTTACGTTATATTACGTTATTGATGTATATGAAGGTCGCACGGAGACGTAGAGGCCGACTCGCCAGGAATGTTGTCAAATATTACCGCCGAGATGATAGGTTGGTTTAGGTTTGGTTATATTACGTTATTGATGTATATGAAGATCCCACGGAGACGTAGAGACCAACACACCAGGAATGTTGCCGAATATTACCGCCGAGATGATACGTTGGGTTAGGTTAGGGTAAATTACGTTTTGATGTATATAAAAGTCCCACGGAGGCGTAGAGGCCAACTCGCCAGGGATGATGTCAAATATTACCGCCGAGATGATAGGTTGGGTTAGGTTAGGTTATATTACGTTATTGATATATATGAAGGTCCCACGGAGACGTAGAGGCCATCAAGCCAGGAATGTTGTCAAATAGTACCGCCGAGATGTTACGTAGGTTTAGGTTAGGTTAAATTACGTTATTGATGTATATAAAAGTCCCACGGAGACGTAGAGACCAACACTCCAGGAATGTTGCCGAATATTACCGCCGAGATGATAGGTTGGGTTAGGTTAGGTTATATTGCGTTACTGATGTATATGAAGGTTTCACGGAGACGCCGAGGCCAACTGACCAGGAATGTTGTCAGATATTACCGCCGAGATGATAGGTTGGGTTAGGTTAGATTATATTACGCTATTGATGTATATGAAGGTCTCACGGAGATGTAGAGGCCAACTCGCCAGGAATGTTGTCAAATATTAGTGCCGAGATGTTACGTAGGTTTAGGTTAGGTTAAATTACGTTTTGATGTATATAAAAGTCCCACGGAGACGTAGAAGCCAACTCGCCTGGAATGTTGTCAAATATTAGTGCCGAGATGATAGGTTGGGTTAGGTTACGTTATATTACGTTATTTATGTATATGAAGGTTCCACGGAGACGTAGAGGCCAACTCGACAGGAATGTTTTCAAATATAACCGCCGAGATGATAGGTTGGGTTAGGTTAGGTTATATTACGTTATTGATGTACATGAAGGTTCCACGGAGACGTAGAGGCCAACTGACCAGGAATGTTGTCAAATATTACCGCCGAGATGATAGGTTGGGTTAGGTTAGATTATATTAAGTTATTGATGTATATGAAGGTTCCACGGAGACGCAGAGGCCAACGGACCAGGAATGTTGTCAAATATTACCGCCGAGATGACAGGTTGGGTTAGGTTAGATTATATTACGTTATTGATGTATATGAAGGTCTCACGGAGACGTAGAGACCAACACTCCAGGAATGTTGCCGAATATTACCGCCGAGATGATACGTTGGGTTAGGTTAGGGTAAATTACGTTTTGATGTATATAAAAGTCCCACGGAGGCGTAGAGGCCAACTCGCCAGGAATGATGTCAAACATTACCGCCGAGATGATAGGTTGGGTTAGGTTAGGTTATATTACGTTATTGATGTATATAAAATTCCCACGGAGACGTAGAGGCCAACTCGCCTGGAATGTTGTCAAATATTAGTGCCGAGATGATAGGTTGGGTTAGGTTAGGTAATATTATGTTATTGATGTATATGAAGGTCGCACGGAGACGTAGAGGCCATCAAGCCAGTAATGTTGTCAAATATTACCGCCGAGATGTTACGTAGGTTTAGGTTAGGTTAAATTACGTAGTTGATGTATATAAAAGTCCCACGGAGACGTAGAGGCCAACTCGCCAGGAATGTTGTCAAATATTACCGCCGAGATGATAGGTTGGGTTAGGTTAGGTTATGTTACGTTATTGATGTATATAAAAGTCACACGGAGACGTAGAGGCCAACTCGCCAGGAATGTTGTCAAGTATTACCGCCGAGATGATAGGTTGGGTTAGGTTAGGTAATATTATGTTATTGATGTATATGAAGGTCCCACGGAGACGTAGAGGCCATCAAGCCAGGAATGATGTCAAATATTAGTGCCGAGATGTTAGGTTGGGTTAGGTTAGGTTATATTACGTTATTGATGTATATAAAATTCCCACGGAGACGTAGAGGCCAACTCGCCTGGAATGTTGTCAAATATTACCGCCGAGATGATAGGTTGGTTTAGGTTAGGTTATATTACGTTATTGATGTATATGAAGATCCCACGGACGCGTAGGGACCAACACTCCAGGAATGTTGCCGAATATTATCGCCGAGATGTTACGTTGGGTTAGGTTAGGGTAAATTACGTTTTGATGTATATAAAAGTCCCACGGAGGCGTAGAGGCCAACTCGCCAGGAATGATGTCAAATATTACCGCCGAGATGATAGGTTGGGTTAGGTTAGGTTATATTACGTTATTGATGTATATGAAGGTCCCACGGAGACGTAGAGGCCATCAAGCCACGAATGTTGTCAAATATTACCGCCGAGATGTTACGTAGGTTTAGGTTAGGTTAAATTACGTTATTGATGTATATAAAAGTCCCACGGAGACGTAGAGGCCAACTCGCCAGGAATGTTGTCAAATATTACCGCCGAGATGATAGGTTGGGTTAGGTTAGGTTATATTAAGTTATTGATGTATATGAAGGTTCCACGGAGACGCAGAGGCCAACGGACCAGGAATGTTGTCAAATGTTACCGCCGAGATGACAGGTTGGGTTAGGTTAGATTATATTACGTTATTGATGTATATGAAGGTCTCACGGGAGGTAGAGGCCAACTCGCCAGGAATGTTGTCAAATATTAGTGCCGAGATGTTAGGTTGGGTTAGGTTAGGTTATATTACGTTATTGATGTATATAAAATTCCCACGGAGACGTAGAGGCCAACTCGCCTGGAATGTTGTCAAATATTAGTGCCGAGATGATAGGTTGGGTTAGGTTACGTTATATTACGTTATTGATGTATATGAAGGTCGCACGGAGACGTAGAGGCCGACTCGCCAGGAATGTTGTCAAATATTACCGCCGAGATGATAGGTTGGTTTAGGTTTGGTTATATTACGTTATTGATGTATATGAAGATCCCACGGAGACGTAGAGACCAACACTCCAGGAATGTTGCCGAATATTACCGCCGAGATGATAGGTTGGGTTAGGTTAGGTTATATTACGTTACTGATGTATATGAAGGTTTCACGGAGACGCCGAGGCCAACTGACCAGGAATGTTGTCAAATATTACCGCCGAGATGATAGGTTGGGTTAGGTTAGGTTATATTACGTTATTGATGTACATGAAGGTTCCACGGAGACGTAGAGGCCAACTGACCAGGAATGTTGTCAAATATTACCGCCGAGATGTTAGGTTGGGTTAGGTTAGGTTAAATTACGTTATTAATGTATATAAAAGTCCCACAGAGACGTAGAGGCCAACTCGACAGGAATGATGTCAAATATTACCGCCGAGATGATAGGTTGGGTTAGGTTAGGTTGTATTACGTTATTGATGTATATGAAGGTTCCACGGAGACGTAGAGGCCAACTCGCCAGGAATGTTGTCAAGTATTACCGTCGAGATGATAGGTTGGGTTAGGTTAGATTATATTACGCTATTGATGTATATGAAGGTCTCACGGAGATGTAGAGGCCAACTCGCCAGGAATGTTGTCAAATATTAGTGCCGAGATGTTACGTAGGTTTAGGTTAGGTTAAATTACGTTTTGATGTATATAAAAGTCCCACGGAGACGTAGAAGCCAACTCGCCTGGAATGTTGTCAAATATTAGTGCCGAGATGATAGGTTGGGTTAGGTTACGTTATATTACGTTATTTATGTATATGAAGGTTCCACGGAGACGTAGAGGCCAACTCGACAGGAATGTTTTCAAATATAACCGCCGAGATGATAGGTTGGGTTAGGTTAGGTTATATTACGTTATTGATGTACATGAAGGTTCCACGGAGACGTAGAGGCCAACTGACCAGGAATGTTGTCAAATATTACCGCCGAGATGATAGGTTGGGTTAGGTTAGATTATATTACGTTATTGATGTATATGAAGGTCTCACGGAGAGGTAGAGGCCAACTCGCCAAGAATGTTGTCAAATATTAGTGCCGAGACGTTAGGTTGGGTTAGGTTAGGTTATATTACGTTATTGATGTATATGAAGGTCCCACGGAGACGTAGAGGCCAACTCGCCAGGAATGTTGTCAAATATTACCGCCGAGATGTTAGGTTGGGTTAGGTTAGGTTAAATTACGTTATTGATGTATATAAAAGTCCCACGGAGACGTAGAGGCCAACTCGCCAGGAATGTTGTCAAATATTACTGCCGAGAGGATAGGTTGGGTTAGGTTAGATTATATTACGTTATTGATGTATATGAAGGTCTCACGGAGAGGTAGAGGCCAACTCGCCTGGAATGTTGTCAAATATTAGTGCCGAGATCTTAGGTTGGGTTAGGTTACGTTATGTTACGTTATTGATGTATATGAAGGTCGCACGGAGACGTAGAGGCCGACTCGCCAGGAATGTTGTCAAATATTACCGCCGAGATGATAGGTTGTTTTAGGTTTGGTTATATCACGTTATTGATGTATATGAAGGTCCCACGGAGACGTAGAGACCCACACTCGAGGAATGTTGCCGAATATTACCGCCGAGATGATACGTTGGGTTAGGTTAGGGTAAATTACGTTTTGATGTATATAAAAGTCCCACGGAAGCGTAGAGGCCAACTCGCCAGGAATGTTGTCAAATATTACCGCCGAGATGATAGGTTGGGTTAGGTTAGGTGATATTACGTTATTGATGTATATAAAATTCCCACGGAGACGTAGAGGCCAACTCGCCTGGAATGTTGTCAAATATTAGTGCGGAGATGATAGGTTGGGTTAGGTTACGTTATATTACGTTATTGATGTATATGAAGGTCGCACGGAGACGTAGAGGCCGACTCGCCAGGAATGTTGTCAAATATTACCGCCGAGATGATAGGTTGGTTTAGGTTTGGTTATATTACGTTATTGATGTATATGAAGATCCCACGGAGACGTAGAGACCAACACACCAGGAATGTTGCCGAATATTACCGCCGAGATGATACGTTGGGTTAGGTTAGGGTAAATTACGTTTTGATGTATATAAAAGTCCCACGGAGGCGTAGAGGCCAACTCGCCAGGGATGATGTCAAATATTACCGCCGAGATGATAGGTTGGGTTAGGTTAGGTTATATTACGTTATTGATATATATGAAGGTCCCACGGAGACGTAGAGGCCATCAAGCCAGGAATGTTGTCAAATAGTACCGCCGAGATGTTACGTAGGTTTAGGTTAGGTTAAATTACGTTATTGATGTATATAAAAGTCCCACGGAGACGTAGAGACCAACACTCCAGGAATGTTGCCGAATATTACCGCCGAGATGATAGGTTGGGTTAGGTTAGGTTATATTGCGTTACTGATGTATATGAAGGTTTCACGGAGACGCCGAGGCCAACTGACCAGGAATGTTGTCAGATATTACCGCCGAGATGATAGGTTGGGTTAGGTTAGATTATATTACGCTATTGATGTATATGAAGGTCTCACGGAGATGTAGAGGCCAACTCGCCAGGAATGTTGTCAAATATTAGTGCCGAGATGTTACGTAGGTTTAGGTTAGGTTAAATTACGTTTTGATGTATATAAAAGTCCCACGGAGACGTAGAAGCCAACTCGCCTGGAATGTTGTCAAATATTAGTGCCGAGATGATAGGTTGGGTTAGGTTACGTTATATTACGTTATTTATGTATATGAAGGTTCCACGGAGACGTAGAGGCCAACTCGACAGGAATGTTTTCAAATATAACCGCCGAGATGATAGGTTGGGTTAGGTTAGGTTATATTACGTTATTGATGTACATGAAGGTTCCACGGAGACGTAGAGGCCAACTGACCAGGAATGTTGTCAAATATTACCGCCGAGATGATAGGTTGGGTTAGGTTAGATTATATTAAGTTATTGATGTATATGAAGGTTCCACGGAGACGCAGAGGCCAACGGACCAGGAATGTTGTCAAATATTACCGCCGAGATGACAGGTTGGGTTAGGTTAGATTATATTACGTTATTGATGTATATGAAGGTCTCACGGAGACGTAGAGACCAACACTCCAGGAATGTTGCCGAATATTACCGCCGAGATGATACGTTGGGTTAGGTTAGGGTAAATTACGTTTTGATGTATATAAAAGTCCCACGGAGGCGTAGAGGCCAACTCGCCAGGAATGATGTCAAACATTACCGCCGAGATGATAGGTTGGGTTAGGTTAGGTTATATTACGTTATTGATGTATATAAAATTCCCACGGAGACGTAGAGGCCAACTCGCCTGGAATGTTGTCAAATATTAGTGCCGAGATGATAGGTTGGGTTAGGTTAGGTAATATTATGTTATTGATGTATATGAAGGTCGCACGGAGACGTAGAGGCCATCAAGCCAGTAATGTTGTCAAATATTACCGCCGAGATGTTACGTAGGTTTAGGTTAGGTTAAATTACGTTCTTGATGTATATAAAAGTCCCACGGAGACGTAGAGGCCAACTCGCCAGGAATGTTGTCAAATATTACCGCCGAGATGATAGGTTGGGTTAGGTTAGGTTATGTTACGTTATTGATGTATATAAAAGTCACACGGAGACGTAGAGGCCAACTCGCCAGGAATGTTGTCAAGTATTACCGCCGAGATGATAGGTTGGGTTAGGTTAGGTAATATTATGTTATTGATGTATATGAAGGTCCCACGGAGACGTAGAGGCCATCAAGCCAGGAATGATGTCAAATATTAGTGCCGAGATGTTAGGTTGGGTTAGGTTAGGTTATATTACGTTATTGATGTATATAAAATTCCCACGGAGACGTAGAGGCCAACTCGCCTGGAATGTTGTCAAATATTACCGCCGAGATGATAGGTTGGTTTAGGTTAGGTTATATTACGTTATTGATGTATATGAAGATCCCACGGACACGTAGGGACCAACACTCCAGGAATGTTGCCGAATATTATCGCCGAGATGTTACGTTGGGTTAGGTTAGGGTAAATTACGTTTTGATGTATATAAAAGTCCCACGGAGGCGTAGAGGCCAACTCGCCAGGAATGATGTCAAATATTACCGCCGAGATGATAGGTTGGGTTAGGTTAGGTTATATTACGTTATTGATGTATATGAAGGTCCCACGGAGACGTAGAGGCCATCAAGCCACGAATGTTGTCAAATATTACCGCCGAGATGTTACGTAGGTTTAGGTTAGGTTAAATTACGTTATTGATGTATATAAAAGTCCCACGGAGACGTAGAGGCCAACTCGCCAGGAATGTTGTCAAATATTACCGCCGAGATGATAGGTTGGGTTAGGTTAGGTTATATTAAGTTATTGATGTATATGAAGGTTCCACGGAGACGCAGAGGCCAACGGACCAGGAATGTTGTCAAATGTTACCGCCGAGATGACAGGTTGGGTTAGGTTAGATTATATTACGTTATTGATGTATATGAAGGTCTCACGGAGAGGTAGAGGCCAACTCGCCAGGAATGTTGTCAAATATTAGTGCCGAGATGTTAGGTTGGGTTAGGTTAGGTTATATTACGTTATTGATGTATATAAAATTCCCACGGAGACGTAGAGGCCAACTCGCCTGGAATGTTGTCAAATATTAGTGCCGAGATGATAGGTTGGGTTAGGTTACGTTATATTACGTTATTGATGTATATGAAGGTCGCACGGAGACGTAGAGGCCGACTCGCCAGGAATGTTGTCAAATATTACCGCCGAGATGATAGGTTGGTTTAGGTTTGGTTATATTACGTTATTGATGTATATGAAGATCCCACGGAGACGTAGAGACCAACACTCCAGGAATGTTGCCGAATATTACCGCCGAGATGATAGGTTGGGTTAGGTTAGGTTATATTACGTTACTGATGTATATGAAGGTTTCACGGAGACGCCGAGGCCAACTGACCAGGAATGTTGTCAGATATTACCGCCGAGATGATAGGTTGGGTTAGGTTAGGTTATATTACGTTATTGATGTACATGAAGGTTCCACGGAGACGTAGTGGCCAACTCGACAGGAATGTTTTCAAATATAACCGCCGAGATGATAGGTTGGGTTAGGTTAGGTTATATTACGTTATTGATGTACATGAAGGTTCCACGGAGACGTAGAGGCCAACTGACCAGGAATGTTGTCAAATATTACCGCCGAGATGATAGGTTGGGTTAGGTTAGATTATATTAAGTTATTGATGTATATGAAGGTTCCACGGAGACGCAGAGGCCAACGGACCAGGAATGTTGTCAAATATTACCGCCGAGATGACAGGTTGGGTTAGGTTAGATTATATTACGTTATTGATGTATATGAAGGTCTCACGGAGACGTAGAGACCAACACTCCAGGAATGTTGCCGAATATTACCGCCGAGATGATACGTTGGGTTAGGTTAGGGTAAATTACGTTTTGATGTATATAAAAGTCCCACGGAGGCGTAGAGGCCAACTCGCCAGGAATGATGTCAAACATTACCGCCGAGATGATAGGTTGGGTTAGGTTAGGTTATATTACGTTATTGATGTATATAAAATTCCCACGGAGACGTAGAGGCCAACTCGCCTGGAATGTTGTCAAATATTAGTGCCGAGATGATAGGTTGGGTTAGGTTAGGTAATATTATGTTATTGATGTATATGAAGGTCGCACGGAGACGTAGAGGCCATCAAGCCAGTAATGTTGTCAAATATTACCGCCGAGATGTTACGTAGGTTTAGGTTAGGTTAAATTACGTTCTTGATGTATATAAAAGTCCCACGGAGACGTAGAGGCCAACTCGCCAGGAATGTTGTCAAATATTACCGCCGAGATGATAGGTTGGGTTAGGTTAGGTTATGTTACGTTATTGATGTATATAAAAGTCACACGGAGACGTAGAGGCCAACTCGCCAGGAATGTTGTCAAGTATTACCGCCGAGATGATAGGTTGGGTTAGGTTAGGTAATATTATGTTATTGATGTATATGAAGGTTAGGTTAGGTTAGGTTACGTTATTGATGTATATAAAATTCCCACGGAGACGTAGAGGCCAACTCGCCTGGAATGTTGTCAAATATTAGTGCCGAGATGATAGGTTGGGTTAGGTTACGTTATATTACGTTATTGATGTATATGAAGGTCGCACGGAGACGTAGAGGCCGACTCGCCAGGAATGTTGTCAAATATTACCGCCGAGATGATAGGTTGGTTTAGATTTGGTTATATTACGTTATTGATGTATATGAAGATCCCACGGAGACGTAGAGACCAACACTCCAGGAATGTTGCCGAATATTACCGCCGAGATGATAGGTTGGGTTAGGTTAGGTTATATTACGTTACTGATGTATATGAAGGTTTCACGGAGACGCCGAGGCCAACTGACCAGGAATGTTGTCAGATATTACCGCCGAGATGATACGTTGGGTTAGGTTAGGGTAAATTACGTTTTGATGTATATAAAAGTCCCACGGAGGCGTAGAGGCCAACTCGCCAGGAATGATGTCAAATATTACCGCCGAGATGATAGGTTGGGTTAGGTTAGGTTATATTACGTTATTGATGTATATGAAGATCCCACGGACACGTAGGGACCAACACTCCAGGAATGTTGCCGAATATTATCGCCGAGATGTTACGTTGGGTTAGGTTAGGGTAAATTACGTTTTGATGTATATAAAAGTCCCACGGAGGCGTAGAGGCCAACTCGCCAGGAATGATGTCAAATATTACCCCCGAGATGATAGGTTGGGTTAGGTTAGGTTATATTACGTTATTGATGTATATGAAGGTCCCACGGAGACGTAGAGGCCATCAAGCCAGGAATGTTGTCAAATATTACCGCCGAGATGTTACGTAGGTTTAGGTTAGGTTAAATTACGTTATTGATGTATATAAAAGTCCCACGGAGACGTAGAGGCCAACTCGCCAGGAATGTTGTCAAATATTACCGCCGAGATGATAGGTTGGGTTAGGTTAGGTTATATTAAGTTATTGATGTATATGAAGGTTCCACGGAGACGCAGAGGCCAACGGACCAGGAATGTTGTCAAATATTACCGCCGAGATGTTACGTAGGTTTAGGTTAGGTTAAATTACGTTATTGATGTATATAAAAGTCCCACGGAGACGTAGAGGCCAACTCGCCAGGAATGTTGTCAAATATTACCGCCGAGATGATAGGTTGGGTTAGGTTAGGTTATATTAAGTTATTGATGTATATGAAGGTTCCACGGAGACGCAGAGGCCAACGGACCAGGAATGTTGTCAAATATTACCGCCGAGATGACAGGTTGGGTTAGGTTAGATTATATTACGTTATTGATGTATATGAAGGTCTCACGGAGAGGTAGAGGCCAACTCGCCAGGAATGTTGTCAAATATTAGTGCCGAGATGTTAGGTTGGGTTAGGTTAGGTTATATTACGTTATTGATGTATATAAAATTCCCACGGAGACGTAGAGGCCAACTCGCCTGGAATGTTGTCAAATATTAGTGCCGAGATGATAGGTTGGGTTAGGTTACGTTATATTACGTTATTGATGTATATGAAGGTCGCACGGAGACGTAGAGGCCGACTCGCCAGGAATGTTGTCAAATATTACCGCCGAGATGATAGGTTGGTTTAGGTTTGGTTATATTACGTTATTGATGTATATGAAGATCCCACGGAGACGTAGAGACCAACACTCCAGGAATGTTGCCGAATATTACCGCCGAGATGATAGGTTGGGTTAGGTTAGGTTATATTACGTTATTGATGTACATGAAGGTTCCACGGAGACGTAGAGGCCAACTGACCAGGAATGTTGTCAAATATAACCGCCGAGATGATAGGTTGGGTTAGGTTAGGTTATATTACGTTATTGATGTACATGAAGGTTCCACGGAGACGTAGAGGCCAACTGACCAGGAATGTTGTCAAATATTACCGCCGAGATGATAGGTTGGGTTAGGTTAGATTATATTAAGTTATTGATGTATATGAAGGTTCCACGGAGACGCAGAGGCCAACGGACCAGGAATGTTGTCAAATATTACCGCCGAGATGACAGGTTGGGTTAGGTTAGATTATATTACGTTATTGATGTATATGAAGGTCTCACGGAGACGTAGAGACCAACACTCCAGGAATGTTGCCGAATATTACCGCCGAGATGATACGTTGGGTTAGGTTAGGGTAAATTACGTTTTGATGTATATAAAAGTCCCACGGAGGCGTAGAGGCCAACTCGCCAGGAATGATGTCAAACATTACCGCCGAGATGATAGGTTGGGTTAGGTTAGGTTATATTACGTTATTGATGTATATAAAATTCCCACGGAGACGTAGAGGCCAACTCGCCTGGAATGTTGTCAAATATTAGTGCCGAGATGATAGGTTGGGTTAGGTTAGGTAATATTATGTTATTGATGTATATGAAGGTCGCACGGAGACGTAGAGGCCATCAAGCCAGTAATGATGTCAAATATTACCGCCGAGATGTTACGTAGGTTTAGGTTAGGTTAAATTACGTTCTTGATGTATATAAAAGTCCCACGGAGACGTAGAGGCCAACTCGCCAGGAATGTTGTCAAATATTACCGCCGAGATGATAGGTTGGGTTAGGTTAGGTTATGTTACGTTATTGATGTATATAAAAGTCACACGGAGACGTAGAGGCCAACTCGCCAGGAATGTTGTCAAGTATTACCGCCGAGATGATAGGTTGGGTTAGGTTAGGTAATATTATGTTATTGATGTATATGAAGGTCCCACGGAGACGTAGAGGCCATCAAGCCAGGAATGTTGTCAAATATTAGTGCCGAGATGTTAGGTTGGGTTAGGTTAGGTTATATTACGTTATTGATGTATATAAAATTCCCACGGAGACGTAGAGGCCAACTCGCCTGGAATGTTGTCAAATATTACCGCCGAGATGATAGGTTGGTTTAGGTTAGGTTATATTACGTTATTGATGTATATGAAGATCCCACGGACACGTAGGGACCAACACTCCAGGAATGTTGCCGAATATTATCGCCGAGATGTTACGTTGGGTTAGGTTAGGGTAAATTACGTTTTGATGTATATAAAAGTCCCACGGAGGCGTAGAGGCCAACTCGCCAGGAATGATGTCAAATATTACCGCCGAGATGATAGGTTGGGTTAGGTTAGGTTATATTACGTTATTGATGTATATGAAGGTCCCACGGAGACGTAGAGGCCATCAAGCCAGGAATGTTGTCAAATATTACCGCCGAGATGTTACGTAGGTTTAGGTTAGGTTAAATTACGTTATTGATGTATATAAAAGTCCCACGGAGACGTAGAGGCCAACTCGCCAGGAATGTTGTCAAATATTACCGCCGAGATGATAGGTTGGGTTAGGTTAGGTTATATTAAGTTATTGATGTATATGAAGGTTCCACGGAGACGCAGAGGCCAACGGACCAGGAATGTTGTCAAATATTACCGCCGAGATGTTACGTAGGTTTAGGTTAGGTTAAATTACGTTATTGATGTATATAAAAGTCCCACGGAGACGTAGAGGCCAACTCGCCAGGAATGTTGTCGAATATTACCGCCGAGATGATAGGTTGATTTAGGTTAGGTTATATTAAGTTATTGATGTATATGAAGGTTCCACGGAGACGCAGAGGCCAACGGACCAGGAATGTTGTCAAATATTACCGCCGAGATGACAGGTTGGGTTAGGTTAGATTATATTACGTTATTGATGTATATGAAGGTCTCACGGAGAGGTAGAGGCCAACTCGCCAGGAATGTTGTCAAATATTAGTGCCGAGATGTTAGGTTGGGTTAGGTTAGGTTATATTACGTTATTGATGTATATAAAATTCCCACGGAGACGTAGAGGCCAACTCGCCTGGAATGTTGTCAAATATTAGTGCCGAGACGTTAGGTTGGGTTAGGTTAGGTTATATTACGCTATTGATGTATATGAAGGTCTCACGGAGATGTAGAGGCCAACTCGCCAGGAATGTTGTCAAATATTAGTGCCGAGATGTTACGTAGGTTTAGGTTAGGTTAAATTACGTTTTGATGTATATAAAAGTCCCACGGAGACGTAGAAGCCAACTCGCCTGGAATGTTGTCAAATATTAGTGCCGAGATGATAGGTTGGGTTAGGTTACGTTATATTACGTTATTTATGTATATGAAGGTTCCACGGAGACGTAGAGGCCAACTCGACAGGAATGTTTTCAAATATAACCGCCGAGATGATAGGTTGGGTTAGGTTAGGTTAAATTACGTTATTGATGTATATAAAAGTCCCACGGAGACGTAGAGGCCAACTCGCCAGGAATGTTGTCAAATATTACTGCCGAGAGGATAGGTTGGGTTAGGTTAGATTATATTACGTTATTGATGTATATGAAGGTCTCACGGAGAGGTAGAGGCCAACTCGCCTGGAATGTTGTCAAATATTAGTGCCGAGATCTTAGGTTGGGTTAGGTTACGTTATGTTACGTTATTGATGTATATGAAGGTCGCACGGAGACGTAGAGGCCGACTCGCCAGGAATGTTGTCAAATATTACCGCCGAGATGATAGGTTGTTTTAGGTTTGGTTATATCACGTTGTTGATGTATATGAAGGTCCCACGGAGACGTAGAGACCCACACTCGAGGAATGTTGCCGAATATTACCGCCGAGATGATACGTTGGGTTAGGTTAGGGTAAATTACGTTTTGATGTATATAAAAGTCCCACGGAAGCGTAGAGGCCAACTCGCCAGGAATGTTGTCAAATATTACCGCCGAGATGATAGGTTGGTTTAGGTTTGGTTATATTACGTTATTGATGTATATGAAGATCCCACGGAGACGTAGAGACCAACACTCCAGGAATGTTGCCGAATATTACCGCCGAGATGATACGTTGGGTTAGGTTAGGGTAAATTACGTTTTGATGTATATAAATGTCCCACGGAGGCGTAGAGGCCAACTCGCCAGGGATGATGTCAAATATTACCGCCGAGATGATAGGTTGGGTTAGGTTAGGTTATATTACGTTATTGATATATATGAAGGTCCCACGGAGACGTAGAGGCCATCAAGCCAGGAATGTTGTCAAATATTACCGCCGAGATGTTACGTAGGTTTAGGTTAGGTTAAATTACGTTATTGATGTATATAAAAGTCCCACGGAGACGTAGAGGCCAACTCGCCAGGAATGTTGTCAAATATTACCGCCGAGATGATAGGTTGGGTTAGGTTAGGTTATATTAAGTTATTGATGTATATGAAGGTTCCACGGAGACGCAGAGGCCAACGGACCAGGAATGTTGTCAAATATTACCGCCGAGATGACAGGTTGGGTTAGGTTAGATTATATTACGTTATTGATGTATATGAAGGTCTCACGGAGAGGTAGAGGCCAACTCGCCAGGAATGTTGTCAAATATTAGTGCCGAGATGTTAGGTTGGGTTAGGTTAGGTTATATTACGTTATTGATGTATATAAAATTCCCACGGAGACGTAGAGGCCAACTCGCCTGGAATGTTGTCAAATATTAGTGCCGAGATGATAGGTTGGGTTAGGTTACGTTATATTACGTTATTGATGTATATGAAGGTCGCACGGAGACGTAGAGGCCGACTCGCCAGGAATGTTGTCAAATATTACCGCCGAGATGATAGGTTGGTTTAGGTTTGGTTATATTACGTTATTGATGTATATGAAGATCCCACGGAGACGTAGAGACCAACACTCCAGGAATGTTGCCGAATATTACCGCCGAGATGATAGGTTGGGTTAGGTTAGGTTATATTACGTTACTGATGTATATGAAGGTTTCACGGAGACGCCGAGGCCAACTGACCAGGAATGTTGTCAGATATTACCGCCGAGATGATAGGTTGGGTTAGGTTAGGTTATATTACGTTATTGATGTACATGAAGGTTCCACGGAGACGTAGTGGCCAACTGACCAGGAATGTTGTCAAATATTACAGCCGAGATGTTAGGTTGGGTTAGGTTAGGTTAAATTACGTTATTAATGTATATAAAAGTCCCACAGAGACGTAGAGGCCAACTCGACAGGAATGATGTCAAATATTACCGCCGAGATGATAGGTTGGGTTAGGTTAGGTTGTATTACGTTATTGATGTATATGAAGGTTCCACGGAGACGTAGAGGCCAACTCGCCAGGAATGTTGTCAAGTATTACCGCCGAGATGATAGGTTGGGTTAGGTTAGATTATATTACGCTATTGATGTATATGAAGGCCTCACGGAGATGTAGAGGCCAACTCGCCAGGAATGTTGTCAAATATTAGTGCCGAGATGTTACGTAGGTTTAGGTTAGGTTAAATTACGTTTTGATGTATATAAAAGTCCCACGGAGACGTAGAAGCCAACTCGCCTGGAATGTTGTCAAATATTAGTGCCGAGATGATAGGTTGGGTTAGGTTACGTTATATTACGTTATTTATGTATATGAAGGTTCCACGGAGACGTAGAGGCCAACTCGACAGGAATGTTTTCAAATATAACCGCCGAGATGATAGGTTGGGTTAGGTTAGGTTATATTACGTTATTGATGTACATGAAGGTTCCACGGAGACGTAGAGGCCAACTGACCAGGAATGTTGTCAAATATTACCGCCGAGATGATAGGTTGGGTTAGGTTAGATTATATTACGTTATTGATGTATATGAAGGTCTCACGGAGAGGTAGAGGCCAACTCGCCAAGAATGTTGTCAAATATTAGTGCCGAGACGTTAGGTTGGGTTAGGTTAGGTTATATTACGTTATTGATGTATATAAAATTCCCACGGAGACGTAGAGGCCAACTCGCCTGGAATGTTGTCAAATATTAGTGCCGAGATCTTAGGTTGGGTTAGGTTAGGTTATATTACGTTATTGATGTATATGAAGGCCCCACGGAGACGTAGAGGCCAACTCGCCAGGAATGTTGTCAAATATTACCGCCGAGATGTTAGGTTGGGTTAGGTTAGGTTAAATTACGTTATTGATGTATATAAAAGTCCCACGGAGACGTAGAGGCCAACTCGCCAGGAATGTTGTCAAATATTACCGCCGAGATGATAGGTTGGGTTAGGTTAGGTTATGTTACGTTATTGATGTATATAAAAGTCACACGGAGACGTAGAGGCCAACTCGCCAGGAATGTTGTCAAGTATTACCGCCGAGATGATAGGTTGGGTTAGGTTAGGTAATATTATGTTATTGATGTATATGAAGGTTAGGTTAGGTTAGGTTACGTTATTGATGTATATAAAATTCCCACGGAGACGTAGAGGCCAACTCGCCTGGAATGTTGTCAAATATTAGTGCCGAGATGATAGGTTGGGTTAGGTTACGTTATATTACGTTATTGATGTATATGAAGGTCGCACGGAGACGTAGAGGCCGACTCGCCAGGAATGTTGTCAAATATTACCGCCGAGATGATAGGTTGGTTTAGATTTGGTTATATTACGTTATTGATGTATATGAAGATCCCACGGAGACGTAGAGACCAACACTCCAGGAATGTTGCCGAATATTACCGCCGAGATGATAGGTTGGGTTAGGTTAGGTTATATTACGTTACTGATGTATATGAAGGTTTCACGGAGACGCCGAGGCCAACTGACCAGGAATGTTGTCAGATATTACCGCCGAGATGATACGTTGGGTTAGGTTAGGGTAAATTACGTTTTGATGTATATAAAAGTCCCACGGAGGCGTAGAGGCCAACTCGCCAGGAATGATGTCAAATATTACCGCCGAGATGATAGGTTGGGTTAGGTTAGGTTATATTACGTTATTGATGTATATGAAGATCCCACGGACACGTAGGGACCAACACTCCAGGAATGTTGCCGAATATTATCGCCGAGATGTTACGTTGGGTTAGGTTAGGGTAAATTACGTTTTGATGTATATAAAAGTCCCACGGAGGCGTAGAGGCCAACTCGCCAGGAATGATGTCAAATATTACCCCCGAGATGATAGGTTGGGTTAGGTTAGGTTATATTACGTTATTGATGTATATGAAGGTCCCACGGAGACGTAGAGGCCATCAAGCCAGGAATGTTGTCAAATATTACCGCCGAGATGTTACGTAGGTTTAGGTTAGGTTAAATTACGTTATTGATGTATATAAAAGTCCCACGGAGACGTAGAGGCCAACTCGCCAGGAATGTTGTCAAATATTACCGCCGAGATGATAGGTTGGGTTAGGTTAGGTTATATTAAGTTATTGATGTATATGAAGGTTCCACGGAGACGCAGAGGCCAACGGACCAGGAATGTTGTCAAATATTACCGCCGAGATGTTACGTAGGTTTAGGTTAGGTTAAATTACGTTATTGATGTATATAAAAGTCCCACGGAGACGTAGAGGCCAACTCGCCAGGAATGTTGTCAAATATTACCGCCGAGATGATAGGTTGGGTTAGGTTAGGTTATATTAAGTTATTGATGTATATGAAGGTTCCACGGAGACGCAGAGGCCAACGGACCAGGAATGTTGTCAAATATTACCGCCGAGATGACAGGTTGGGTTAGGTTAGATTATATTACGTTATTGATGTATATGAAGGTCTCACGGAGAGGTAGAGGCCAACTCGCCAGGAATGTTGTCAAATATTAGTGCCGAGATGTTAGGTTGGGTTAGGTTAGGTTATATTACGTTATTGATGTATATAAAATTCCCACGGAGACGTAGAGGCCAACTCGCCTGGAATGTTGTCAAATATTAGTGCCGAGATGATAGGTTGGGTTAGGTTACGTTATATTACGTTATTGATGTATATGAAGGTCGCACGGAGACGTAGAGGCCGACTCGCCAGGAATGATGTCAAATATTACCGCCGAGATGATAGGTTGGTTTAGGTTTGGTTATATTACGTTATTGATGTATATGAAGATCCCACGGAGACGTAGAGACCAACACTCCAGGAATGTTGCCGAATATTACCGCCGAGATGATAGGTTGGGTTAGGTTAGGTTATATTACGTTATTGATGTACATGAAGGTTCCACGGAGACGTAGAGGCCAACTGACCAGGAATGTTGTCAAATATAACCGCCGAGATGATAGGTTGGGTTAGGTTAGGTTATATTACGTTATTGATGTACATGAAGGTTCCACGGAGACGTAGAGGCCAACTGACCAGGAATGTTGTCAAATATTACCGCCGAGATGATAGGTTGGGTTAGGTTAGATTATATTAAGTTATTGATGTATATGAAGGTTCCACGGAGACGCAGAGGCCAACGGACCAGGAATGTTGTCAAATATTACCGCCGAGATGACAGGTTGGGTTAGGTTAGATTATATTACGTTATTGATGTATATGAAGGTCTCACGGAGACGTAGAGACCAACACTCCAGGAATGTTGCCGAATATTACCGCCGAGATGATACGTTGGGTTAGGTTAGGGTAAATTACGTTTTGATGTATATAAAAGTCCCACGGAGGCGTAGAGGCCAACTCGCCAGGAATGATGTCAAACATTACCGCCGAGATGATAGGTTGGGTTAGGTTAGGTTATATTACGTTATTGATGTATATAAAATTCCCACGGAGACGTAGAGGCCAACTCGCCTGGAATGTTGTCAAATATTAGTGCCGAGATGATAGGTTGGGTTAGGTTAGGTAATATTATGTTATTGATGTATATGAAGGTCGCACGGAGACGTAGAGGCCATCAAGCCAGTAATGATGTCAAATATTACCGCCGAGATGTTACGTAGGTTTAGGTTAGGTTAAATTACGTTCTTGATGTATATAAAAGTCCCACGGAGACGTAGAGGCCAACTCGCCAGGAATGTTGTCAAATATTACCGCCGAGATGATAGGTTGGGTTAGGTTAGGTTATGTTACGTTATTGATGTATATAAAAGTCACACGGAGACGTAGAGGCCAACTCGCCAGGAATGTTGTCAAGTATTACCGCCGAGATGATAGGTTGGGTTAGGTTAGGTAATATTATGTTATTGATGTATATGAAGGTCCCACGGAGACGTAGAGGCCATCAAGCCAGGAATGTTGTCAAATATTAGTGCCGAGATGTTAGGTTGGGTTAGGTTAGGTTATATTACGTTATTGATGTATATAAAATTCCCACGGAGACGTAGAGGCCAACTCGCCTGGAATGTTGTCAAATATTACCGCCGAGATGATAGGTTGGTTTAGGTTAGGTTATATTACGTTATTGATGTATATGAAGATCCCACGGACACGTAGGGACCAACACTCCAGGAATGTTGCCGAATATTATCGCCGAGATGTTACGTTGGGTTAGGTTAGGGTAAATTACGTTTTGATGTATATAAAAGTCCCACGGAGGCGTAGAGGCCAACTCGCCAGGAATGATGTCAAATATTACCGCCGAGATGATAGGTTGGGTTAGGTTAGGTTATATTACGTTATTGATGTATATGAAGGTCCCACGGAGACGTAGAGGCCATCAAGCCAGGAATGTTGTCAAATATTACCGCCGAGATGTTACGTAGGTTTAGGTTAGGTTAAATTACGTTATTGATGTATATAAAAGTCCCACGGAGACGTAGAGGCCAACTCGCCAGGAATGTTGTCAAATATTACCGCCGAGATGATAGGTTGGGTTAGGTTAGGTTATATTAAGTTATTGATGTATATGAAGGTTCCACGGAGACGCAGAGGCCAACGGACCAGGAATGTTGTCAAATATTACCGCCGAGATGTTACGTAGGTTTAGGTTAGGTTAAATTACGTTATTGATGTATATAAAAGTCCCACGGAGACGTAGAGGCCAACTCGCCAGGAATGTTGTCGAATATTACCGCCGAGATGATAGGTTGATTTAGGTTAGGTTATATTAAGTTATTGATGTATATGAAGGTTCCACGGAGACGCAGAGGCCAACGGACCAGGAATGTTGTCAAATATTACCGCCGAGATGACAGGTTGGGTTAGGTTAGATTATATTACGTTATTGATGTATATGAAGGTCTCACGGAGAGGTAGAGGCCAACTCGCCAGGAATGTTGTCAAATATTAGTGCCGAGATGTTAGGTTGGGTTAGGTTAGGTTATATTACGTTATTGATGTATATAAAATTCCCACGGAGACGTAGAGGCCAACTCGCCTGGAATGTTGTCAAATATTAGTGCCGAGACGTTAGGTTGGGTTAGGTTAGGTTATATTACGCTATTGATGTATATGAAGGTCTCACGGAGATGTAGAGGCCAACTCGCCAGGAATGTTGTCAAATATTAGTGCCGAGATGTTACGTAGGTTTAGGTTAGGTTAAATTACGTTTTGATGTATATAAAAGTCCCACGGAGACGTAGAAGCCAACTCGCCTGGAATGTTGTCAAATATTAGTGCCGAGATGATAGGTTGGGTTAGGTTACGTTATATTACGTTATTTATGTATATGAAGGTTCCACGGAGACGTAGAGGCCAACTCGACAGGAATGTTTTCAAATATAACCGCCGAGATGATAGGTTGGGTTAGGTTAGGTTAAATTACGTTATTGATGTATATAAAAGTCCCACGGAGACGTAGAGGCCAACTCGCCAGGAATGTTGTCAAATATTACTGCCGAGAGGATAGGTTGGGTTAGGTTAGATTATATTACGTTATTGATGTATATGAAGGTCTCACGGAGAGGTAGAGGCCAACTCGCCTGGAATGTTGTCAAATATTAGTGCCGAGATCTTAGGTTGGGTTAGGTTACGTTATGTTACGTTATTGATGTATATGAAGGTCGCACGGAGACGTAGAGGCCGACTCGCCAGGAATGTTGTCAAATATTACCGCCGAGATGATAGGTTGTTTTAGGTTTGGTTATATCACGTTGTTGATGTATATGAAGGTCCCACGGAGACGTAGAGACCCACACTCGAGGAATGTTGCCGAATATTACCGCCGAGATGATACGTTGGGTTAGGTTAGGGTAAATTACGTTTTGATGTATATAAAAGTCCCACGGAAGCGTAGAGGCCAACTCGCCAGGAATGTTGTCAAATATTACCGCCGAGATGATAGGTTGGTTTAGGTTTGGTTATATTACGTTATTGATGTATATGAAGATCCCACGGAGACGTAGAGACCAACACTCCAGGAATGTTGCCGAATATTACCGCCGAGATGATACGTTGGGTTAGGTTAGGGTAAATTACGTTTTGATGTATATAAATGTCCCACGGAGGCGTAGAGGCCAACTCGCCAGGGATGATGTCAAATATTACCGCCGAGATGATAGGTTGGGTTAGGTTAGGTTATATTACGTTATTGATATATATGAAGGTCCCACGGAGACGTAGAGGCCATCAAGCCAGGAATGTTGTCAAATATTACCGCCGAGATGTTACGTAGGTTTAGGTTAGGTTAAATTACGTTATTGATGTATATAAAAGTCCCACGGAGACGTAGAGGCCAACTCGCCAGGAATGTTGTCAAATATTACCGCCGAGATGATAGGTTGGGTTAGGTTAGGTTATATTAAGTTATTGATGTATATGAAGGTTCCACGGAGACGCAGAGGCCAACGGACCAGGAATGTTGTCAAATATTACCGCCGAGATGACAGGTTGGGTTAGGTTAGATTATATTACGTTATTGATGTATATGAAGGTCTCACGGAGAGGTAGAGGCCAACTCGCCAGGAATGTTGTCAAATATTAGTGCCGAGATGTTAGGTTGGGTTAGGTTAGGTTATATTACGTTATTGATGTATATAAAATTCCCACGGAGACGTAGAGGCCAACTCGCCTGGAATGTTGTCAAATATTAGTGCCGAGATGATAGGTTGGGTTAGGTTACGTTATATTACGTTATTGATGTATATGAAGGTCGCACGGAGACGTAGAGGCCGACTCGCCAGGAATGTTGTCAAATATTACCGCCGAGATGATAGGTTGGTTTAGGTTTGGTTATATTACGTTATTGATGTATATGAAGATCCCACGGAGACGTAGAGACCAACACTCCAGGAATGTTGCCGAATATTACCGCCGAGATGATAGGTTGGGTTAGGTTAGGTTATATTACGTTACTGATGTATATGAAGGTTTCACGGAGACGCCGAGGCCAACTGACCAGGAATGTTGTCAGATATTACCGCCGAGATGATAGGTTGGGTTAGGTTAGGTTATATTACGTTATTGATGTACATGAAGGTTCCACGGAGACGTAGTGGCCAACTGACCAGGAATGTTGTCAAATATTACAGCCGAGATGTTAGGTTGGGTTAGGTTAGGTTAAATTACGTTATTAATGTATATAAAAGTCCCACAGAGACGTAGAGGCCAACTCGACAGGAATGATGTCAAATATTACCGCCGAGATGATAGGTTGGGTTAGGTTAGGTTGTATTACGTTATTGATGTATATGAAGATTCCACGGAGACGTAGAGGCCAACTCGCCAGGAATGTTGTCAAGTATTACCGCCGAGATGATAGGTTGGGTTAGGTTAGATTATATTACGCTATTGATGTATATGAAGGCCTCACGGAGATGTAGAGGCCAACTCGCCAGGAATGTTGTCAAATATTAGTGCCGAGATGTTACGTAGGTTTAGGTTAGGTTAAATTACGTTTTGATGTATATAAAAGTCCCACGGAGACGTAGAAGCCAACTCGCCTGGAATGTTGTCAAATATTAGTGCCGAGATGATAGGTTGGGTTAGGTTACGTTATATTACGTTATTTATGTATATGAAGGTTCCACGGAGACGTAGAGGCCAACTCGACAGGAATGTTTTCAAATATAACCGCCGAGATGATAGGTTGGGTTAGGTTAGGTTATATTACGTTATTGATGTACATGAAGGTTCCACGGAGACGTAGAGGCCAACTGACCAGGAATGTTGTCAAATATTACCGCCGAGATGATAGGTTGGGTTAGGTTAGATTATATTACGTTATTGATGTATATGAAGGTCTCACGGAGAGGTAGAGGCCAACTCGCCAAGAATGTTGTCAAATATTAGTGCCGAGACGTTAGGTTGGGTTAGGTTAGGTTATATTACGTTATTGATGTATATAAAATTCCCACGGAGACGTAGAGGCCAACTCGCCTGGAATGTTGTCAAATATTAGTGCCGAGATCTTAGGTTGGGTTAGGTTAGGTTATATTACGTTATTGATGTATATGAAGGCCCCACGGAGACGTAGAGGCCAACTCGCCAGGAATGTTGTCAAATATTACCGCCGAGATGTTAGGTTGGGTTAGGTTAGGTTAAATTACGTTATTGATGTATATAAAAGTCCCACGGAGACGTAGAGGCCAACTCGCCAGGAATGTTGTCAAATATTACCGCCGAGATGATAGGTTGGGTTAGGTTAGGTTATATTAAGTTATTGATGTATATGAAGGTTCCACGGAGACGCAGTGGCCAACGGACCAGGAATGTTGTCAAATATTACCGCCGAGATGACAGGTTGGGTTAGGTTAGATTATATTACGTTATTGATGTATATGAAGGTCTCACGGAGAGGTAGAGGCCAACTCGCCAGGAATGTTGTCAAATATTAGTGCCGAGATGTTAGGTTGGGTTAGGTTAGGTTATATTACGTTATTGATGTATATAAAATTCCCACGGAGACGTAGAGGCCAACTCGCCTGGAATGTTGTCAAATATTAGTGCCGAGATGATAGGTTGGGTTAGGTTACGTTATATTACGTTATTGATGTATATGAAGGTCGCACGGAGACGTAGAGGCCAACACTCCAGGAGTGTTGCCGAATATTACCGCCGAGATGATAGGATGGGTTATTTTAGGTTATATTACGTTACTGATGTATATGAAGGTTTCACGGAGACGCCGAGGCCAACTGACCAGGAATGTTGTCAAATATTACCGCCGAGATGATAGGTTGGGTTAGGTTAGGTTATATTACGTTATTGATGTACATGAAGGTTCCACGGAGACGTAGAGGCCAACTGACCAGGAATGTTGTCAAATATTACCGCCGAGATGTTAGGTTGGGTTAGGTTAGGTTAAATTACGTTATTAATGTATATAAAAGTCCCACAGAGACGTAGAGGCCAACTCGACAGGAATGATGTCAAATATTACCGCCGAGATGATAGGTTGGGTTAGGTTAGGTTGTATTACGTTATTGATGTATATGAAGGTTCCACGGAGACGTAGAGGCCAACTCGCCAGGAATGTTGTCAAGTATTACCGCCGAGATGATAGGTTGGGTTAGGTTAGATTATATTACGCTATTGATGTATATGAAGGTCTCACGGAGATGTAGAGGCCAACTCGCCAGGAATGTTGTCAAATATTAGTGCCGAGATGTTACGTAGGTTTAGGTTAGGTTAAATTACGTTTTGATGTATATAAAAGTCCCACGGAGACGTAGAAGCCAACTCGCCTGGAATGTTGTCAAATATTAGTGCCGAGATGATAGGTTGGGTTAGGTTACGTTATATTACGTTATTTATGTATATGAAGGTTCCACGGAGACGTAGAGGCCAACTCGACAGGAATGTTTTCAAATATAACCGCCGAGATGATAGGTTGGGTTAGGTTAGGTTATATTACGTTATTGATGTACATGAAGGTTCCACGGAGACGTAGAGGCCAACTGACCAGGAATGTTGTCAAATATTACCGCCGAGATGATAGGTTGGGTTAGGTTAGATTATATTACGTTATTGATGTATATGAAGGTCTCACGGAGAGGTAGAGGCCAACTCGCCAAGAATGTTGTCAAATATTAGTGCCGAGACGTTAGGTTGGGTTAGGTTAGGTTATATTACGTTATTGATGTATATAAAATTCCCACGGAGACGTAGAGCCCAACTCGCCTGGAATGTTGTCAAATATTAGTGCCGAGATCTTAGGTTGGGTTAGGTTAGGTTATATTACGTTATTGATGTATATGAAGGCCCCACGGAGACGTAGAGGCCAACTCGCCAGGAATGTTGTCAAATATTACCGCCGAGATGTTAGGTTGGGTTAGGTTAGGTTAAATTACGTTATTGATGTATATAAAAGTCCCACGGAGACGTAGAGGCCAACTCGCCAGGAATGTTGTCAAATATTACTGCCGAGAGGATAGGTTGGGTTAGGTTAGATTATATTACGTTATTGATGTATATGAAGGTCTCACGGAGAGGTAGAGGCCAACTCGCCTGGAATGTTGTCAAATATTAGTGCCGAGATCTTAGGTTGGGTTAGGTTACGTTATGTTACGTTATTGATGTATATGAAGGTCGCACGGAGACGTAGAGGCCGACTCGCCAGGAATGTTGTCAAATATTACCGCCGAGATGATAGGTTGTTTTAGGTTTGGTTATATCACGTTATTGATGTATATGAAGGTCCCACGGAGACGTAGAGACCCACACTCGAGGAATGTTGCCGAATATTACCGCCGAGATGATACGTTGGGTTAGGTTAGAGTAAATTACGTTTTGATGTATATAAAAGTCCCACGGAATCGTAGAGGCCAACTCGCCAGGAATGTTGTCAAATATTACCGCCGAGATGATAGGTTGGGTTAGGTTAGGTTATATTACGTTATTTATGTATATGAAGGTTCCACGGAGACGTAGAGGCCAACTCGACAGGAATGTTTTCAAATATAACCGCCGAGATGATAGGTTGGGTTAGGTTAGGTGATATTACGTTATTGATGTATATAAAATTCCCACGGAGACGTAGAGGCCAACTCGCCTGGAATGTTGTCAAATATTAGTGCGGAGATGATAGGTTGGGTTAGGTTACGTTATATTACGTTATTGATGTATATGAAGGTCGCACGGAGACGTAGAGGCCGACTCGCCAGGAATGTTGTCAAATATTACCGCCGAGATGATAGGTTGGTTTAGGTTTGGTTATATTACGTTATTGATGTATATGAAGATCCCACGGAGACGTAGAGACCAACACTCCAGGAATGTTGTCAAATATTACCGCCGAGATGTTAGGTTGGGTTAGGTTAGGTTAAATTACGTTATTAATGTATATAAAAGTCCCACAGAGACGTAGAGGCCAACTCGACAGGAATGATGTCAAATATTACCGCCGAGATGATAGGTTGGGTTAGGTTAGGTTGTATTACGTTATTGATGTATATGAAGGTTCCACGGAGACGTAGAGGCCAACTCGCCAGGAATGTTGTCAAGTATTACCGCCGAGATGATAGGTTGGGTTAGGTTAGATTATATTACGCTATTGATGTATATGAAGGTCTCACGGAGATGTAGAGGCCAACTCGCCAGGAATGTTGTCAAATATTAGTGCCGAGATGTTACGTAGGTTTAGGTTAGGTTAAATTACGTTTTGATGTATATAAAAGTCCCACGGAGACGTAGAAGCCAACTCGCCTGGAATGTTGTCAAATATTAGTGCCGAGATGATAGGTTGGGTTATGTTACGTTATATTACGTTATTTATGTATATGAAGGTTCCACGGAGACGTAGAGGCCAACTCGACAGGAATGTTTTCAAATATAACCGCCGAGATGATAGGTTGGGTTAGGTTAGGTTATATTACGTTATTGATGTACATGAAGGTTCCACGGAGACGTAGAGGCCAACTGACCAGGAATGTTGTCAAATATTACCGCCGAGATGATAGGTTGGGTTAGGTTAGATTATATTACGTTATTGATGTATATGAAGGTCTCACGGAGAGGTAGAGGCCAACTCGCCAAGAATGTTGTCAAATATTAGTGCCGAGACGTTAGGTTGGGTTAGGTTAGGTTATATTACGTTATTGATGTATATAAAATTCCCACGGAGACGTAGAGCCCAACTCGCCTGGAATGTTGTCAAATATTAGTGCCGAGATCTTAGGTTGGGTTAGGTTAGGTTATATTACGTTATTGATGTATATGAAGGCCCCACGGAGACGTAGAGGCCAACTCGCCAGGAATGTTGTCAAATATTACCGCCGAGATGTTAGGTTGGGTTAGGTTAGGTTAAATTACGTTATTGATGTATATAAAAGTCCCACGGAATCGTAGAGGCCAACTCGCCAGGAATGTTGTCAAATATTACCGCCGAGATGATAGGTTGGGTTAGGTTAGGTTATATTACGTTATTTATGTATATGAAGGTTCCACGGAGACGTAGAGGCCAACTCGACAGGAATGTTTTCAAATATAACCGCCGAGATGATAGGTTGGGTTAGGTTAGGTGATATTACGTTATTGATGTATATAAAATTCCCACGGAGACGTAGAGGCCAACTCGCCTGGAATGTTGTCAAATATTAGTGCGGAGATGATAGGTTGGGTTAGGTTACGTTATATTACGTTATTGATGTATATGAAGGTCGCACGGAGACGTAGAGGCCGACTCGCCAGGAATGTTGTCAAATATTACCGCCGAGATGATAGGTTGGTTTAGGTTTGGTTATATTACGTTATTGATGTATATGAAGATTCCACGGAGACGTAGAGACCAACACTCCAGGAATGTTGTCAAATATTACCGCCGAGATGTTAGGTTGGGTTAGGTTAGGTTAAATTACGTTATTAATGTATATAAAAGTCCCACAGAGACGTAGAGGCCAACTCGACAGGAATGATGTCAAATATTACCGCCGAGATGATAGGTTGGGTTAGGTTAGGTTGTATTACGTTATTGATGTATATGAAGGTTCCACGGAGACGTAGAGGCCAACTCGCCAGGAATGTTGTCAAGTATTACCGCCGAGATGATAGGTTGGGTTAGGTTAGATTATATTACGCTATTGATGTATATGAAGGTCTCACGGAGATGTAGAGGCCAACTCGCCAGGAATGTTGTCAAATATTAGTGCCGAGATGTTACGTAGGTTTAGGTTAGGTTAAATTACGTTTTGATGTATATAAAAGTCCCACGGAGACGTAGAAGCCAACTCGCCTGGAATGTTGTCAAATATTAGTGCCGAGATGATAGGTTGGGTTAGGTTACGTTATATTACGTTATTTATGTATATGAAGGTTCCACGGAGACGTAGAGGCCAACTCGACAGGAATGTTTTCAAATATAACCGCCGAGATGATAGGTTGGGTTAGGTTAGGTTATATTACGTTATTGATGTACATGAAGGTTCCACGGAGACGTAGAGGCCAACTGACCAGGAATGTTGTCAAATATTACCGCCGAGATGATAGGTTGGGTTAGGTTAGATTATATTACGTTATTGACGTATATGAAGGTCTCACGGAGAGGTAGAGGCCAACTCGCCAAGAATGTTGTCAAATATTAGTGCCGAGACGTTAGGTTGGGTTAGGTTAGGTTATATTACGTTATTGATGTATATAAAATTCCCACGGAGACGTAGAGCCCAACTCGCCTGGAATGTTGTCAAATATTAGTGCCGAGATCTTAGGTTGGGTTAGGTTAGGTTATATTACGTTATTGATGTATATGAAGGCCCCACGGAGACGTAGAGGCCAACTCGCCAGGAATGTTGTCAAATATTACCGCCGAGATGTTAGGTTGGGTTAGGTTAGGTTAAATTACGTTATTGATGTATATAAAAGTCCCACGGAGACGTAGAGGCCAACTCGCCAAGAATGTTGTCAAATATTAGTGCCGAGACGTTAGGTTGGGTTAGGTTAGGTTATATTACGTTATTGATGTATATAAAATTCCCACGGAGACGTAGAGCCCAACTCGCCTGGAATGTTGTCAAATATTAGTGCCGAGATCTTAGGTTGGGTTAGGTTAGGTTATATTACATTATTGATGTATATGAAGGCCCCACGGAGACGTAGAGGCCAACTCGCCAGGAATGTTGTCAAATATTACCGCCGAGATGTTAGGTTGGGTTAGGTTAGGTTAAATTACGTTATTGATGTATATAAAAGTCCCACGGAATCGTAGAGGCCAACTCGCCAGGAATGTTGTCAAATATTACCGCCGAGATGATAGGTTGGGTTAGGTTAGGTTATATTACGTTATTTATGTATATGAAGGTTCCACGGAGACGTAGAGGCCAACTCGACAGGAATGTTTTCAAATATAACCGCCGAGATGATAGGTTGGGTTAGGTTAGGTGATATTACGTTATTGATGTATATAAAATTCCCACGGAGACGTAGAGGCCACCTCGCCTGGAATGTTGTCAAATATTAGTGCGGAGATGATAGGTTGGGTTAGGTTACGTTATATTACGTTATTGATGTATATGAAGGTCGCACGGAGACGTAGAGGCCGACTCGCCAGGAATGTTGTCAAATATTACCGCCGAGATGATAGGTTGGTTTAGGTTTGGTTATATTACGTTATTGATGTATATGAAGATCCCACGGAGACGTAGAGACCAACACTCCAGGAATGTTGTCAAATATTACCGCCGAGATGTTAGGTTGGGTTAGGTTAGGTTAAATTACGTTATTAATGTATATAAAAGTCCCACAGAGACGTAGAGGCCAACTCGACAGGAATGATGTCAAATATTACCGCCGAGATGATAGGTTGGGTTAGGTTAGGTTGTATTACGTTATTGATGTATATGAAGGTTCCACGGAGACGTAGAGGCCAACTCGCCAGGAATGTTGTCAAGTATTACCGCCGAGATGATAGGTTGGGTTAGGTTAGATTATATTACGCTATTGATGTATATGAAGGTCTCACGGAGATGTAGAGGCCAACTCGCCAGGAATGTTGTCAAATATTAGTGCCGAGATGTTACGTAGGTTTAGGTTAGGTTAAATTACGTTTTGATGTATATAAAAGTTCCACGGAGACGTAGAAGCCAACTCGCCTGGAATGTTGTCAAATATTAGTGCCGAGATGATAGGTTGGGTTAGGTTACGTTATATTACGTTATTTATGTATATGAAGGTTCCACGGAGACGTAGAGGCCAACTCGACAGGAATGTTTTCAAATATAACCGCCGAGATGATAGGTTGGGTTAGGTTAGGTTATATTACGTTATTGATGTACATGAAGGTTCCACGGAGACGTAGAGGCCAACTGACCAGGAATGTTGTCAAATATTACCGCCGAGATGATAGGTTGGGTTAGGTTAGATTATATTACGTTATTGATGTATATGAAGGTCTCACGGAGAGGTAGAGGCCAACTCGCCAAGAATGTTGTCAAATATTAGTGCCGAGACGTTAGGTTGGGTTAGGTTAGGTTATATTACGTTATTGATGTATATAAAATTCCCACGGAGACGTAGAGCCCAACTCGCCTGGAATGTTGTCAAATATTAGTGCCGAGATCTTAGGTTGGGTTAGGTTAGGTTATATTACGTTATTGATGTATATGAAGGCCCCACGGAGACGTAGAGGCCAACTCGCCAGGAATGTTGTCAAATATTACCGCCGAGATGTTAGGTTGGGTTAGGTTAGGTTAAATTACGTTATTGATGTATATAAAAGTCCCACGGAGACGTAGAGGCCAACTCGCCAGGAATGTTGTCAAATATTACTGCCGAGAGGATAGGTTGGGTTAGGTTAGATTATATTACGTTATTGATGTATATGAAGGTCTCACGGAGAGGTAGAGGCCAACTCGCCTGGAATGTTGTCAAATATTAGTGCCGAGATCTTAGGTTGGGTTAGGTTACGTTATGTTACGTTATTGATGTATATGAAGGTCGCACGGAGACGTAGAGGCCGACTCGCCAGGAATGTTGTCAAATATTACCGCCGAGATGATAGGTTGTTTTAGGTTTGGTTATATCACGTTATTGATGTATATGAAGGTCCCACGGAGACGTAGAGACCCACACTCGAGGAATGTTGCCGAATATTACCGCCGAGATGATACGTTGGGTTAGGTTAGAGTAAATTACGTTTTGATGTATATAAAAGTCCCACGGAGTCGTAGAGGCCAACTCGCCAGGAATGTTGTCAAATATTACCGCCGAGATGATAGGTTGGGTTAGGTTAGGTTATATTACGTTATTTATGTATATGAAGGTTCCACGGAGACGTAGAGGCCAACTCGACAGGAATGTTTTCAAATATAACCGCCGAGATGATAGGTTGGGTTAGGTTAGGTGATATTACGTTATTGATGTATATAAAATTCCCACGGAGACGTAGAGGCCAACTCGCCTGGAATGTTGTCAAATATTAGTGCGGAGATGATAGGTTGGGTTAGGTTACGTTATATTACGTTATTGATGTATATGAAGGTCGCACGGAGACGTAGAGGCCGACTCGCCAGGAATGTTGTCAAATATTACCGCCGAGATGATAGGTTGGTTTAGGTTTGGTTATATTACGTTATTGATGTATATGAAGATCCCACGGAGACGTAGAGACCAACACTCCAGGAATGTTGTCAAATATTACCGCCGAGATGTTAGGTTGGGTTAGGTTAGGTTAAATTACGTTATTAATGTATATAAAAGTCCCACAGAGACGTAGAGGCCAACTCGACAGGAATGATGTCAAATATTACCGCCGAGATGATAGGTTGGGTTAGGTTAGGTTGTATTACGTTATTGATGTATATGAAGGTTCCACGGAGACGTAGAGGCCAACTCGCCAGGAATGTTGTCAAGTATTACCGCCGAGATGATAGGTTGGGTTAGGTTAGATTATATTACGCTATTGATGTATATGAAGGTCTCACGGAGATGTAGAGGCCAACTCGCCAGGAATGTTGTCAAATATTAGTGCCGAGATGTTACGTAGGTTTAGGTTAGGTTAAATTACGTTTTGATGTATATAAAAGTCCCACGGAGACGTAGAAGCCAACTCGCCTGGAATGTTGTCAAATATTAGTGCCGAGATGATAGGTTGGGTTATGTTACGTTATATTACGTTATTTATGTATATGAAGGTTCCACGGAGACGTAGAGGCCAACTCGACAGGAATGTTTTCAAATATAACCGCCGAGATGATAGGTTGGGTTAGGTTAGGTTATATTACGTTATTGATGTACATGAAGGTTCCACGGAGACGTAGAGGCCAACTGACCAGGAATGTTGTCAAATATTACCGCCGAGATGATAGGTTGGGTTAGGTTAGATTATATTACGTTATTGATGTATATGAAGGTCTCACGGAGAGGTAGAGGCCAACTCGCCAAGAATGTTGTCAAATATTAGTGCCGAGACGTTAGGTTGGGTTAGGTTAGGTTATATTACGTTATTGATGTATATAAAATTCCCACGGAGACGTAGAGCCCAACTCGCCTGGAATGTTGTCAAATATTAGTGCCGAGATCTTAGGTTGGGTTAGGTTAGGTTATATTACGTTATTGATGTATATGAAGGCCCCACGGAGACGTAGAGGCCAACTCGCCAGGAATGTTGTCAAATATTACCGCCGAGATGTTAGGTTGGGTTAGGTTAGGTTAAATTACGTTATTGATGTATATAAAAGTCCCACGGAATCGTAGAGGCCAACTCGCCAGGAATGTTGTCAAATATTACCGCCGAGATGATAGGTTGGGTTAGGTTAGGTTATATTACGTTATTTATGTATATGAAGGTTCCACGGAGACGTAGAGGCCAACTCGACAGGAATGTTTTCAAATATAACCGCCGAGATGATAGGTTGGGTTAGGTTAGGTGATATTACGTTATTGATGTATATAAAATTCCCACGGAGACGTAGAGGCCAACTCGCCTGGAATGTTGTCAAATATTAGTGCGGAGATGATAGGTTGGGTTAGGTTACGTTATATTACGTTATTGATGTATATGAAGGTCGCACGGAGACGTAGAGGCCGACTCGCCAGGAATGTTGTCAAATATTACCGCCGAGATGATAGGTTGGTTTAGGTTTGGTTATATTACGTTATTGATGTATATGAAGATTCCACGGAGACGTAGAGACCAACACTCCAGGAATGTTGTCAAATATTACCGCCGAGATGTTAGGTTGGGTTAGGTTAGGTTAAATTACGTTATTAATGTATATAAAAGTCCCACAGAGACGTAGAGGCCAACTCGACAGGAATGATGTCAAATATTACCGCCGAGATGATAGGTTGGGTTAGGTTAGGTTGTATTACGTTATTGATGTATATGAAGGTTCCACGGAGACGTAGAGGCCAACTCGCCAGGAATGTTGTCAAGTATTACCGCCGAGATGATAGGTTGGGTTAGGTTAGATTATATTACGCTATTGATGTATATGAAGGTCTCACGGAGATGTAGAGGCCAACTCGCCAGGAATGTTGTCAAATATTAGTGCCGAGATGTTACGTAGGTTTAGGTTAGGTTAAATTACGTTTTGATGTATATAAAAGTCCCACGGAGACGTAGAAGCCAACTCGCCTGGAATGTTGTCAAATATTAGTGCCGAGATGATAGGTTGGGTTAGGTTACGTTATATTACGTTATTTATGTATATGAAGGTTCCACGGAGACGTAGAGGCCAACTCGACAGGAATGTTTTCAAATATAACCGCCGAGATGATAGGTTGGGTTAGGTTAGGTTATATTACGTTATTGATGTACATGAAGGTTCCACGGAGACGTAGAGGCCAACTGACCAGGAATGTTGTCAAATATTACCGCCGAGATGATAGGTTGGGTTAGGTTAGATTATATTACGTTATTGACGTATATGAAGGTCTCACGGAGAGGTAGAGGCCAACTCGCCAAGAATGTTGTCAAATATTAGTGCCGAGACGTTAGGTTGGGTTAGGTTAGGTTATATTACGTTATTGATGTATATAAAATTCCCACGGAGACGTAGAGCCCAACTCGCCTGGAATGTTGTCAAATATTAGTGCCGAGATCTTAGGTTGGGTTAGGTTAGGTTATATTACGTTATTGATGTATATGAAGGCCCCACGGAGACGTAGAGGCCAACTCGCCAGGAATGTTGTCAAATATTACCGCCGAGATGTTAGGTTGGGTTAGGTTAGGTTAAATTACGTTATTGATGTATATAAAAGTCCCACGGAGACGTAGAGGCCAACTCGCCAAGAATGTTGTCAAATATTAGTGCCGAGACGTTAGGTTGGGTTAGGTTAGGTTATATTACGTTATTGATGTATATAAAATTCCCACGGAGACGTAGAGCCCAACTCGCCTGGAATGTTGTCAAATATTAGTGCCGAGATCTTAGGTTGGGTTAGGTTAGGTTATATTACATTATTGATGTATATGAAGGCCCCACGGAGACGTAGAGGCCAACTCGCCAGGAATGTTGTCAAATATTACCGCCGAGATGTTAGGTTGGGTTAGGTTAGGTTAAATTACGTTATTGATGTATATAAAAGTCCCACGGAATCGTAGAGGCCAACTCGCCAGGAATGTTGTCAAATATTACCGCCGAGATGATAGGTTGGGTTAGGTTAGGTTATATTACGTTATTTATGTATATGAAGGTTCCACGGAGACGTAGAGGCCAACTCGACAGGAATGTTTTCAAATATAACCGCCGAGATGATAGGTTGGGTTAGGTTAGGTGATATTACGTTATTGATGTATATAAAATTCCCACGGAGACGTAGAGGCCACCTCGCCTGGAATGTTGTCAAATATTAGTGCGGAGATGATAGGTTGGGTTAGGTTACGTTATATTACGTTATTGATGTATATGAAGGTCGCACGGAGACGTAGAGGCCGACTCGCCAGGAATGTTGTCAAATATTACCGCCGAGATGATAGGTTGGTTTAGGTTTGGTTATATTACGTTATTGATGTATATGAAGATCCCACGGAGACGTAGAGACCAACACTCCAGGAATGTTGTCAAATATTACCGCCGAGATGTTAGGTTGGGTTAGGTTAGGTTAAATTACGTTATTAATGTATATAAAAGTCCCACAGAGACGTAGAGGCCAACTCGACAGGAATGATGTCAAATATTACCGCCGAGATGATAGGTTGGGTTAGGTTAGGTTGTATTACGTTATTGATGTATATGAAGGTTCCACGGAGACGTAGAGGCCAACTCGCCAGGAATGTTGTCAAGTATTACCGCCGAGATGATAGGTTGGGTTAGGTTAGATTATATTACGCTATTGATGTATATGAAGGTCTCACGGAGATGTAGAGGCCAACTCGCCAGGAATGTTGTCAAATATTAGTGCCGAGATGTTACGTAGGTTTAGGTTAGGTTAAATTACGTTTTGATGTATATAAAAGTTCCACGGAGACGTAGAAGCCAACTCGCCTGGAATGTTGTCAAATATTAGTGCCGAGATGATAGGTTGGGTTAGGTTACGTTATATTACGTTATTTATGTATATGAAGGTTCCACGGAGACGTAGAGGCCAACTCGACAGGAATGTTTTCAAATATAACCGCCGAGATGATAGGTTGGGTTAGGTTAGGTTATATTACGTTATTGATGTACATGAAGGTTCCACGGAGACGTAGAGGCCAACTGACCAGGAATGTTGTCAAATATTACCGCCGAGATGATAGGTTGGGTTAGGTTAGATTATATTACGTTATTGATGTATATGAAGGTCTCACGGAGAGGTAGAGGCCAACTCGCCAAGAATGTTGTCAAATATTAGTGCCGAGACGTTAGGTTGGGTTAGGTTAGGTTATATTACGTTATTGATGTATATAAAATTCCCACGGAGACGTAGAGCCCAACTCGCCTGGAATGTTGTCAAATATTAGTGCCGAGATCTTAGGTTGGGTTAGGTTAGGTTATATTACGTTATTGATGTATATGAAGGCCCCACGGAGACGTAGAGGCCAACTCGCCAGGAATGTTGTCAAATATTACCGCCGAGATGTTAGGTTGGGTTAGGTTAGGTTAAATTACGTTATTGATGTATATAAAAGTCCCACGGAGACGTAGAGGCCAACTCGCCAGGAATGTTGTCAAATATTACTGCCGAGAGGATAGGTTGGGTTAGGTTAGATTATATTACGTTATTGATGTATATGAAGGTCTCACGGAGAGGTAGAGGCCAACTCGCCTGGAATGTTGTCAAATATTAGTGCCGAGATCTTAGGTTGGGTTAGGTTACGTTATGTTACGTTATTGATGTATATGAAGGTCGCACGGAGACGTAGAGGCCGACTCGCCAGGAATGTTGTCAAATATTACCGCCGAGATGATAGGTTGTTTTAGGTTTGGTTATATCACGTTATTGATGTATATGAAGGTCCCACGGAGACGTAGAGACCCACACTCGAGGAATGTTGCCGAATATTACCGCCGAGATGATACGTTGGGTTAGGTTAGAGTAAATTACGTTTTGATGTATATAAAAGTCCCACGGAATCGTAGAGGCCAACTCGCCAGGGATGATGTCAAATATTACCGCCGAGATGATAGGTTGGGTTAGGTTAGGTTATATTACGTTATTGATGTATATGAAGGTCCCACGGAGACGTAGAGGCCATCAAGCCAGGAATGTTGTCAAATATTACCGCCGAGATGTTACGTAGGTTTAGGTTAGGTTAAATTACGTTATTGATGTATATAAAAGTCCCACGGAGACGTAGAGGCCAACTCGCCAGGAATGTTGTCAAATATTATCGCCGAGATGATAGGTTGGGTTAGGTTAGGTTATATTAAGTTATTGATGTATATGAAGGTTCCACGGAGACGCAGAGGCCAACGGACCAGGAATGTTGTCAAATATTACCGCCGAGATGACAGGTTGGGTTAGGTTAGATTATATTACGTTATTGATGTATATGAAGGTCTCACGGAGACGTAGAGACCAACACTCCAGGAATGTTGCCGAATATTACCGCCGAGATGATACGTTGGGTTAGGTTAGGGTAAATTACGTTTTGATGTATATAAAAGTCCCACGGAGGCGTAGAGGCCAACTCGCCAGGAATGATGTCAAATATTACCGCCGAGATGATAGGTTGGGTTAGGTTAGGTTATATTACGTTATTGATGTATATAAAATTCTCACGGAGACGTAGAGGCCAACTCGCCTGGAATGTTGTCAAATATTAGTGCCGAGATGATAGGTTGGGTTAGGTTAGGTAATATTATGTTATTGATGTATATGAAGGTCGCACGGAGACGTAGAGGCCATCAAGCCAGTAATGTTGTCAAATATTACCGCCGAGATGTTACGTAGGTTTAGGATAGGTTAAATTACGTTCTTGATGTATATAAAAGTCCCACGGAGACGTAGAGGCCAACTAGCCAGGAATGTTGTCAAATATTACCGCCGAGATGATAGGTTGGGTTAGGTTAGGTTATGTTACGTTATTGATGTATATAAAAGTCACACGGAGACGTAGAGGCCAACTCGCCAGGAATGTTGTCAAGTATTACCGCCGAGATGATAGGTTGGGTTAGGTTAGGTAATATTATGTTATTGATGTATATGAAGGTCCCACGGAGACGTAGAGGCCATCAAGCCAGGAATGTTGTCAAATATTAGTGCCGAGATGTTAGGTTGGGTTAGGTTAGGTTATATTACGTTATTGATGTATATAAAATTCCCACGGAGACGTAGAGGCCAACTCGCCTGGAATGTTGTCAAATATTACCGCCGAGATGATAGGTTGGTTTAGGTTAGGTTATATTACGTTATTGATGTATATGAAGATCCCACGGACACGTAGGGACCAACACTCCAGGAATGTTGCCGAATATTATCGCCGAGATGTTACGTTGGGTTAGGTTAGGGTAAATTACGTTTTGATGTATATAAAAGTCCCACGGAGGCGTAGAGGCCAACTCGCCAGGAATGATGTCAAATATTACCGCCGAGATGATAGGTTGGGTTAGGTTAGGTTATATTAAGTTATTGATGTATATGAAGGATCCCCGGAGACGTAGAGGCCAACTCGCCAGGAATGTTGTCAAGTATTACCGCCGAGATGATTGGTTGGGTTAGGTTAGGTAATATTATGTTGTTGATGTATATGAAGGTCCCACGGAGACGTAGAGGCCATCAAGCCAGTAATGTTGTCAAATATTACCGCCGAGATGTTACGTAGGTTTAGGTTAGGTTAAATTACGTTCTTGATGTATATAAAAGTCCCACGGAGACGTAGAGGCCAACTCGCCAGGAATGTTGTCAAATATTACCGCCGAGATGATAGGTTGGGTTAGGTTAGGTTATATTACGTTATTGATGTATATAAAAGTCCCACGGAGACGTAGAGGCCAACTCGCCAGGAATGTAGTCAAGTATTACCGCCGAGATGATAGGTTGGGTTAGGTTAGGTAATATTACGTTATTGATGTATATGAAGGTTCCACGGAGACGTAGAGGCCAACTCGCCAGGAATGTTGTCAAATATTACCGCCGAGATGATAGGTTGCTTCAGGTTAGGTAATATTATGTTATTGATGTATATGAAGGTCCCACGGAGACGTAGAGGCCATCAAGCCAGGAATGTTGTCAAATATTACCGCCGAGATGTTACCTAGGTTTAAGGTAGGTTAAATTACGTTATTGATGTATATAAAAGTCTCACGGAGACGTAGAGGCAGGTCGCCAGGAATGTTGTCAAATATTACCGCCGAGATGATAGGTTGGGTTAGGTTAGGTTATATTACGTTATTGATGTATATGAAGGTTCCACGGAGACGTAGAGGCCAACTCGCCAGGAATGTTGTCGAGTATTATCGCCGAGATGATAGGTTGGGTTAGGTTAGGTAATATTATGTTATTGATGTATATGAAGGTCCCACGGAGACGTAGAGGCCATCAAGCCAGTAATATTGTCAGATATTACCGCCGAGATGTTACGTAGGTTTAGGTTAGGTTAAATTACATTCTTGATGTATATAAAAGTCCCACGGAGACGTAGAGGCCAACTCGCCAGGAATGTTGTCAAATATTACCGCCGAGATGATAGGTTGGGTTAGGTTAGGTTATATTACGTTATTGATGTACATGAAGGTTCCACGGAGACGTAGAGGCCAACTGACGAGGAATGTTGTCAAATATTACCGCCGAGATGATAGGTTGGGTTAGGTTAGATTATATTACGTTATTGATGTATATGAAGGTCTCACGGAGAGGTAGAGGCCAACTCGCCAAGAATGTTGTCAAATATTAGTGCCGAGACGTTAGGTTGGGTTAGGTTAGGTTATATTACGTTATTGATGTATATAAAAGTCCCACGGAGACGTAGAGGCCAACTCGCCAGGAATGTTGTCAAATATTACCGCCGAGATGATAGGTTGGGTTAGGTTAGGTTATATTACGTTATTGATGTATATGAAGGTTCCACGGAGACGCAGAGGCCAACTGACCAGGAATGTTGTCAAATATTACCGCCGAGATGATAGGTTGGGTTAGGTTAGATTATATTACGTTATTGATGTATATGAAGGTCTCACGGAGAGGTAGAGGCCAACTCGCCAGGACTTTTGTCAAATATTAGTGCCGAGATGTTAGGTTGGGTTAGGTTAGGTTATATTACGTTATTCATGTATATAAAATTCCCACGGAGACGTAGAGGCCAACTCGCCTGGAATGTTGTCAAATATTAGTGCCGAGATGATAGGTTGGGTTAGGTTACGTTATATTACGTTATTGATGTATATGAAGGTCGCACGGAGACGTAGAGGCCGACTCGCCAGGAATGTTGTCAAATATTACCGCCGAGATGATAGGTTGGTTTAGGTTTGGTTATATTACGTTATTGATGTATATGAAGGTTCCACGGAGACGTAGAGGCCAACTCGCCAGGAATGTTGTCAAGTATTACCGCCGAGATGATAGGTTGGGTTAGGTTAGGTTATCTTACGTTATTGATGTATATGAAGGTCCCACGGAGACGTAGAGGCCAACTCGACAGGAATGTATTCAAATATTACCGCCGAGATGATAGGTTGGGTTAGGTTAGGTTATGTTACGTTATTGATGTATATAAAAGTCACACGGAGACGTAGAGGCCAACTCGCCAGGAATGTTGTCAAGTATTACCGCCGAGATGATAGGTTGGGTTAGGTTAGGTAATATTATGTTATTGATGTATATGAAGGTCCCACGGAGACGTAGAGGCCATCAAGCCAGGAATGTTGTCAAATATTAGTGCCGAGATGTTAGGTTGGGTTAGGTTAGGTTATATTACGTTATTGATGTATATAAAATTCCCACGGAGACGTAGAGGCCAACTCGCCTGGAATGTTGTCAAATATTACCGCCGAGATGATAGGTTGGTTTAGGTTAGGTTATATTACGTTATTGATGTATATGAAGATCCCACGGACACGTAGGGACCAACACTCCAGGAATGTTGCCGAATATTATCGCCGAGATGTTACGTTGGGTTAGGTTAGGGTAAATTACGTTTTGATGTATATAAAAGTCCCACGGAGGCGTAGAGGCCAACTCGCCAGGAATGATGTCAAATATTACCGCCGAGATGATAGGTTGGGTTAGGTTAGGTTATATTAAGTTATTGATGTATATGAAGGTTCCCCGGAGACGTAGAGGCCAACTCGCCAGGAATGTTGTCAAGTATTACCGCCGAGATGATTGGTTGGGTTAGGTTAGGTAATATTATGTTGTTGATGTATATGAAGGTCCCACGGAGACGTAGAGGCCATCAAGCCAGTAATGTTGTCAAATATTACCGCCGAGATGTTACGTAGGTTTAGGTTAGGTTAAATTACGTTCTTGATGTATATAAAAGTCCCACGGAGACGTAGAGGCCAACTCGCCAGGAATGTTGTCAAATATTACCGCCGAGATGATAGGTTGGGTTAGGTTAGGTTATATTACGTTATTGATGTATATAAAAGTCCCACGGAGACGTAGAGGCCAACTCGCCAGGAATGTAGTCAAGTATTACCGCCGAGATGATAGGTTGGGTTAGGTTAGGTAATATTACGTTATTGATGTATATGAAGGTTCCACGGAGACGTAGAGGCCAACTCGCCAGGAATGTTGTCAAATATTACCGCCGAGATGATAGGTTGCTTCAGGTTAGGTAATATTATGTTATTGATGTATATGAAGGTCCCACGGAGACGTAGAGGCCATCAAGCCAGGAATGTTGTCAAATATTACCGCCGAGATGTTACCTAGGTTTAAGGTAGGTTAAATTACGTTATTGATGTATATAAAAGTCTCACGGAGACGTAGAGGCAGGTCGCCAGGAATGTTGTCAAATATTACCGCCGAGATGATAGGTTGGGTTAGGTTAGGTTATATTACGTTATTGATGTATATGAAGGTTCCACGGAGACGTAGAGGCCAACTCGCCAGGAATGTTGTCGAGTATTATCGCCGAGATGATAGGTTGGGTTAGGTTAGGTAATATTATGTTATTGATGTATATGAAGGTCCCACGGAGACGTAGAGGCCATCAAGCCAGTAATATTGTCAGATATTACCGCCGAGATGTTACGTAGGTTTAGGTTAGGTTAAATTACATTCTTGATGTATATAAAAGTCCCACGGAGACGTAGAGGCCAACTCGCCAGGAATGTTGTCAAATATTACCGCCGAGATGATAGGTTGGGTTAGGTTAGGTTATATTACGTTATTGATGTACATGAAGGTTCCACGGAGACGTAGAGGCCAACTGACCAGGAATGTTGTCAAATATTACCGCCGAGATGATAGGTTGGGTTAGGTTAGATTATATTACGTTATTGATGTATATGAAGGTCTCACGGAGAGGTAGAGGCCAACTCGCCAAGAATGTTGTCAAATATTAGTGCCGAGACGTTAGGTTGGGTTAGGTTAGGTTATATTACGTTATTGATGTATATAAAAGTCCCACGGAGACGTAGAGGCCAACTCGCCAGGAATGTTGTCAAATATTACCGCCGAGATGATAGGTTGGGTTAGGTTAGGTTATATTACGTTATTGATGTATATGAAGGTTCCACGGAGACGCAGAGGCCAACTGACCAGGAATGTTGTCAAATATTACCGCCGAGATGATAGGTTGGGTTAGGTTAGATTATATTACGTTATTGATGTATATGAAGGTCTCACGGAGAGGTAGAGGCCAACTCGCCAGGACTTTTGTCAAATATTAGTGCCGAGATGTTAGGTTGGGTTAGGTTAGGTTATATTACGTTATTCATGTATATAAAATTCCCACGGAGACGTAGAGGCCAACTCGCCTGGAATGTTGTCAAATATTAGTGCCGAGATGATAGGTTGGGTTAGGTTACGTTATATTACGTTATTGATGTATATGAAGGTCGCACGGAGACGTAGAGGCCGACTCGCCAGGAATGTTGTCAAATATTACCGCCGAGATGATAGGTTGGTTTAGGTTTGGTTATATTACGTTATTGATGTATATGAAGGTTCCACGGAGACGTAGAGGCCAACTCGCCAGGAATGTTGTCAAGTATTACCGCCGAGATGATAGGTTGGGTTAGGTTAGGTTATCTTACGTTATTGATGTATATGAAGGTCCCACGGAGACGTAGAGGCCAACTCGACAGGAATGTATTCAAATATTACCGCCGACATGTTACGTTGGGTTAGGTTAGGTTATATTACGTTATTGATGTATATGAAAGTCCCACGGAGACGTAGAGGCCAACTCGCCAGGAATGTTTTAAAATATTACCGCCGAGATGTTACGTTGGGTTAGGCTAGGCTATATTACGTTATTGATGTATATGAAGGTCCCACGGAGACGGACAGGCCAACTCGCCAGGAATGTTGTCAAATATCACCGCCGAGATTATAGGTTGGGTTAGGTTAGGTTATATTGCGTTATTGATGTATATGTAGTTCCCACGGAGACGAAGAGGCCAACAAGCCAGGAATGTTGTAAAATATTACCGCCGAGATGTTACGTTGGGTTAGGTTAAATTACGTTATTGATCTATATAAAAGTCCCACGGAGACGTAGAGGCCAACTCGACAGGAATGTTTTCAAATATTACCGCCGAGATGATGCGTTGGTTTAGGTTACGTTATATTAGGTTATTGATGTACATAGAAGCCACACGGAGACGTAGAGGCCACCTCGCCAGAAATGTTGTGTAATATTAGTGCCGAGAGGTTGGGTTGGGTTGGGTTAGGTTAGGTTATATTACGTTATTGATGTATATAAAGGCCCCACGGAGACGTAGAGGCCAACTCGACAGGAATGTTGTCAAATAATAGCGCCGAAAGTTTAGGTTGGGTTAGGTTAGGTTATATTACGTTATTGATGTATGTGAAGGTCCCACGGAGACGTAGAGGCCAACTCGCCAGGAATGTTGTCAAATATTAGTGCCGAGAGGTTGGGTTGGGTTAGGTTAGCTTATATTACGTTATTGATGTATATAAAAGTCCCACGGAGACGTAGAGGCCAACTCGCCAGGAATGTTGTCAAATAATAGCGCCGAAAGGTTAGGTTGGCTTAGGTTAGGTAATATTACGTTACTGATGTATATGAAGTTCCCACGGAGACGTAGAGGCCAACTCGACAGGAATGTTGTCAAATAATAGCGCCGAGAGGTTAGGATGGGTTATATAATGTTATATTACGTTATTGATGGATATGAAGGTCTCACGGAGACGTAGAGGCCAACTCGACAGCAGTGTTGTCAAATATTACCGCCGAGATGTTAGGTTGGGTTAGGTTAGCATATATTACGTTATTGATGTATATAAAGGTCCCACGGAGACTTAGAGGCCAACTCGCCAGGAATGTTGTCAAATAATAGCGCCGAAAGGTTAGATTAGGTTATATTACGTTATTGATGTATATGAAGTTCCCACGGAGACGAAGAGGCCAACAAGCCAGGAATGTTGTAAAATATTACCATCGAGATGTTACGTTGGGTTAGGTTAGGTTAAATTACGTTATTGATGTATATAAAAGTCCCACGGAGGCGTAGAGGCCGACTCGACAGGAATGTTTTAAAATATTACCGCCGAGATGCTAGGTTGGGTTAGGTTAGGTTATATTACGTTATTGATGTATATGAAGTTCCCACGGAGACGAAGAGGCCAACAAGCCAGGAATGTTGTAAAATATTACCATCGAGATGTTACGTTGGGTTAGGTTAGGTTAAATTACGTTATTGATGTATATAAAAGCCCCACGGAGACGTAGAGGCCAACTCGCCAGGAATGTTGTCAAATATTAATGCCGAGAGGTTGGGTTGGGTTAGGTTAGGTTATATTACGTTATTGATGTATATGAAGGTCCCACGGAGACGTAGAGGCCAATTGGCAAGGAATGTTGTAAAATATTACCGCCCAGATGATAGGTTGGGTTAGGTTAGGTAATATTACGTTATTGATGTATATGCAGGTCTCACGGAAACGTAGAGGCCAACAAGCCAGGAATGTGGTTAAATATTACCTCCGAGACGTTACGTTGGTTTAGGTTAGGTTATATTACGTTGTTGATGTATATGAAGGTCCCACGGAGACGTACAGGCCAACTCGCCATGAATGTTGTCAAATATCACCACCGAGATTATAGGTTGGGTTAGGTTAGGTTATATTACGTTATTGATGTATATGAAGTTCCCACGGAGACGAAGAGGCCAACAAGCCAGGAATGTTGTAAAATATTACCGCCGAGATGTTACGTTGGGTTCGGTTAAATTACGTTATTGATGTATACAAAGGCCCCACGGAGACGTAGAGGCCAACTCGACTGGAATGTTGTCAAATAATAGCGCGGAAAGTTTAGGTTCGGTTAGGTTAGGTTATATTACGTTATTGATGTATGTGAAGGTCCCACGGAGACGTAGAGGCCAACTCGCCAGGAATGTTGTCAAATATTAGTGCCGAGAGGTTGGGTTGGGTTAGGTTAGCTCATATTACGTTATTGATGTATATAAAAGTCCCACGGAGACGTAGAGGCCAACTCGCCAGGAATGTTGTCAAATAATAGCTCCGAAAGGTTAGGTTGTGTTAGGTTAGGTAATATTACGTTACTGATATATATGAGGTTCCCACGGAGACGTAGAGGCCAACTCGACAGCAATGTTGTCAAATATTACCGCCGAGATGTTAGGTTGGGTTAGGTTAGCATATATTACGTTATTGATGTATATAAAAGTCCCACGGAGACGTAGAGGCCAACTCGCCAGGAATGTTGTCAAATAATAGCGCCTAAAGGTTAGATTAGGTTATATTAAGTTATTGATGTATATAAAGGTCTCACGGAAACGTAGAGGCCAACAAGGCAGGAATGTGGTTAAATATTTCCTCCGAGACGTTACGTTGGTTTAGGTTAAGTTATATTACGTTATTGATGTATATGAAGGTCCCACGGAGACGTACAGGCCAACTCGCCAGGAATGTTGTCAAATATCACCGCCGAGATGATAGGTTGGGTTAGGTTAGGTTATATTACGTTATTGATGTATATGAAGTTCCCACGGAGACGAAGAGGCCAACAAGCCAGGAATGTTGTAAAATATTACCATCGAGATGTTACGTTGGGTTAGGTTAGGTTAAATTACGTTATTGATGTATATAAAAGCCCCACGGAGACGTAGAGGCCAATTCGCCAGGAATGTTGTCAAATATTAATGGCGAGAGGTTGGGTTGGGTTAGGTTAGGTTATATTACGTTATTGATGTATATGAAGGTCCCACGGAGACGTACAGGCAAACAAGCCAGGAATGTTGTAAAATATTACCGCCGAGATGTTACGTTGGGTTAGGCTAGGTTAAATTACGTTATTGATGTATATAAAAGTCCCACGGAGACGTAGCGGCCAATTCGCCAGGATTGTTGTCAAATATTACCGCCGAGATATTAGGTTGGGTTAGGTTAGGTTATATTATGTTATTGATGTATATAAAAGTCCCACGGAGACGTAGAGGCCAACTCACCAGGAATGTTGTCAAATAATAGCGCCGAAAGGTTAGGTTAGGTTACATTAAGTTATTGATGTATATAAAGGTCTCACGGAAACGTAGAGGCCAACAAGCCAGGAATGTTGTCAAATATTACCGCCGAGATGTTACGTAGGTTTAGGTTAGGTTAAATTACGTTATTGATGTATATAAAAGTCCCACGGAGACGTAGAGGCCAACTCGCCAGGAATGTTGTCAAATATTACCGCCGAGATGATAGGTTGGGTTAGGTTAGGTTATATTAAGTTATTGATGTATATGAAGGTTCCACGGAGACGCAGAGGCCAACGGACCAGGAATGTTGTCAAATATTACCGCCGAGATGACAGGTTGGGTTAGGTTAGATTATATTACGTTATTGATGTATATGAAGGTCTCACGGAGACGTAGAGACCAACACTCCAGGAATGTTGCCGAATATTACCGCCGAGATGATACGTTGGGTTAGGTTAGGGTAAATTACGTTTTGATGTATATAAAAGTCCCACGGAGGCGTAGAGGCCAACTCGCCAGGAATGATGTCAAATATTACCGCCGAGGTGATAGGTTGGGTTAGGTTAGGTTATATTACGTTATTGATGTATATAAAATTCCCACGGAGACGTAGAGGCCAACTCGCCTGGAATGTTGTCAAATATTAGTGCCGAGATGATAGGTTGGGTTAGGTTAGGTAATATTATGTTATTGATGTATATGAAGGTCGCACGGAGACGTAGAGGCCATCAAGCCAGTAATGTTGTCAAATATTACCGCCGAGATGGTACGTAGGTTTAGGTTAGGTTAAATTACGTTCTTGATGTATATAAAAGTCCCACGGAGACGTAGAGGCCAACTCGCCAGGAATGTTGTCAAATATTACCGCCGAGATGATAGGTTGGTTTAGGTTTGGTTATATTACGTTATTGATGTATATGAAGATCCCACGGAGAGGTAGAGGCCAACTCGCCAAGAATGTTGTCAAGTATTACCGCCGAGATGATTGGTTGGGTTAGGTTAGGTAATATTATGTTGTTGATGTATATGAAGGTCCCACGGAGACGTAGAGGCCATCAAGCCAGTAATGTTGTCAAATATTACCGCCGAGATGTTACGTAGGTTTAGGTTAGGTTAAATTACGTTCTTGATGTATATAAAAGTCCCACGGAGACGTAGAGGCCAACTCGCCAGGAATGTTGTTAAATATTACCGCCGAGATGATAGGTTGGGTTAGGTTAGGTTATATTACGTTATTGATGTATATAAAAGTCCCACGGAGACGTAGATTCCAACTCGCCAGGAATGTAGTCAAGTATTACCGCCGAGATGATAGGTTGGGTTAGGTTAGGTAATATTATGTTATTGATATATATGAAGGTCCCACGGAGACGTAGAGGCCATCAAGCTAGGAATGTTGTCAAATATTAGTGCCGAGATGTTAGGTTGGGTTAGGTTAGGTTATATTACGTTATTGATGTATATGAAGGTTCCACGGAGACGTAGAGGCCAACTCGCCAGGAATGTTGTCGAGTATTATCGCCGAGATGATAGGTTGGGTTAGGTTAGGTAATATTATGTTATTGATGTATATGAAGGTCCCACGGAGACGTAGAGGCCATCAAGCCAGTAATATTGTCAGATATTACCGCCGAGATGTTACGTAGGTTTAGGTTAGGTTAAATTACATTCTTGATGTATATAAAAGTCCCACGGAGACGTAGAGGCCAACTCGCCAGGAATGTTGTCAAATATTACCGCCGAGATGATAGGTTGGGTTAGGTTAGGTTATATTACGTTATTGATGTACATGAAGGTTCCACGGAGACGTAGAGGCCAACTGACCAGGAATGTTGTCAAATATTACCGCCGAGATGATAGGTAGGGTTAGGTTAGATTATATTACGTTATTGATGTATATGAAGGTCTCACGGAGAGGTAGAGGCCAACTCGCCAAGAATGTTGTCAAATATTAGTGCCGAGACGTTAGGTTGGGTTAGGTTAGGTTATATTACGTTATTGATGTATATAAAAGTCCCACGGAGACGTAGAGGCCAACTCGCCTGGAATGTTGTCAAATATTAGTGCCGAGATGATAGGTTGGGTTAGGTTACGTTATATTACGTTATTGATGTATATGAAGGTCGCACGGAGACGTAGAGGCCGACTCGCCAGGAATGTTGTCAAATATTACCGCCGAGATGATAGGTTGGTTTAGGTTTGGTTATATTACGTTATTGATGTATATGAAGATCCCACGGAGACGTAGAGACCAACACTCCAGGAATGTTGCCGAATATTACCGCCGAGATGTTACGTTGCGTTAGGTTAGGGTAAATTACGTTTTGATGTATATAAAAGTCCCACGGAGGCGTAGAGGCCAACTCGCCAGGAATGATGTCAAATATTACCGCCGTGACGATAGGTTGGGTTAGGTTAGGTTATATTACGTTATTGATGTATATGAAGGTTCCACGGAGACGTAGAGGCCAACTCGCCAGGAATGTTGTCAAATATCACCGCCGAGATTATAGGTTGGGTTAGGTTAGGTTATATTACGTTATTGATGTATATGAAGTTCCCACGGAGACGAAGAGGCCAACAAGCCGGGAATGTTGTAAAATATTACCGCCGAGATGTTACGTTGGGTTAGTTTAAATTACGTTATTGATCTATATAAAAGTCCCACGGAGACGTAGAGGCCAACTCGACAGGAATGTTTTCAAATATTACCGCCGAGATGATGCGTTGGTTTAGGTTACGTTATATTAGGTTATTGATGTACATAGAAGCCACACGGAGACGTAGAGGCCACCTCGCCAGAAATGTTGTGTAATATTAGTGCCGAGAGGTTGGGTTGGGTTGGGTTAGGTTAGGTTATATTACGTTATTGATGTATATAAAGGCCCCACGGAGACGTAGAGGCCAACTCGACAGGAATGTTGTCAAATAATAGCGCCGAAAGTTTAGGTTGGGTTAGGTTAGGTTATATTACGTTATTGATGTATGTGAAGGTCCCACGGAGACGTAGAGGCCAACTCGCCAGGAATGTTGTCAAATATTAGTGCCGGGAGGTTGGGTTGGGTTAGGTTAGCTTATATTACGTTATTGATGTATGTGAAGGTCCCACGGAGACGGAGAGGCCAACTCGCCAGGAATGTTGTCAAATATTACCGCCGGAATGTTAGGTTGGGTTAGGTTAGGTTATATTATGTTATTGATGTATATAAAAGTCCCACGGAAATGTAGAGGCCTACTCGTCAGGAATGTTGTCAAATAATAGCGGCGAAAGGTTAGGTTGGGTTAGGTTAGGTTATATTAAGTTATTGATGTATATAAAGGTCTCACGGAAACGTAGAGGCCAACTCGCCAGGAATGTTTTAAAATATTACCGCCGAGATGTTACGTTGGGTTAGGCTAGGTTATATTACGTTATTGATGTATATGAAGGTCCCACGGAGACGGACAGGCCAACTCTCCAGGAATGTTGTCAAATATCACCGCCGAAATGATAGGTTGGGTTAGGTTAGGTTATATTACGTTATTGATGTATATGAAGTTCCTACGGAGACGTAGAAGCCAACAAGCCAGGAATGTGGTTAAATATTACCTCTGAGACGTTACGTTGGGTTAGGTTAGGTTATATTACGTTATTGGTGTTTATGAAGTTCCCACGGAGACGTACAGGCCAACTCGCCAGGAATGTTGTCAAATATTACCGCCGGAATGTTAGGTTGGGTTAGGTTAGGTTATATTATGTTATTGATGTATATAAAAGTCCCACGGAGATGTAGAGGCCAACTCGTCAAGAATGTTGTCAAATAATAGCGGCGAAAATTTAGGTTGGGTTAGGTTAGGTTATATTAAGTTATTGATGTATATAAAGGTCTCACGGAAACGTAGAAGCCAACAAGCCAGGAATGTGGTTAAATATTACCTCCGAGACGTTACGTTGGTTTAGGTTAGGTTATATTACGTTATTGATGTATATAAAAGTCCCACGGAGACGTAGAGGCCAATTCGTCAGGATTGTTGTCAAATATTACCGCCGAGATATTAGGTTGGGTTAGGTTAGGTTATATTACGTTATAGATGTTTATGAAGGTCCCACGGAGAGGTAGAGGCCAACATGGCTGGAATGTTGTCAAATATTACCGCCGAGATGTTAGGTTGGGTTAGGTTAGGTTATATTACGTTATTGATGTATATAAAAGTCCCACGGATACGTAGAGGCCAACTCGCCAGGACTGTTGTCAAATAATAGCGCCGAAAGGTTAGGTTGGGTTAGGTTAGGTTATATTAAGTTATTGATGTATATAAAGGTCTCACGGAAACGTAGAGGCCAACAAGCCATGAATGTGGTTAAATATTACATCCGAGACGTTACGTTGGTTTAGGTTAGGTTATATTACGTTATTGATGTATCTAAAAGCCCCACGGAGACGTAGAGGCCAACTCGCCAGAAATGTTGTTAAATATTAGTGCCGAGAGGTTGGGTTGGGTTAGTTTACGTTATATTACGTTATTGATGTATATAAAGGCCCCACGGAGACCTAGAGGCCAACTCGACAGGAATGTTGTCAAATAATAGCGCCGAAAGGTTAGGTTGGGTTAGGTTAGGTTATATAACGTTATTGATGTATGTGAAGGTCCCACGGTGACGTAGAGGCCAACTCGCCAGGAATGATGTCAAATAATAGCGCGGAGTGGTTAGGTTGGGTTATATAAGGTTATATTACGTTATTGATGGATATGAAGGTCTCACGGAGACGTAGAAGCTAACTCGCCAGGAATGTTGTCAAATATAACCGCCGAGATGTTGCGTTAGGTTAGGCTAGGTTAAATTACGTTATTGATGTATATGAAGTTCCCACGGAGACGAAGAGGCCAACAAGCCAGGAATGTTGTAAAATATTACCGCCGAGATGTTACGTTGGGTTAGGTTAAATTACGTTATTGATCTATATAAAAGTCCCACGGAGACGTAGAGGCCAACTCGACAGGAATGTTTTCAAATATTACCGCCGAGATGATGCGTTGGGTTAGGTTAGGTTATATTACGCTATTGATGTGTATAAAGGTCCCACGGTGACGTAGATGCCAACAAGCCAGGAATGTTGTCAAATAATAGCGCCGAAAGGTTAGGTTGGGTTATATTAAGTTATTGATGTATATAAAGGTCTCACGGAAACGTAGAGGCCAACAAGGCAGGAATGTGGTTAAATATTTCCTCTGAGACGTTACGTTGGTTTAGGTTAGGTTATATTACGTTATTAATGTATATGAAGGTCCCACGGAGACGTACAGGCCAACTCGCCAGGAATGTTGTCAAATATCACCGCCGAGATAATAGGTTGGGTTAGGTTAGGTTATATAACGTTATTGATGTATATGAAGTTCCCACGGAGACGTACAGGCCAACTCGCCAGGAATGTTGTCAAATATTGCCGCCGAGATGTTACGTTGGGTTAGGTTAGGTTAAATTACGTTATTGATGTATTTAAAAGTCCCACGGAGACGTAGAGGCCAACTCGCCAGGAATGTTGTCAAATAATAGCGCGGAGTGGTTAGGTTGGGTGTATAAGGTTATATTACGTTATTGATGGATATGAAGGTCTCACGGAGACGTAGAAGCTAACTCGCCAGGAATGTTGTCAAATATAACCGCCGAGATGTTGCGTTGGGTTAGGCTAGGTTAAATTACGTTATTGATGTATATAAAAGTCCCACGGAGACGTAGAGGCCAATTCGCCAGGATTGTTGTCAAATATTACCGCCGAGATATTAGGTTGGGTTAGGTTAGGTTATATTACGTTATTGATGTATATAAAAGTCCCACGGATACGTAGAGGCCAACTCGCCAGGAATGTTGTCAAATAATAGCGCCGAAAGGTTAGGTTGGGTTAGGTTAGGTTATATTAAGTTATTGATGTATATAAAGGTCTCACGGAAACGTAGAGGCCAACAAGCCAGGAATGTGGTTAAATATTACCTCCGAGACGTTACGTTGGTTTAGGTTAGGTTATATTACGTTATTGGTGTTTATGAAGTTCCCACGGAGACGTACAGGCCAACTCGCCAGGAATGTTGTCAAATATTACCGCCGGAATGTTAGGTTGGGTTAGGTTAGGTTATATTATGTTATTGATGTATATAAAAGTCCCACGGAGATGTAGAGGCCAACTCGTCAGGAATGTTGTCAAATAATAGCGGCGAAAGGTTAGGTTGGGTTAGGTTAGGTTATATTAAGTTATTGATGTATATAAAGGTCTCACGGAAACGTAGAGGCCAACAAGCCAGGAATGTGGTTAAATATTACCTCCGAGACGTTACGTTGGTTTAGGTTAGGTTATATTACGTTATTGGTGTTTATGAAGTTCCCACGGAGACGTACAGGCCAACTCGCCAGGAATGTTGTCAAATATTACCGCCGGAATGTTAGGTTGGGTTAGGTTAGGTTATATTATGTTATTGATGTATATAAAAGTCCCACGGAGATGTAGAGGCCAACTCGTCAGGAATGTTGTCAAATAATAGCGGCGAAAGGTTAGGTTGGGTTAGGTTAGGTTATATTAAGTTATTGATGTATATAAAGGTCTCACGGAAACGTAGAGGCCAACAAGCCAGGAATGTAGTTAAATATTACCTCCGAGACGTTACGTTGGTTTAGGTTAGGTTATATTACGTTATTGATGTATCTAAAAGCCCCACGGAGACGTAGAGGCCAACTCGCCAGAAATGTTGTTAAATATTAGTGCCGAGAGGTTGGGTTGGGTTAGTTTACGTTATATTACGTTATTGATGTATATAAAGGCCCCACGGAGACCTAGAGGCCAACTCGACAGGAATGTTGTCAAATAATAGCGCCGAAAGGTTAGGTTGGGTTAGGTTAGGTTATATTACGTTATTGATGTATGTGAAGGTCCCACGGTGACGTAGAGGCCAACTCGCCAGGAATGATGTCAAATAATAGCGCGGAGTGGTTAGGTTGGGTTATATAAGGTTATATTACGTTATTGATGGATATGAAGGTCTCACGGAGACGTAGAGGCCAACAAGCCAGGAATGTGGTTAAATATTACCTCCGAGATGTTACGTTGGGTTAGGTTAAATTACGTTATTGATCTATATAAAAGTCCCACGGAGACGTAGAGGCCAACTCGACAGGAATGTTTTCAAATATTACCGCCGAGATGATGCGTTGGGTTAGGTTAGGATATATTACATTATTGATGTATATAAAAGTCCCACGGAGACGTAGAGGCCAACTCGCCAGGAATGTTGTGAAATAATAGCGCCGAAAGGTTAGATTAGGTTATATTAAGTTATTGATGTATATAAAGGTCTCACGGAAACGTAGAGGCCAACAAGGCAGGAATGTGGTTAAATATTTCCTCTGAGACGTTACGCTGGTTTAGGTTAGGTTATATTACGTTATTAATGTATATGAAGGTCCCACGGAGACGTACAGGCCAACTCGCCAGGAATGTTGTCAAATATCACCGCCGAGATAATAGGTTGGGTTAGGTTAGGTTATATAACGTTATTGATGTATATGAAGTTCCCACGGAGACGTACAGGCCAAGTCGCCAGGAATGTTGTCAAATATTGCCGCCGAGATGTTACGTTGGGTTAGGTTAGGTTAAATTACGTTATTGATGTATATAAAAGTCCCACGGAGACGTAGAGGCCAACTCGACAGGAATGTATTCAAATATTACCGCCGACATGTTACGTTGGGTTAGGTTAGGTTATATTACGTTATTGATGTATATGAAAGTCCCACGGAGACGTAGAGGCCAACTCGCCAGGAATGTTTTAAAATATTACCGCCGAGATGTTACGTTGGGTTAGGCTAGGTTATATTACGTTATTGATGTATATGAACGTCCCACGGAGACGGAGAGGCCAACTCGCCAGGAATGTTGTCAAATATCACCGCCGAGATTATAGGTTGGGTTAGGTTAGGTTATATTACGTTATTAATGTATATGAAGTTCCCACGGAGACGAAGAGGCCAACAAGCCAGGAATGTTGTAAAATATTACCGCCGAGATGTTACGTTGGGTTAGGTTAATTTACGTTATTGATCTATATAAAAGTCCCACGGAGACGTAGAGGCCAACTCGACAGGAATGTTTTCAAATATTACCGCCGAGATGATGCGTTGGGTTAGGTTAGGTTATATTACGCTATTGATGTGTATAAAGGTCCCACGGTGACGTAGATGCCAACAAGCCAGGAATGTTGTCAAATAATAGCGCCGAAAGGTTAGATTAGGTTATATTAAGTTATTGATGTATATAAAGTTCTCACGGAAACGTAGAGGCCAACAAGGCAGGAATGTGGTTAAATATTTCCTCCGAGACGTTACGTTGGTTTAGGTTAGGTTATATTACGTTATTAATGTATATGAAGGTCCCACGGAGACGTACAGGCCAACTCGCCAGGAATGTTGTCAAATATCACCGCCGAGATAATAGGTTGGATTAGGTTAGGTTATATAACGTTATTGATGTATATGAAGTTCCCACGGAGACGTACAGGCCAACTCGCCAGGAATGTTGTGAAATATTGCCGCCGAGATGTTACGTTGGGTTAGGTTAGGTTAAATTACGTTATTGATGTATATAAAAGTCCCACGGAGACGTAGAGGCCAACTCGACAGGAATGTATTCAAATATTACCGCCGACATGTTACGTTGGGTTAGGTTAGGTTATATTACGTTATTGATGTATATGAAAGTCCCACGGAGACGAAGAGGCCAACAAGCCAGGAATGTTGTAAAATATTACCGCCGAGATGTTACGTTGGGTTAGGTTAAATTACGTTATTGATCTATATAAAAGTCCCACGGAGACGTAGAGGCCAACTCGACAGGAATGTTTTCAAATATTACCGCCGAGATGATGCGTTGGGTTAGGTTAGGTTATATTACGCTATTGATGTGTATAAAGGTCCCACGGTGACGTAGATGCCAACAAGCCAGGAATGTTGTCAAATAATAGCGCCGAAAAGTTAGATTAGGTTATATTAAGTTATTGATGTATATAAAGTTCTCACGGAAACGTAGAGGCCAACAAGGCAGGAATGTGGTTAAATATTTCCTCCGAGACGTTACGTTGGTTTAGGTTAGGTTATATTACGTTATTAATGTATATGAAGGTCCCACGGAGACGTACAGGCCAACTCGCCAGGAATGTTGTCAAATATCACCGCCGAGATAATAGGTTGGATTAGGTTAGGTTATATAACGTTATTGATGTATATGAAGTTCCCACGGAGACGTACAGGCCAACTCGCCAGGAATGTTGTGAAATATTGCCGCCGAGATGTTACGTTGGGTTAGGTTAGGTTAAATTACGTTATTGATGTATATAAAAGTCCCACGGAGACGTAGAGGCCAACTCGACAGGAATGTATTCAAATATTACCGCCGACATGTTACGTTGGGTTAGGTTAGGTTATATTACGTTATTGATGTATATGAAAGTCCCACGGAGACGTAGAGGCCAACTCGCCAGGAATGTTTTAAAATATTACCGCCGAGATGTTACGTTGGGTTAGGCTAGGTTATATTACGTTATTGATGTATATGAAGGTCCCACGGAGACGGAGAGGCCAACTCTCCAGGAATGTTGTCAAATATCACCGCCGAAATGATAGGTTGGGTTAGGTTAGGTTATATTACGTTATTGATGTATATGAAGTTCCCACGGAGACGTAGAAGCCAACAAGCCAGGAATGTGGTTAAATATTACCTCTGAGACGTTACGTTGGGTTAGGTTAGGTTATATTACGTTATTGGCGTTTATGAAGTTCCCACGGAGACGTACAGGCCAACTCGCCAGAAATGTTGTTAAATATTAGTGCCGAGAGGTTGGGTTGGGTTAGTTTACGTTATATTACGTTATTGATGTATATAAAGGCCCCACGGAGACCTAGAGGCCAACTCGACAGGAATGTTGTCAAATAATAGCGCCGAAAGGTTAGGTTGGGTTAGGTTAGGTTATATTACGTTATTGATGTATGTGAAGGTCCCACGGTGACGTAGAGGCCAACTCGCCAGGAATGATGTCAAATAATAGCGCGGAGTGGTTATGTTGGGTTATATAAGGTTATATTACGTTATTGATGGATATGAAGGTCTCACGGAGACGTAGAAGCTAACTCGCCAGGAATGTTGTCAAATATAACCGCCGAGATGTTGCGTTGGGTTAGGCTAGGTTAAATTACGTTATTGATGTATATAAAAGTCCCACGTAGACGTAGAGGCCAATTCGCCAGGATTGTTGTCAAATATTACCGCCGAGATATTAGGTTGGGTTAGGTTAGGTTATATTACGTTATTGATGTTTATGAAGGTCCCACGGAGACGTACAGGCCAACTCGCCAGGAATGTTGTCAAATATCACCGCCGAGATTATAGGTTGGGTTAGGTTAGGTTATATTACGTTATTAATGTATATGAAGTTCCCACGGAGACGAAGAGGCCAACAAGCCAGGAATGTTGTAAAATATTACCGCCGAGATGTTACGTTGGGTTAGGTTAAATTACGTTATTGATCTATATAAAAGTCCCACGGAGACGTAGAGGCCAACTCGACAGGAATGTTTTCAAATATTACCTCCGAGACGTTACGTTGGTTTAGGTTAGGTTATATTACGTTGTTGATGTATATGAAGGTCCCACGGAGACGTACAGGCCAACTCGCCAGGAATGTTGTCAAATATCACCGCCGAGATTATAGGTTGGGTTAGGTTAGGTTATATTACGTTATTAATGTATATGAAGTTCCCACGGAGACGAAGAGGCCAACAAGCCAGGAATGTTGTAAAATATTACCGCCGAGATGTTACGTTGGGTTAGGTTAAATTACGTTATTGATCTATATAAAAGTCCCACGGAGACGTAGAGGCCAACTCGACAGGAATGTTTTCAAATATTACCGCCGAGATGATGCGTTGGGTTAGGTTAGGTTATATTACGCTATTGATGTGTATAAAGGTCCCACGGTGACGTAGATGCCAACAAGCCAGGAATGTTGTCAAATAATAGCGCCGAAACGTTAGGTTGGGTTAGGTTAGGTAATATTACGTTACTGATGTATATGAAGTTCCCACGGAGACGTAGCGGCCAACTCGACAGGAATGTTGTCAAATAATAGCGCCGAGAGGTTAGGATGGGTTATATAATGTCATATTACGTTATTGATGGATATGAAGGTCTCACGGAGACGTAGAGGCCAACTCGCCAGGAATGTTGTCAAATATCACCGCCGAGATAATAGGTTGGATTAGGTTAAGTTATATTACGTTACTGATGTGTATGAATGCCCCACGGAGACGTAGAGGTCAACTAGACAGGAATGTTGTCATATTTTACCGCCGAGATATTAGGTTGAGTTAGGTTATGTTGTATAACGTCATAGACGTATACAGTGTTCCCACCGAGAACTAGGGACCTGCAATCAAGGAATTTGTTTAAATGGTACCACGAGATGTTAGTTTGGGTTAGGTTAGGTTGTATTACGTTATTGATGTATATAAAGGTTCCACGGAGCCGCAGAGGCCTACTCGCCAGGAATGTTGTCAAATATCACCGCCGAGATAATAGGTTGGGTTAGGTTAGGTTATATAACGTTATTGATGTATATGAAGTTCCCACGGAGACGTACAGGCCAACTCGCCAGGAATGTTGTCAAATATTACCGCCGAGATGTTACGTTGGGTTAGGTTAGGTTAAATTATGTTATTGATGTATATAAAAGTCCCACGGAGACGTAGAGGCCAACTCGACAGGAATGTATTCAAATATTACCGCCGACATGTTACGTTGGGTTAGGTTAGGTTATATTACGTTATTGATGTATATGAAAGTCCCACGGAGACGTAGAGGCCAACTCGCCAGGAATGTTGTCAAATATTACCGCCGGAAAGTTAGGTTGGGTTAGGTTATGTTATATTATGTTATTGATGTATATAAAAGTCCCACGGAGATGTAGAGGCCAACTCGTCAGGAATGTTGTCAAATAATAGCGGCGAAAGGTTAGGTTGGGTTAGGTTAGGTTATATTAAGTTATTGATGTATATAAAGGTCTCACGGAAACGTAGAGGCCAACAAGCCAGGAATGTGGTTAAATATTACCTCCGAGACGTTACGTTGGTTTAGGTTAGGTTATATTACGTTATTGATGTATATAAAAGCCCCACGGAGACGTAGAGGCCAACTCGCCAGAAATGTTGTTAAATATTAGTGCCGAGAGGTTGGGTTGGGTTAGTTTACGTTATATTACGTTATTGATGTATATAAAGGCCCCACGGAGACCTAGAGGCCAACTCGACAGGAATGTTGTCAAATAATAGCGCCGAAAGGTTAGGTTGGGTTAGGTTAGGTTATATTACGTTATTGATGTATGTGAAGGTCCCACGGTGACGTAGAGGCCAACTCGCCAGGAATGATGTCAAATAATAGCGCGGAGTGGTTATGTTGGGTTATATAAGGTTATATTACGTTATTGATGGATATGAAGGTCTCACGGAGACGTAGAAGTCAACTCGCCAGGAATGTTGTCAAATATAACCGCCGAGATGTTGCGTTGGGTTAGGCTAGGTTAAATTACGTTATTGATGTATATAAAAGTCCCACGTAGACGTAGAGGCCAATTCGCCAGGATTGTTGTCAAATATTACCGCCGAGATATTAGGTTGGGTTAGGTTAGGTTATATTACGTTATTGATGTTTATGAAGGTCCCACGGAGAGGTAGAGGCCAACATGCCAGGAATGTTGTCAAATATTACCGCCGAGATGTTAGGTTGGGTTAGGTTAGGTTATATTACGTTATTGATGTATATAAAAGTCCCACGGATACGTAGAGGCCAACACGCCAGGAGTGTTGTCAAATATTACCGCCGAGAGGTTAGGTTGGTTTAGGTTAGGTTATATTACGTTAATGATGTATATAAAGGTTCCACGGAGACATAGAAGCCAACTCGCCAGGAATGTTGTAAAATATTACCGCCGAGATGTTACGTTGGGTTAGGTTAAATTACGTTATTGATCTATATAAAAGTCCCACGGAGACGTAGAGGCCAACTCGACAGGAATGTTTTCAAATATTACCGCCGAGATGATGCGTTGGGTTAGGTTAGGTTCTATTACGCTATTGATGTGTATAAAGGTCCCACGGTGACGTAGAGGCCAACAAGCCAGGAATGTTGTCAAATAATAGCGCCGAAAGGTTAGATTAGGTTATATTAAGTTATTGATGTATATAAAGGTCTCACGGAAACGTAGAGGCCAACAAGGCAGGAATGTGGTTAAATATTTCCTCCGAGACGTTACGTTGGTTTAGGTTAGGTTATATTACGTTATTGTTGTATATGAAGGTCCCACGGAGACGTACAGGCCAACTCGCCAGGAATGTTGTCAAATATCACCGCCGAAATGATAGGTTGGGTTAGGTTAGGTTATATTACGTTATTGATGTATATGAAGGTCCCACGGAGACGTAGAAGCCAACAAGCCAGGAATATGGTTAAATATTACCTCTGAGACGTTACGTTGGGTTAGGTTAGGTTATATTACGTTATTGGTGTTTATGAAGTTCCCACGGAGACGTACAGGCCAACTCGCCAGGAATGTTGTCAAATATTACCGCCGGAATGTTAGGTTGGGTTAGGTTAGGTTATATTATGTTATTGATGTATATAAAAGTCCCACGGAGATGTAGAGGCCAACTCGTCAGGAATGTTGTCAAATAATAGCGGCGAAAGGTTAGGTTGGGTTAGGTTAGGTTATATTAAGTTATTGATGTATATAAAGGTCTCACGGAAACGTAGAGGCCAACAAGCCAGGAATGTGGTTAAATATTACCTCCGAGACGTTACGTTGGTTTAGGTTAGGTTATATTACGTTATTGATGTATATAAAAGCCCCACGGAGACGAAGAGGCCAACTCGCCAGAAATGTTGTTAAATATTAGTGCCGAGAGGTTGGGTTGGGTTAGTTTACGTTATATTACGTTATTGATGTATATAAAGGCCCCACGGAGACCTAGAGGCCAACTCGACAGGAATGTTGTCAAATAATAGCGCCGAAAGGTTAGGTTGGGTTAGGTTAGGTTATATTACGTTATTGATGTATGTGAAGGTCCCACGGTGACGTAGAGGCCAACTCGCCAGGAATGATGTCAAATAATAGCGCGGAGTGGTTATGTTGGGTTATATAAGGTTATATTACGTTATTGATGGATATGAAGGTCTCACGGAGACGTAGAAGCCAACTCGCCAGGAATGTTGTCAAATATAACCGCCGAGATGTTGCGTTGGGTTAGGCTAGGTTAAATTACGTTATTGATGTATATAAAAGTCCCACGTAGACGTAGAGGCCAATTCGCCAGGATTGTTGTCAAATATTACCGCCGAGATATTAGGTTGGGTTAGGTTAGGTTATATTACGTTATTGATGTTTATGAAGGTCCCACGGAGAGGTAGAGGCCAACATGCCAGGAATGTTGTCAAATATTACCGCCGAGATGTTAGGTTGGGTTAGGTTAGGTTATATTACGTTATTGATGTATATAAAAGTCCCACGGATACGTAGAGGCCAACTCGCCAGGAGTGTTGTCAAATAATAGCGCCGAAAGGTTAGGTTGGGTTAGGTTAGGTTATATTAAGTTATTGATGTATATAAAGGTCTCACGGAAACGTAGAGTCCAACAAGCCAGGAATGTGGTTAAATATTACCTCCGAGACGTTACGTTGGTTTAGGTTAGGTTATATTACGTTGTTGATGTATATGAAGGTCCCACGGAGACGTACAGGCCAACTCGCCAGGAATGTTGTCAAATATCACCGCCGAGATTATAGGTTGGGTTAGGTTAGGTTATATTACGTTATTGATGTATATGAAGTTCCCACGGAGACGAAGAGGCAAACAAGCCAGGAATGTTGTAAAATATTACCGCCGAGATGTTACGTTGGGTTAGGTTAAATTACGTTATTGATCTATATAAAAGTCCCACGGAGACGTAGAGGCCAACTCGACAGGAATGTTTTCAAATATTACCGCCGAGATGATGCGTTGGGTTAGGTTAGGTTATATTACTCTATTGATGTGTATAAAGGTCCCACGGTGACGTAGATGCCAACAAGCCAGGAATGTTGTCAAATATTACCGCCGAGATGTTACGTTGGGATAGGTTGGGTTATATTACGTTATTGATGTATATAAAAGTCCCACGGATACGTAGAGGCCAACTCGCCAGGAATGTTGTCAAATAATAGCACCGAAAAATTAGGTTGGGTTAGGTTAGGTTATATTAAGTTATTGACGTATATAAAGGTCTCACGGAAACGTAGAGGCCAACAAGCCAGGAATGTGGTTAAATATTACCTCCGAGACGTTACGTTGGTTTAGGTTACGTTATATTAGGTTATTGATGTACATAAAAGCCCCACGGAGACGTAGAGGCCAACACGCCAGGAGTGTTGTCAAATATTACCGCCGAGAGGTTAGGTTGGTTTAGGTTAGGTTATATTACGTTAATGATGTATATAAAGGTTCCACGGAGACATAGAAGCCAACTCGCCAGGAATGTTGTCAAATATTACAGCCGAGATGATAGGTTGTGTTAGGTTAGGTTACATTAGGTTATTTACGTATATAATGGTACGCGGAGAAGTAGAGCCCAACTCGCCAGGAATGTCGTCAAATATTACCGCTGAGAGAGTAGGTTGGGTTAGGTTAGGTTATATTACGTTACTGATGTATATGAATGCCCCACGGAGACGTAGAGGCCAACTCACCAGTAATGTTGTCAAATTTTACCGCCGAGATATCAGTTTGCGTTAGGTTAGGTTATATTACGTTACAGATGTATATGAATGTCATACGGAGACGTAGAGGCCAACTCGCCAGGAATGTTGTCAAATATTACCGCCGAGATGTTAGGTCGGGTTAGGTTATGTTGTATAACGTCATAGCCGTATACAGTGTTCCCACCGAGAACTAGGGACCGGCCATCAAGGAATTTGGTTAAATGGTACCACGAGATGTTAGTTTGGGTTAGGTTAGGTTATATTACATTATTGATGTATATAAAGATTCCACGGAGATGTAGAGGCCAACTCGCCAGGAATGTTGTCAAATACTACCGCCGAGATGATAGGTTGTGTTAGGTTAGGTTACATTACGTTATTTATGTATATAATTGTCACACGGAGAAGTAGAGGCCAACTGGCCAGGAATGTCGTAAATTATTACCGCCGAGAGAGTAGGTTGGGTTAGGTTAAGTTATATTACGTTACTGATGTGTATGAATGCCCCACGGAGACGTAGAGGCCAACTAGACAGGAATGTTGTCATATTTTACCGCCGAGATATTAGGTTGAGTTAGGTTAGGTTATATTACGTTACAGATGTATATGAATGTCATACGGAGACGTACAGGTCTACTCGCCAGGAATGTTGTCAAATATTACCGCCGAGAGGTTAGGCTAGGTTCGGTTATGTTATATTACGTTATTGATGTATATAAAGGTCCCACGGAGACGTAGAGGCCAATTCGCCAGGATTGTTGTCAAATATTACCGCCGAGATATTAGGTTGGGTTAGGTTAGGTTATAATACGTTATTGATGTTTATGAAGGTCCCACGGAGAGGTAGAGGCCAACATGCCAGGAATGTTGTCAAATATTACCGCCGAGATGATGCGTTGGGTTAGGTTAGGTTCTATTACGCTATTGATGTGTATAAAGGTCCCACGGTGACGTAGAGGCCAACAAGCCAGGAATGTTGTCAAATATTACCGCCGAGATGTTACGTTGGGTTAGGTTAGGTTATGTTACGTTATTGATGTATATAAAAGCCCCACGGAGACGTAGAGGCCAACTCGCCAGAAATGTTGTTAAATATTAGTGCCGAGAGGTTGGGTTGGGTTAGTTTACGTTATATTACGTTATTGATGTATATAAAGGCCCCACGGAGACCTAGAGGCCAACTCGACAGGAATGCTGTCAAATAATAGCGCCGAAAGGTTAGGTTGGGTTAGGTTAGGTTATATTACGTTATTGATGTATGTGAAGGTCCCACGGTGACGTAGATGCCAACTCGCCAGGAATGATGTCAAATAATAGCGCGGAGTGGTTAGGTTGGGTTATATAAGGTTATATTACGTTACTGATGGATATGAAGGTCTCACGGAGACGTAGAAGCTAACTCGCCAGGAATGTTGTCAAATATAACCGCCGAGATGTTGCGTTGGGTTAGGCTAGGTTAAATTACGTTATTGATGTATACAAAAGTCCCACGTAGACGTAGAGGCCAATTCGCCAGGATTGTTGTCAAATATTACCGCCGAGATATTAGGTTGGGTTAGGTTAGGTTATATTACGTTATTGATGTTTATGAAGGTCCCACGGAGAGGTAGAGGCCAATATGCCAGGAATGTTGTCAAATATTACCGCCGAGATGTTAGGTTGGGTTAGGTTCGGTTATATTACGTTATTGATGTATATAAAAGTCCCACGGATACGTAGAGGCCAACTCGCCAGGAATGTTGTCAAATAATAGCGCCGAAAAATTAGGTTGGGTTGGGTTAGGTTATATTAAGTTATTGACGTATATAAAGGTCTCACGGAAACGTAGAGGCCAACATGCCAGGAATGTGGTTAAATATTACCTCCGAGACGTTACGTTGGTTTAGGTTACGTTATATTAGGTTATTGATGTACATAAAAGCCCCACGGAGACGTAGAGGCCAACACGCCAGGAGTGTTGTCAAATATTACCGCCGAGAGGTTAGGTTGGTTTAGATTAGGTTATATTACGTTAATGATGTATATAAAGGTTCCACGGAGACATAGAAGCCAACTCGCCAGGAATGTTGTCAAATATTACAGCCGAGATGGTAGGTTGTGTTAGGTTAGGTTACATTATTTTATTTACGTATATAATGGTACGCGGAGAAGTAGAGCCCAACTCGCCAGGAATGTCGTCAAATATTACCGCTGAGAGAGTAGGTTGGGTTAGGTTAGGTTATATTACGTTACTGATGTATATGAATGCCCCACGGAGACGTAGAGGCCAACTCACCAGTAATGTTGTCAAATTTTACCGCCGAGATATCAGTTTGCGTTAGGTTAGGTTATATTACGTTACAGATGTATATGAATGTCGTACGGAGACGTGGAGGCCAACTCGCCAGGAATGTTGTAAAATATTACCGCCGAGATGTTAGGTCGGGTTAGGTTATGTTGTATAACGTCATAGCCGTATACAGTGTTCCCAGCGAGAACTAGGGACCGGCCATCAAGGAATTTGGTTAAATGGTACCACGAGATGTTAGTTTGGGTTAGGTTAGGTTATATTACATTATTGATGTATATAAAGATTCCACGGAGATGTAGAGGCCAACTCGCCAGGAATGTTGTCAAATACAACCGCCGAGATGATAGGTTGTGTTAGGTTAGGTTACATTACGTTATTTATGTATATAATTGTCACACGGAGAAGTAGAGGCCAACTGGCCAGGAATGTCGTAAATTATTACCGCCGAGAGAGTAGGTTGGGCTAGGTTAAGTTATATTACGTTACTGATGTGTATGAATGCCCCACGGAGGCGTAGAGGCCAACTAGACAGGAATGTTGTCATATTTTACCGCCGAGATATTAGGTTGAGTTAGGTTAGGTTATATTACGTTACAGATGTATATGAATGTCATACGGAGACGTAGAGGCCTACTCGCCAGGAATGTTGTCAAATATTACCGCCGAGAGGTTAGGCTAGGTTCGGTTATGTTATATTACGTTATTGATGTATATAAAGGTCCCACGGAGAGGTAGAGGCCAACATGCCAGGAATGTTGTCAAATATTACCGCCGAGATGATGCGTTGGGTTAGGTTAGGTTCTATTACGCTATTGATGTGTATAAAGGTCCCACGGTGACGTAGAGGCCAACAAGCCAGGAATGTTGTCAAATATTACCGCCGAGATGTTACGTTGGGTTAGGTTAGGTTATGTTACGTTATTGATGTATATAAAAGCCCCACGGAGACGTAGAGGCCAACTCGCCAGAAATGTTGTTAAATATTAGTGCCGAGAGGTTGGGTTGGGTTAGTTTACGTTATATTACGTTATTGATGTATATAAAGGCCCCACGGAGACCTAGAGGCCAACTCGACAGGAATGCTGTCAAATAATAGCGCCGAAAGGTTAGGTTGGGTTAGGTTAGGTTATATTACGTTATTGATGTATGTGAAGGTCCCACGGTGACGTAGATGCCAACTCGCCAGGAATGATGTCAAATAATAGCGCGGAGTGGTTAGGTTGGGTTATATAAGGTTATATTACGTTACTGATGGATATGAAGGTCTCACGGAGACGTAGAAGCTAACTCGCCAGGAATGTTGTCAAATATAACCGCCGAGATGTTGCGTTGGGTTAGGCTAGGTTAAATTACGTTATTGATGTATACAAAAGTCCCACGTAGACGTAGAGGCCAATTCGCCAGGATTGTTGTCAAATATTACCGCCGAGATATTAGGTTGGGTTAGGTTAGGTTATATTACGTTATTGATGTTTATGAAGGTCCCACGGAGAGGTAGAGGCCAATATGCCAGGAATGTTGTCAAATATTACCGCCGAGATGTTAGGTTGGGTTAGGTTCGGTTATATTACGTTATTGATGTATATAAAAGTCCCACGGATACGTAGAGGCCAACTCGCCAGGAATGTTGTCAAATAATAGCGCCGAAAAATTAGGTTGGGTTGGGTTAGGTTATATTAAGTTATTGACGTATATAAAGGTCTCACGGAAACGTAGAGGCCAACATGCCAGGAATGTGGTTAAATATTACCTCCGAGACGTTACGTTGGTTTAGGTTACGTTATATTAGGTTATTGATGTACATAAAAGCCCCACGGAGACGTAGAGGCCAACACGCCAGGAGTGTTGTCAAATATTACCGCCGAGAGGTTAGGTTGGTTTAGATTAGGTTATATTACGTTAATGATGTATATAAAGGTTCCACGGAGACATAGAAGCCAACTCGCCAGGAATGTTGTCAAATATTACAGCCGAGATGGTAGGTTGTGTTAGGTTAGGTTACATTATTTTATTTACGTATATAATGGTACGCGGAGAAGTAGAGCCCAACTCGCCAGGAATGTCGTCAAATATTACCGCTGAGAGAGTAGGTTGGGTTAGGTTAGGTTATATTACGTTACTGATGTATATGAATGCCCCACGGAGACGTAGAGGCCAACTCACCAGTAATGTTGTCAAATTTTACCGCCGAGATATCAGTTTGCGTTAGGTTAGGTTATATTACGTTACAGATGTATATGAATGTCGTACGGAGACGTGGAGGCCAACTCGCCAGGAATGTTGTAAAATATTACCGCCGAGATGTTAGGTCGGGTTAGGTTATGTTGTATAACGTCATAGCCGTATACAGTGTTCCCAGCGAGAACTAGGGACCGGCCATCAAGGAATTTGGTTAAATGGTACCACGAGATGTTAGTTTGGGTTAGGTTAGGTTATATTACATTATTGATGTATATAAAGATTCCACGGAGATGTAGAGGCCAACTCGCCAGGAATGTTGTCAAATACAACCGCCGAGATGATAGGTTGTGTTAGGTTAGGTTACATTACGTTATTTATGTATATAATTGTCACACGGAGAAGTAGAGGCCAACTGGCCAGGAATGTCGTAAATTATTACCGCCGAGAGAGTAGGTTGGGCTAGGTTAAGTTATATTACGTTACTGATGTGTATGAATGCCCCACGGAGGCGTAGAGGCCAACTAGACAGGAATGTTGTCATATTTTACCGCCGAGATATTAGGTTGAGTTAGGTTAGGTTATATTACGTTACAGATGTATATGAATGTCATACGGAGACGTAGAGGCCTACTCGCCAGGAATGTTGTCAAATATTACCGCCGAGAGGTTAGGCTAGGTTCGGTTATGTTATATTACGTTATTGATGTATATAAAGGTCCCACGGAGAGGTAGAGGCCAACATGCCAGGAATGTTGTCAAATATTACCGCCGAGATGATGCGTTGGGTTAGGTTAGGTTCTATTACGCTATTGATGTGTATAAAGGTCCCACGGTGACGTAGACGCCAACAAGCCAGGAATGTTGTCAAATATTACCGCCGAGATGTTACGTTGGGTTAGGTTAGGTTATATTACGTTATTGGTGTATATAAAAGTCCCACGGATACGTAGAGGCCAACTCGCCAGGAATGTTGTCAAATAATAGCGCAGAAAAATTAGGTTGCGTTAGGTTAGGTTATATTACGTTACAGATGTATATGAATGTAATACGGAGACGTAGAGGCCAACTCGCAAGGAATGTTGTCAAATATTACCGCCGATATGTTAGGTTGGGTTAGGTTATTTTGTATAGCGTCATAGACGTATACAGTGTTCCCACCGAGAACTAGGGGCCGACAATCAAGGAATGAAATTAAATGGTACCCCGAGAGTTTAGGCTGGGTTAGGTTAGTTTATATTACGTTACTGATGTATATAAAGGTTCCGCGGAGACGTTGAGTCCAACTCACCAGGAATGTTGTCAAATATTACCGACGGGAGGTTAGGTTGGGTTAGGTTAGGTTATATTACGTAATTGATGTATATAAAATTACCACGGACTGGTAGAGTCCAACTCGCCAGGAATGTTGTCAAATATTACCGCCGAGAAGTTAGGTTGTGTTTGGTTAGGTTACATTACGTTATTTATGTTTATAGTGGTCACACGGAGAAGTAGAGGCCAACTCGACAGGAATGTTGTCAAATATTACCGCCGGCTGGTTAGGTTGGGTTAGGTTTAGTTATATTACGTTATTGATGTTCATGAAGGTCCCGCGGAGATGTAAAGGCCAACCCGCCAGGAATGTCGTCAAATATTACCGCTGCGATGTTAGGTTGGGTCAGTCTAGGCTGTATTACGTCATATACGTATACAGTGCTCCCACCGAGAAGTAGGGGCGGACAATCAAGGAGTGTGGTTAAATGGTGGCCCGAGAGGTTAGGTTGGGTTAGGTTAGTTTATACTACGTTACTGATGGATATAATGGTCTCACGGGGAAGTAGAGGCCAACTCTCCAGGAATGTCGTAAAATATTACCGCCGAGAGGTTAGGTTGGGTTAGGTTAGGTTATATTACGTTATTGATGTACATGAAGGTCCCACGGAGACGTAGAGGCCAACTCGCCAGGAATGTTGTCAAATATTACCGCCGAGCTGTTAAGATGGGTTAGGTTGGGCTGTGCTTTGTTATAGACGAGTACAGTGTTCCCGCCGAGAAGTAGGGGCCGACAGTCAAGGAATGTGGTTAACTGGTACCCCGAGAGGTTAGTTTTGGTTAGGTTAGTTTATATTACGTTACTGATGCATGTAATGGTCTAACGGGGAAGTAGAGGCCAACTCTCCAGGAATGTTGTCAAATATTACCGCCGAGATGTTAGGGCGGGTTAGGTTATGTTGTATAACGTCATAGACGTATACAGCGTTCCCACCGAGAACTAGGGACCTGCAATCAAGGAATTTGTTTAAATGGTACCACGAGATGTTAGTTTGGGTTAGGTTAGGTTGTATTACGTTATTGATGTATATAAAGGTTCCACGGAGCCGCAGAGGCCTACTCGCCATGAATGTTGTCAAACATTACCGCCGAGATGTTACATTGGCTTAGGTTGGGCTGTGCTTCGTCATAGATGTATACAGTGTTCCCACCGAGAACTAGGGGCCGACAATCAAGGAATTTGGTTAAATGGTACCCCGAGACGTTATGTTGGGTTAGGTTAGGTTGTATTGCGTCATAGACGTATACAGTGTTCCCACCGAGAAGTAGGGGCCGACAATCAAGGAATGTAATTAAATGGTACCCCGAGAGTTTAGGCTGGGTTAGGTTAGTTTATATTACGTTACTGATGCATATAATGGTCTCACGGGGAAGTAGAGGCCAACTCGCCAGGAATGTTGTCAAATATTACCGACGGGAGGTTAGGTTGGGTTAGGTTAGGTTATATTACGTAATTGATGTATATAAAATTATCACGGACTGGTAGAGTCCAACTCGCCAGGAATGTTGTCAAATATTACCGCCGAGAAGTTAGGTTGGGTTTGGTTAGGTTACATTACGTTATTTATGTTTATAGTGGTCACACGGAGAAGTAGAGGCCAACTCGACAGGAATGTTGTCAAATATTACCGCCGGCTGGTTAGGTTGGGTTAGGTTTAGTTATATTACGTTATTGATGTTCATGAAGGTCCCGCGGAGATGTAAAGGCCAACCCGCCAGGAATGTCGTCAAATATTACCGCTGCGATGTTAGGTTGGGTCAGTCTAGGCTGTATTACGTCATAGACGTATACAGTGCTCCCACCGAGAAGTAGGGGCGGACAATCAAGGAATGTGGTTAAATGGTGGCCCGAGAGGTTAGGTTGGGTTAGGTTAGTTTATACTACGTTACTGATGGATATAATGGTCTCACGGGGAAGTAGAGGCCAACTCTCCAGGAATGTCGTAAAATATTACCGCCGAGAGGTTAGGTTGGGTTAGGTTAGGTTATATTACGTTATTGATGTACATGAAGGTCCCACGGAGACGTAGAGGCCAACTCGACAGCAATGTTGTCAAATATTACCGCCGAGATGTTAGGTTGGGTTAGGTTAGGATATATTACGTTATTGATGTATATAAAAGTCCCACGGAGACGTAGAGGCCAACTCGCCAGGAACCTTGTCAAATAATAGCGCCGAAAGGTTAGATTAGGTTATATTAAGTTATTGATGTATATAAAGGTCTCACGGAAACGTAGAGGCCAACAAGGCAGGAATGTGGTTAAATATTTCCTCCGAGACGTTACGTTGGTTTAGGTTAGGTTATATTACGTTATTGATGTATATGAAGGTCTCACGGAGACGTACAGGCCAACTCGCCAGGAATGTTGTCAAATATCACCGCCGAGATGATAGGTTGGGTTAGGTTAGGTTATATTACGTTATTGATAGATATGAAGGTCTCACGGAGACGTAGAAGCTAACTCGCCAGGAATATTGTCAAATATTACCGCCGAGATAATTGGTTGGGTTAGGTTAGGTTATATTACGTTATTGATGTATATAAAAACCCCAGGGAGACGTAGAGGCGAACTCGCCAGTAATGTTGTCAAATATTAATGCCGAGAGGTTGGGTTGGGTTAGGTTAGGTTATATTACGTTATTGATGTATGTGAAGGTCCCACGGTGACGTAGAGGCCAACTCGCCTGGAATGATGTCAAATAATAGCGCGGAGTGGTTAGGTTGGGTTATATAAGGTTACATTACGTTATTGATGGATATGAATGTCTCACGGAGACGTAGAAGCTAACTCGCCAGGAATGTTGTCAAATATAACCGCCGAGATGTTGCGTTGGGTTAGGCTAGGTTAAATTACGTTATTGATGTATATAAAAGTCCCACGGAGACGTAGAGGCCAATTCGCCAGGATTGTTGTCAAATATTACCGCCGAGATATTAGGTTGGGTTAGGTTAGGTTATATTACGTTATTGATGTTTATGAAGGTCCCACGGAGAGGTAGAGGCCAACATGCCAGGAATGTTGTCAAATATTACCGCCGAGATGTTAGGTTGGGTTAGGTTAGGATATATTACGTTATTGATGTATATAAAAGTCCCACGGAGACGTAGAGGCCAACTCGCCAGGAATCTTGTCAAATAATAGCGCCGAAAGGTTAGATTAGGTTATATTAAGTTATTGATGTATATAAAGGTCTCACGGAAACGTAGAGGCCAACAAGGCAGGAATGTGGTTAAATATTTCCTCCGAGACGTTACGTTGGTTTAGGTTAGGTTATATTACGTTATTGATGTATATGAAGGTCTCACGGAGACGTACAGGCCAACTCGCCAGGAATGTTGTCAAATATCACCGCCGAGATGATAGGTTGGGTTAGGTTAGGTTATATTACGTTATTGATAGATATGAAGGTCTCACGGAGACGTAGAAGCTAACTCGCCAGGAATATTGTCAAATATTACCGCCGAGATAATTGGTTGGGTTAGGTTAGGTTATATTACGTTATTGATGTATATAAAAACCCCAGGGAGACGTAGAGGCGAACTCGCCAGTAATGTTGTCAAATATTAATGCCGAGAGGTTGGGTTGGGTTAGGTTAGGTTATATTACGTTATTGATGTATGTGAAGGTCCCACGGTGACGTAGAGGCCAACTCGCCTGGAATGATGTCAAATAATAGCGCGGAGTGGTTAGGTTGGGTTATATAAGGTTACATTACGTTATTGATGGATATGAATGTCTCACGGAGACGTAGAAGCTAACTCGCCAGGAATGTTGTCAAATATAACCGCCGAGATGTTGCGTTGGGTTAGGCTAGGTTAAATTACGTTATTGATGTATATAAAAGTCCCACGGAGACGTAGAGGCCAATTCGCCAGGATTGTTGTCAAATATTACCGCCGAGATATTAGGTTGGGTTAGGTTAGGTTATATTACGTTATTGATGTTTATGAAGGTCCCACGGAGAGGTAGAGGCCAACATGCCAGGAATGTTGTCAAATATTACCGCCGAGATGTTAGGTTGGGTTAGGTTAGGTTATATTACGTTATTGATGTATATAAAAGTCCCACGGATACGTAGAGGCCAACTCGCCAGGAATTTTGTCAAATAAAAGCGCCGAAAGGTTAGGTTGGGTTAGGTTAGGTTATATTAAGTGATTGATGTATATAAAGGTCTCACGGAAACGTAGAGGCCAACAAGCCAGGAATGTGGTTAAATATTACCTCCGAGACATTACCTTGGTTTAGGTTAGGTTATATTACGTTATTGATGTATATGAAGGTCCCACGGAGACGTACAGGCCAACTCGCCAGGAATGTTGTCAAATATCACCGCCGAGATTATAGGTTGGGTTAGGTTAGGTTATATTACGTTATTGATGTATATGAAGTTCCCACGGAGACGAAGAGGCCAACAAGCCAGGAATGTTGTAAAATATTACCGCCGAGATGTTACGTTGGGTTAGGTTAAATTACGTTATTGATCTATATAAAAGTCCCACGGAGACGTAGAGGCCAACTCGACAGGAATGTTTTCAAATATTACCGCCGAGATGATGCGTTGGTTTAGGTTAGGTTATATTACGCTATTGATGTGTATAAAGGTCCCACGGAGACGTAGAGGCCAACAAGCCAGGAATGTTGTCAAATATTACCGCCGAGATGTTACGTTGGGTTAGGTTAGGTTATATTACGTTATTGATGTATATAAAAGTCCCACGGATACGTAGAGGCCAACTCGCCAGGAATGTTGTCAAATAATAGCGCCGAAAAATTAGGTTGGGTTAGGTTAGGTTAAATTACGTTATTGATGTATATAAAAGTCCCACGGAGGCGTAGAGGCCGACTCGACAGGAATGTTTTAAAATATTACCGCCGAGATAATAGGTTGGGTTAGGTTAGGTTATATTACGTTATTGATAGATATGAAGGTCTCACGGAGACGTAGAAGCTAACTCGCCAGGAATATTGTCAAATATTACCGCCGAGATAATTGGTTGGGTTAGGTTAGGTTATATTACGTTATTGATGTATATAAAAGCCCCAGGGAGACGTAGAGGCCAACTCGCCAGTAATGTTGTCAAATATTAATGCCGAGAGGTTGGGTTGGGTTAGGTTAGGTTATATTACGTTATTGATGTATATGAAGGTCCCACGGAGACGTAGAGGCCAACTCGACAGCAATGTTGTCAAATATTACCGCCGAGATGTTAGGTTGGGTTAGGTTAGGATATATTACGTTATTGATGTATATAAAAGTCCCACGGAGACGTAGAGGCCAACTCGCCAGGAATCTTGTCAAATAATAGCGCCGAAAGGTTAGATTAGGTTATATTAAGTTATTGATGTATATAAAGGTCTCACGGAAACGTAGAGGCCAACAAGGCAGGAATGTGGTTAAATATTTCCTCCGAGACGTTACGTTGGTTTAGGTTAGGTTATATTACGTTATTGATGTATATGAAGGTCTCACGGAGACGTACAGGCCAACTCGCCAGGAATGTTGTCAAATATCACCGCCGAGATGATAGGTTGGGTTAGGTTAGGTTATATTACGTTATTGATAGATATGAAGGTCTCACGGAGACGTAGAAGCTAACTCGCCAGGAATATTGTCAAATATTACCGCCGAGATAATTGGTTGGATTAGGTTAGGTTATATTACGTTATTGATGTATATAAAAGCCCCAGGGAGACGTAGAGGCGAACTCGCCAGGAATGTTGTCAAATATTACCGCCGAGATGTTAGGTCGGGTTAGGTTATGTTGTATAACGTCATAGACGTATACAGTGTTCCCACCGAGAACTAGGGACCGGCAATCAAGGAATTTGGTTAAATGGTACCACGAGATGTTAGTTTGGGTTAGGTTCGGTTATATTACATTATTGATGTATATAAAGGTTCCACGGATATGTAGAGCCCAACTTGCCAGGAATGTCGTCAAATATTACCGCCGTGAGAGTAGATTGGGTTAGGTTAGGTTATATTACGTTTCTGAAGTATATGAATGCCCCACGGAGACGTAGAGGCCAACTCGCCAGGAATATTGTCAAATTTTACCGCCGAGATATCAGGTTGCGTTAGGTTAGGTTATATTACGTTACAGATGTATATGAATGTCATACGGAGACGTAGATGCCAACTCGCCAGGAATGTTGTCAAATATTACCGCCGAGATGTTAGGTCGGGTTAGGTTATGTTGTATAACGTCATAGACGTATACAGTGTTCCCACCGAGAACTAGGGACCCTCAATCACGGAATTTGTTTAAATGGTGCCACGAGGTGTTAGTTAGGATTAGGTTAGGTTATATTACGATATTGATGTATATAAAGGTTCCACGGAGACGTTGAGTCCAACTCACGAGGAATGTTGTCAAATATTACCGCCGAGATGATAGCTTGTGTTAGGTTAGGTTACATTACGTTATTTACGTATATAATGGTACGCGGAGAAGTAGAGGCCAACTCGCCAGGAATGTCGTCAAATATTACCGCCGAGAGAGTAGGTTGGGTTAGGTTAGGTTATATTACGTTACTGATGTATATGAATGCCCCACGGAGACGTAGAGGCCAACTCGCCAGGAATGTTGTCAAATTTTACCGCCGAGATATCAGGTTGCGTTAGGTTAGGTTATATTACGTTACAGATGTATATGAATGTCATACGGAGCCGTAGAGGCCAACTCGCCAGGAATGTTGTCAAATATTACCGCCGAGATGTTAGGTTGGGTTAGGTTAGGATATATTACGTTATTGATGTATATAAAAGTCCCACGGAGACGTAGAGGCCAACTCGCCAGGAATGTTGTCAAATATTACCGCCGAGATGTTACGTTGGGTTAGGTTAGGTTAAATTACGTTATTGATGTATATAAAAGTCCCACGGAGACGTAGAGGCCAACTCGACAGGAATGTATTCAAATATTACCGCCGAGATGATGCGTTGGTTTAGGTTAGGTTATATTACGCTATTGATGTGTATAAAGGTCCCACGGAGACGTAGAGGCCAACAAGCCAGGAATGTTGTCAAATATTACCGCCGAGATGTTACGTTGGGTTAGGTTAGGTTATATTACGTTATTGATGTATATAAAAGTCCCACGGATACGTAGAGGCCAACTCGCCAGGAATGTTGTCAAATAATAGCGCCGAAAAATTAGGTTGGGTTAGGTTAGGTTAAATTACGTTATTGATGTATATAAAAGTCCCACGGAGGCGTAGAGGCCGACTCGACAGGAATGTTTTAAAATATTACCGCCGAGATAATAGGTTGGGTTAGGTTAGGTTATATTACGTTATTGATAGATATGAAGGTCTCACGGAGACGTAGAAGCTAACTCGCCAGGAATATTGTCAAATATTACCGCCGAGATAATTGGTTGGGTTAGGTTAGGTTATATTACGTTATTGATGTATATAAAAGCCCCAGGGAGACGTAGAGGCCAACTCGCCAGTAATGTTGTCAAATATTAATGCCGAGAGGTTGGGTTGGGTTAGGTTAGGTTATATTACGTTATTGATGTATATGAAGGTCCCACGGAGACGTAGAGGCCAACTCGACAGCAATGTTGTCAAATATTACCGCCGAGATGTTAGGTTGGGTTAGGTTAGGATATATTACGTTATTGATGTATATAAAAGTCCCACGGAGACGTAGAGGCCAACTCGCCAGGAATCTTGTCAAATAATAGCGCCGAAAGGTTAGATTAGGTTATATTAAGTTATTGATGTATATAAAGGTCTCACGGAAACGTAGAGGCCAACAAGGCAGGAATGTGGTTAAATATTTCCTCCGAGACGTTACGTTGGTTTAGGTTAGGTTATATTACGTTATTGATGTATATGAAGGTCTCACGGAGACGTACAGGCCAACTCGCCAGGAATGTTGTCAAATATCACCGCCGAGATGATAGGTTGGGTTAGGTTAGGTTATATTACGTTATTGATAGATATGAAGGTCTCACGGAGACGTAGAAGCTAACTCGCCAGGAATATTGTCAAATATTACCGCCGAGATAATTGGTTGGATTAGGTTAGGTTATATTACGTTATTGATGTATATAAAAGCCCCAGGGAGACGTAGAGGCGAACTCGCCAGTAATGTTGTCAAATATTAATGCCGAGAGGTTGGGTTGGGTTAGGTTAGGTTATATTACGTTATTGATGTATGTGAAGGTCCCACGGTGACGTAGAGGCCAACAAGCCAGGAATGTGGTTAAATATTACCTCCGAGACGTTACCTTGGTTTAGGTTAGGTTATATTACGTTATTGATGTATATGAAGGTCCCACGGAGACGTACAGGCCAACTCGCCAGGAATGTTGTCAAATATCACCGCCGAGATTATAGGTTGGGTTAGGTTAGGTTATATTACGTTATTGATATATATGAAGTTCCCACGGAGACGAAGAGGCCAACAAGCCAGGAATGTTGTAAAATATTACCGCCGAGATGTTACGTTGGGTTAGGTTAAATTACGTTATTGATCTATATAAAAGTCCCACGGAGACGTAGAGGCCAACTCGACAGGAATGTTTTCAAATATTACCGCCGAGATGATGCGTTGGTTTAGGTTAGGTTATATTACGCTATTGATGTGTATAAAGGTCCCACGGAGACGTAGAGGCCAACAAGCCAGGAATGTTGTCAAATATTACCGCCGAGATGTTACGTTGGGTTAGGTTAGGTTATATTACGTTATTGATGTATATAAAAGTCCCACGGATACGTAGAGGCCAACTCGCCAGGAATGTTGTCAAATAATAGCGCCGAAAAATTAGGTTGGGTTAGGTTAGGTTAAATTACGTTATTGATGTATATAAAAGTCCCACGGAGGCGTAGAGGCCGACTCGACAGGAATGTTTTAAAATATTACCGCCGAGATAATAGGTTGGGTTAGGTTAGGTTATATTACGTTATTGATAGATATGAAGGTCTCACGGAGACGTAGAAGCTAACTCGCCAGGAATATTGTCAAATATTACCGCCGAGATAATTGGTTGGGTTAGGTTAGGTTATATTACGTTATTGATGTATATAAAAGCCCCAGGGAGACGTAGAGGCCAACTCGCCAGTAATGTTGTCAAATATTAATGCCGAGAGGTTGGGTTGGGTTAGGTTAGGTTATATTACGTTATTGATGTATATGAAGGTCCCACGGAGACGTAGAGGCCAATTCGCCAGGATTGTTGTCAAATATTACCGCCGAGATATTAGGTTGGGTTAGGTTAGGTTATATTATGTTATTGACGTATATAAAAGTCCCACGGAGACGTAGAGGCCAACTCGCCAGGAATGTTGTCAAATAATAGCGCCGAAAGGTTAGGTTAGGTTATATTAAGTTATTGATGTATATAAAGGTCTCACGGAAACGTAGAGGCCAACAAGCCAGGAATGTGGTTAAATATTTCCTCCGAGACGTTACGTTGGTTTAGGTTAGGTTATATTACGTTATTGATGTATATAAAGGTCCCACGGAGACGTACAGGCCAACTCGCCAGGAATATTGTCAAATATTACCGCCGAGATGATAGGTTGTGTTAGGTTAGGTTACATTAGGTTATTTACGTATATAATGGTACGCGGAGAAGTAGAGCCCAACTCGCCAGGAATGTCGTCAAATATTACCGCCGAGGGAGTAGGTTGGGTTAGGTTAGGTTATATTACGTTACTGATGTATATGAATGCTCCACGGAGACGTAGAGGCCAACTCACCAGGAATGTTGTCAAATTTTACCGCCGAGATATCAGTTTGCGTTAGGTCAGGTTATATTACGTTACAGATGTATATGAATGTCATACGGAGACGTAGAGGCCAACTCGCCAGGAATGTTGTCAAATATTACCGCCGAGATGTTAGGTCGGGTTAGGTTATGTTGTATAACGTCATAGGCGTATACAGTGTTCCCACCGAGAACTAGGGACCGGCCATCAAGGAATTTGGTTAAATGGTACCACGAGATGTTAGTTTGGGTTAGGTTAGGTTATATTACATTATTGATGTATATAAAGGTTCCACGGAGATGTAGAGCCCAACTCGCCAGGAATGTCGTCAAATATTACCGCCGAGAGAGTAGATTGGGTTAGGTTAGGTTATATTACGTTTCTGAAGTATATGAATGCCCCACAGAGACGTAGAGGCCAACTCGCCAGGAATATTGTCAAATTTTACCGCCGACATATCAGGTTGCGTTAGGTTGGGTTATATTACGTTACTGATGTATATGAATGCCCCACGGAGACGTAGAGGCCAACTCGCCAGGAATGTTGTCAAATTTTACCGCCGAGATATCAGGTTGCGTTAGGTTAGGTTATATTACGTTACAGATGTATATGAATGTCATACGGAGCCGTAGAGGCCAACTCGCCAGGAATGTTGTCAAATATTACCGCCGAGATGTTAGGTCGGGTTAGGTTATGTTGTATAACGTCATAGACGTATACAGTGTTCCCACCGAGAACTAGGGACCCTCAATCACGGAATTTGTTTAAATGGTGCCACGAGGTGTTAGTTAGGATTAGGTTAGGTTATATTACGATATTGATGTATATAAAGGTTCCACGGAGACGTTGAGTCCAACTCACCAGGAATGTTGTCAAATATTACCGCCGAGATGATAGCTTGTGTTAGGTTAGGTTACATTACGTTATTTACGTATATAATGGTACGCGGAGAAGTAGAGGCCAACTCGCCAGGAATGTCGTCAAATATTACCGCCGAGAGAGTAGGTTGGGTTAGGTTAGGTTATATTACGTTACTGATGTATATGAATGCCCCACGGAGACGTAGAGGCCAACTCGCCAGGAATGTTGTCAAATTTTACCGCCGAGATATCAGGTTGCGTTAGGTTAGGTTATATTACGTTACAGATGTATATGAATGTCATACGGAGCCGTAGAGGCCAACTCGCCAGGAATGTTGTCAAATATTACCGCCGAGATGTTAGGTCGGGTTAGGTTATGTTGTATAACGTCATAGACGTATACAGTGTTCCCACCGAGAACTAGGGACCGGCAATCAAGGAATTTGGTTAAATGGTACCACGAGATGTTAGTTTGGGTTAGGTTCGGTTATATTACATTATTGATGTATATAAAGGTTCCACGGATATGTAGAGCCCAACTTGCCAGGAATGTCGTCAAATATTACCGCCGTGAGAGTAGATTGGGTTAGGTTAGGTTATATTACGTTTCTGAAGTATATGAATGCCCCACGGAGACGTAGAGGCCAACTCGCCAGGAATATTGTCAAATTTTACCGCCGAGATATCAGGTTGCGTTAGGTTAGGTTATATTACGTTACAGATGTATATGAATGTCATACGGAGACGTAGATGCCAACTCGCCAGGAATGTTGTCAAATATTACCGCCGAGATGTTAGGTCGGGTTAGGTTATGTTGTATAACGTCATAGACGTATACAGTGTTCCCACCGAGAACTAGGGACCCTCAATCACGGAATTTGTTTAAATGGTGCCACGAGGTGTTAGTTAGGATTAGGTTAGGTTATATTACGATATTGATGTATATAAAGGTTCCACGGAGACGTTGAGTCCAACTCACGAGGAATGTTGTCAAATATTACCGCCGAGATGATAGCTTGTGTTAGGTTAGGTTACATTACGTTATTTACGTATATAATGGTACGCGGAGAAGTAGAGGCCAACTCGCCAGGAATGTCGTCAAATATTACCGCCGAGAGAGTAGGTTGGGTTAGGTTAGGTTATATTACGTTACTGATGTATATGAATGCCCCACGGAGACGTAGAGGCCAACTCGCCAGGAATGTTGTCAAATTTTACCGCCGAGATATCAGGTTGCGTTAGGTTAGGTTATATTACGTTACAGATGTATATGAATGTCATACGGAGCCGTAGAGGCCAACTCGCCAGGAATGTTGTCAAATATTACCGCCGAGATGTTAGGTTGGGTTAGGTTAGGATATATTACGTTATTGATGTATATAAAAGTCCCACGGAGACGTAGAGGCCAACTCGCCAGGAATGTTGTCAAATATTACCGCCGAGATGTTACGTTGGGTTAGGTTAGGTTAAATTACGTTATTGATGTATATAAAAGTCCCACGGAGACGTAGAGGCCAACTCGACAGGAATGTATTCAAATATTACCGCCGACATGTTACGTTGGGTTAGGTTAGTTTATATTACGTTATTGATGTATATGAAAGTCCCACGGAGACGTAGAGGCCAACTCGCCAGGAATGTTTTATAATATTACCGCCGAGATGTTACGTTGGGTTAGGCTAGGTTATATTACGTTATTGATGTATATGAAGGTCCCACGGAGACGGACAGGCCAACTCTCCAGGAATGTTGTCAAATATCACCGCCGAAATGATAGGTTGGGTTAGGTTAGGTTATATTACGTTATTGATGTATATGAAGTTCCCACGGAGACGTAGAAGCCAACAAGCCAGGAATGTGGTTGAATATTACCTCTGAGACGTTACGTTGGGTTAGGTTAGGTTATATTACGTTATTGGTGTTTATGAAGTTCCCACGGAGACGTACAGGCTAACTCGCCAGGAATGTTGTCAAATATTACCGCCGGAATGTTAGGTTGGGTTAGGTTAGGTTATACTATGTTATTGATGTATATAAAAGTCCCACGGAGATGTAGAGGCCAACTCGTCAGGAATGTTGTCAAATAATAGCCCCGAAAGGTTAGGTTGGGTTAGGTTAGGTTATATTAAGTTAATGATGTATATAAAGGTCTCACGGAAACGTAGAGGCCAACAAGCCAGGAATGTGGTTAAATATTACCTCCGAGACGTTACGTTGGTTTAGGTTAGGTTATATTACGTTATTGATGTATATAAAAGCCCCACGGAGACGTAGAGGCCAACTCGCCAGAAATGTTGTTAAATATTAGTGCCGAGAGGTTGGGTTGGGTTAGTTTACGTTATATTACGTTATTGATGTATATCAAGGCCCCACGGAGACCTAGAGGCCAACTCGACAGGAATGTTATCAAATAATAGCGCCGAAAGGTTAGGTTGGGTTAGGTTAGGTTATATTACGTTATTGATGTATGTGAAGGTCCCACGGTGACGTAGAGGCCAACTCGCCAGGAATGATGTCAAATAATAGCGCGGAGTGGTTAGGTTGGGTTATATAAGGTTATATTACGTTATTGATGGATATGAAGGTCTCACGGAGACGTAGAAGCTAACTCGCCAGGAATGTTGTCAAATATAACCGCCGAGATGTTGCGTTGGGTTAGGCTAGGTTAAATTACGTTATTGATGTATATAAAAGTCCCACGGAGACGTAGAGGCCAATTCGCCAGGATTGTTGTCAAATAATAGCGCCGAAAGGTTAGGTTGGGTTAGGTTAGGTTATATTAAGTGACTGATGTATATAAAGGTCTCACGGAAACGTAGAGGCCAACAAGCCAGGAATGTGGTTAAATATTACCTCCGAGACGTTACGTTGGTTTAGGTTAGGTTATATTACGTTATTGATGTATATGAAGGTCCCACGGAGACGTACAGGCCAACTCGCCAGGAATGTTGTCAAATATCACCGCCGAGATGATAGGTTGGGTTAGGTTAGGTTATATTACGTTAATGATGTATATGAAGTTCCCACGGAGACGAAGAGGCCAACAAGCCAGGAATGTTGTAAAATATTACCATCGAGATGTTACGTTGGGTTAGGTTAGGTTATATTACGTTACAGATGTATATGAATGCAATACGGAGACGTAGAGGCCAACTCGCCAGGAATGTTGTCAAATATTAGCGCCGAGATGTTAGGTTGGGTTAGGTTAAGTTGTATAACGTCATAGACGTACACAGTGTTCACACCGAGAAGTAGGGGCCGACAGTCAAGGAATGTGGTTAACTGGTACACCGAGAGGTTAGTTTGGGTCATATTAGGTTATATTACGTTAATGACGTATTTAAAGTTTCCACGGAGACGTAGAGGCCAACACGCCAGGAGTGTTGTCAAATATTACCGCCGAGAGGTTAGGTTGGTTTAGGTTAGGTTATATTACGTTAATGATGTATATAAAGGTTCCACGGAGACGTAGAAGCCAACTCGCCAGGAATGTTGTCAAATATTACAGCCGCGATGATAGGTTGTGTTAGGTTAGGTTACATTAGGTTATTTACGTATATAATGGTACGCGGAGAAGTAGAGCCCAACTCGCCAGGAATGTCGTCAAATATTACCGCCGAGATGTTAGGTCGGGTTAGGTTATGTTGTATAACGTCATAGGCGTATACAGTGTTCCCACCGAGAACTAGGGACCGGCCTTCAAGGAATTTGGTTAAATGATACCACGAGATGTTAGTTTGGGTTAGGTTAGGTTATATTACATTATTGATGTATATAAAGGTTCCACGGAGATGTAGAGGCCAACAGGCCAGGAATGTTGTCAAATACTACCGCCGAGATGATAGGTTGTGTTAGGTTAGGTTACATTACGTTATTTATGTATATAATTGTCACACGGAGAAGTAGAGGCCAACTGGCCAGGAATGTCGTAAATTATTACCGCCGAGAGCGTAGGTTGGGTTAGGTTAAGTTATATTACGTTACTGATGTGTATGAATGCCCCACGGAGACGTAGAGGCCAACTAGACAGGAATGCTGTCATATTTTACCGCCGAGATATTAGGTTGCGTTAGGTTAGGTTATATTACGTTACAGATGTATATGAATGTCATACGGAGACGCAGAGGCCAACTCGGCAGGAATGTTGTCAAATATTATCGCCGAGATGTTAGGTCGGGTTAGGTTATGTTGTATAACGTCATAGACGTATACAGTGTTCCCACCGAGAAGTAGGGGCCGACAATAAAGGAATGTGGTTAAATGCTACCCCGAGAGATTAGTTTGGGTTAGGTTAGGTTATATTGCTTTATTGATGTATATTAATGTTCCACGGAGACGCAGAGGCTAACTCGCCAGGAATGTTGTAAAATCTTACCGCCGAGATGTTAGGTTGGCTTAGGTTAGGTTATAAAACGTTGTAGATGTATATAAAGGTCCCACGGATACGTAGAGGCCAACTCGCCAGGAATGTTGTCAAATAATAGCGCCGAAAGGTTAGGTTAGGTTAAATTAGGTTATATTACGTTATTGATGTATATGAAGTTCCCACGGAGACGAAGAGGCCAACAAGCCAGGAATGTTGTAACATATTACCGCCGAGATGTTACGTTGGGTTAGGTTGAATTACGTTATTGATCTATATAAAAGTCCCACGGAGACGTAGAGGCCAACTCGACAGGAATGTTTTCAAATATTACCGCCGAGATGATGCTTTGGGTTAGGTTAGGTTATATTACGCTATTGATGTGTATAAAGGTTCCACGGAAACGTAGAGGCCAACTCGCCAGGAATGTTGTCAAATATTACCGCCGAGATGATAGGTTGTGTTAGGTTAGTTTACATTACGTTATTTACGTATATAATGGTACGCGGAGAAGTAGAGTCCAACTCGCCAGGATTGTCGTCAAATATTACCGCCGAGAGAGTAGGTTGGGTTAGGTTAGGTTATATTACGTTACTGATGTGTATGAATGCCCCACGGAGACGTAGAGGCCAACTCGCCAGGAATGTTGACAAACATTACCGCCGAAATGTTACATTGGCTTAGGTTGGGCTGTGCTTCGTCATAGATGTATACAGTGTTCACACCGAGAAGTAGGGGCCGACAGTCAAGGAATGTGGTTAACTGGTACACCGAGAGGTTAGTTTGGGTCATATTAGGTTATATTACGTTAATGACGTATTTAAAGTTTCCACGGAGACGTAGAGGCCAACACGCCAGGAGTGTTGTCAAATATTACCGCCGAGAGGTTAGGTTGGTTTAGGTTAGGTTATATTACGTTAATGATGTATATAAAGGTTCCACGGAGACGTAGAAGCCAACTCGCCAGGAATGTTCTCAGATATTACAGCCGAGATGATAGGTTGTGTTAGGTTAGGTTACATTAGGTTATTTACGTATATAATGGTACGCGGAGAAGTAGAGCGCAACTCGCCAGGAATGTCGTCAAATATTACCGCCGAGAGAGTAAGTTGGGTTGGGTTAGGTTATATTACGTTAGTGATGTATATGAATGCCCCAGGGAGACGTAGAGGCCAACTCGGCAGGAATGTTGTCAAATATTATCGCCGAGATGTTAGGTCGGGTTAGGTTATGTTGTATAACGTCATAGACGTATACAGTGTTCCCACCGAGAACTAGGGACCTGCAATCAAGGAATTTGTTTAAATGGTACCACGAGATGTTAGTTTGGGTTAGGTTAGGTTGTATTACGTTATTGATGTATATAAAGGTTCCACGGAGCCGCAGAGGCCTACTCGCCAGGAATGTTGTCAAATATTACCGCCGAGAGGTTAGGCTAGATTCGGTTATGTTATATTACGTTATTGATGCATATAAAGGTCCCACGGAAACGAAGAGGCCAACTCGCCAGGAATGTTGTCAAACATTACCGCCGAGATGTTACATTGGCTTAGGTTGGGCTGTGCTTCGTCATAGATGTATACAGTGTTCCCACCGAAAACTAGGGGCCGACAATCAAGGAGTTTGGTTAAATGGAACCCCGAGACGTTATGTTGGGTTAGGTTAGGTTGTATTGCGTCATAGACGTATACAGTGTTCCCACCGAGAAGTAGGGGCCGACAATCAAGGAATGTTATTAAATGGTACCCCGAGAGGTTAGGTTGGGTTAGGTTAGTTTATATTACGTTACTGATGCATATAATGGTCTCACGGGTAAGTAGAGGCCAACTCGCCAGGAATGTTGTCAAATATTACCGACGAGAGGTTAGGTTGGGTTAGGTTAGGTTATATAACGTAATTGATGTATATAAAATTATCACGGACTGGTAGAGTCCAACTCGCCAGGAATGTTGTCAAATATTACCGCCGAGAAGTTAGGTTGGGTTTGGTTAGGTTACATTACGTTATTTATGTTTATAGTGGTCACACGGAGAAGTAGAGGCCAACTCGACAGGAATGTTGTCAAATATTACCGCCGGCTGGTTAGGTTGGGTTAGGTTTAGTTATATTACGTTATTGATGTTCATGAAGGTCCCGCGGAGCTGTAAAGGCCAACCCGCCAGGAATGTCGTCAAATATTACCGCCGCGATGTTAGGTTGGGTGAGTCTAGGCTGTATTACGTCATAGACGCATACAGTGTTCCCACCGAGAAGTAGGGGCGGACAATCAAGGAATGTGGTTAAATGGTGGCCCGAGAGGTTAGGTTGGGTTAGGTTAGTTTATACTAAGTTACTGATGGATATAATGGTCTCACGGGGAAGTAGAGGCCAACTCTCCAGGAATGTCTTAAAATATTACCGCCGAGACGTTAGGTTGGGTTAGGTTATGTTATATTACGTTATTGATGTACATGAAGGTCCCACGGAGACGTAGAGGCCAACTCGCCAGGAATGTTGTCAAATATTACAGCCGAGCTGTTAGGATGGGTTAGGTTGGGCTCTGCTTTGTTATAGACGAGTACAGTGTTCCCGCCGAGAAGTAGGGGCCGACAGTCAAGGAATGTGGTTAACTGGTACCCCGAGAGGTTAGTTTTGGTTAGGTTAGTTTATATTACGTTACTGATGCATATAATGGTCTCACGGGGAAGTAGAGGCCAACTCTCCAGGAATGTTGTAAAATATTGCCGCCGAGAGGTTAGGTTGGGTTAGGTTATGTTATATTACGTTACTGATGTACATGGTGGTCCCACGGAGACGTAGAGGCCAACTCGACAGGAATGTTGTCAAATATTACCGCCGAGTTGTTAGGTTGGCTTAGGTTGGGCTGTGCTTCGTTATAGACGTATACAGTGTTCCCGCCGAGAAGTAGGGGCCGACAGTCAAGGAATGTGGTTAACTGGTACACCGAGAGGTTAGTTTGGGTCATATTAGGTTATATTACGTTAATGACGTATTTAAAGTTTCCACGGAGACGTAGAGGCCAACACGCCAGGAGTGTTGTCAAATATTACCGCCGAGAGGTTAGGTTGGTTTAGGTTAGGTTATATTACGTTAATGATGTATATAAAGGTTCCACGGAGACGTAGAAGCCAACTCGCCAGGAATGTTCTCAGATATTACAGCCGAGATGATAGGTTGTGTTAGGTTAGGTTACATTAGGTTATTTACGTATATAATGGTACGCGGAGAAGTAGAGCGCAACTCGCCAGGAATGTCGTCAAATATTACCGCCGAGAGAGTAAGTTGGGTTGGGTTAGGTTATATTACGTTAGTGATGTATATGAATGCCCCAGGGAGACGTAGAGGCCAACTCGGCAGGAATGTTGTCAAATATTATCGCCGAGATGTTAGGTCGGGTTAGGTTATGTTGTATAACGTCATAGACGTATACAGTGTTCCCACCGAGAACTAGGGACCTGCAATCAAGGAATTTGTTTAAATGGTACCACGAGATGTTAGTTTGGGTTAGGTTAGGTTGTATTACGTTATTGATGTATATAAAGGTTCCACGGAGCCGCAGAGGCCTACTCGCCAGGAATGTTGTCAAATATTACCGCCGAGAGGTTAGGCTAGATTCGGTTATGTTATATTACGTTATTGATGCATATAAAGGTCCCACGGAAACGAAGAGGCCAACTCGCCAGGAATGTTGTCAAACATTACCGCCGAGATGTTACATTGGCTTAGGTTGGGCTGTGCTTCGTCATAGATGTATACAGTGTTCCCACCGAAAACTAGGGGCCGACAATCAAGGAGTTTGGTTAAATGGAACCCCGAGACGTTATGTTGGGTTAGGTTAGGTTGTATTGCGTCATAGACGTATACAGTGTTCCCACCGAGAAGTAGGGGCCGACAATCAAGGAATGTTATTAAATGGTACCCCGAGAGGTTAGGTTGGGTTAGGTTAGTTTATATTACGTTACTGATGCATATAATGGTCTCACGGGTAAGTAGAGGCCAACTCGCCAGGAATGTTGTCAAATATTACCGACGAGAGGTTAGGTTGGGTTAGGTTAGGTTATATAACGTAATTGATGTATATAAAATTATCACGGACTGGTAGAGTCCAACTCGCCAGGAATGTTGTCAAATATTACCGCCGAGAAGTTAGGTTGGGTTTGGTTAGGTTACATTACGTTATTTATGTTTATAGTGGTCACACGGAGAAGTAGAGGCCAACTCGACAGGAATGTTGTCAAATATTACCGCCGGCTGGTTAGGTTGGGTTAGGTTTAGTTATATTACGTTATTGATGTTCATGAAGGTCCCGCGGAGCTGTAAAGGCCAACCCGCCAGGAATGTCGTCAAATATTACCGCCGCGATGTTAGGTTGGGTGAGTCTAGGCTGTATTACGTCATAGACGCATACAGTGTTCCCACCGAGAAGTAGGGGCGGACAATCAAGGAATGTGGTTAAATGGTGGCCCGAGAGGTTAGGTTGGGTTAGGTTAGTTTATACTAAGTTACTGATGGATATAATGGTCTCACGGGGAAGTAGAGGCCAACTCTCCAGGAATGTCTTAAAATATTACCGCCGAGACGTTAGGTTGGGTTAGGTTATGTTATATTACGTTATTGATGTACATGAAGGTCCCACGGAGACGTAGAGGCCAACTCGCCAGGAATGTTGTCAAATATTACAGCCGAGCTGTTAGGATGGGTTAGGTTGGGCTCTGCTTTGTTATAGACGAGTACAGTGTTCCCGCCGAGAAGTAGGGGCCGACAGTCAAGGAATGTGGTTAACTGGTACCCCGAGAGGTTAGTTTTGGTTAGGTTAGTTTATATTACGTTACTGATGCATATAATGGTCTCACGGGGAAGTAGAGGCCAACTCTCCAGGAATGTTGTAAAATATTGCCGCCGAGAGGTTAGGTTGGGTTAGGTTATGTTATATTACGTTACTGATGTACATGGTGGTCCCACGGAGACGTAGAGGCCAACTCGACAGGAATGTTGTCAAATATTACCGCCGAGTTGTTAGGCTGGCTTAGGTTGGGCTGTGCTTCGTTATAGACGTATACAGTGTTCCCGCCGAGAAGTAGGGGCCGACAGTCAAGGAATGTGGTTAACTGGTACCCCGCAAGGTTAGGTTGGTTGACGTTAGTTTATATTACGTTACTGATGCACATAATTGTCTCACGGGGAAGTACAGGCCAACTCTCCAGGAATGTTGTAAAATATTACCGCCGAGATGTTAGGTTGGGTTAGGTTAGGTTATAATACGTTATTGATGTATATAAAGGTTCAACCGAGACGCAGAGGCAAAGTTGCCAGGAGTTTTGTCAAATATTACCGCCGAGAGGTTAGGTTGGGTTAGATTAGGTTACATTACGTTATTGATATATATAAAGGGCCCACGGAGACGTAGATGCCAACTCGCCAGGAATGTTTTCAAATGTTACCGCCGAGTAGTTAGGTTGGGTTGGGTTAGGTTGTATTACGTCATAGACGTATACAGTGTTCCCACCGAGAAGTAGGGGCCGACAATAAAGGAATGTGGTTAAATGCTACCCCGAGAGTTTAGTTTGGGTTAGGTTAGGTTATATTGCTTTATTGATGTATATAAATGTTCCACGGAGACGCAGAGGCTAACTCGACAGGAATGTTGTAAAATCTCACCGCCGAGATGTTAGGTTGGCTTAGGTTAGGTTATAAAACGTTGTTGATGTATATAAAGGTCCCACGGAGATGTAGAGGCCAACTAGACAGGAATGTTGTCATATTTTACCGCCGAGATATTAGGTTGCATTAGGTTAGGTTATATTACGTTACAGATGTATATGAATGTCATACGGAGACGTAGAGGCCAACTCGGCAGGAATGTTGTCAAATATTATCGCCGAGATGTTAGGTCGGGTTAGGTTATGTTGTATAACGTCATAGACGTATACAGTGTTCCCACCGAGAACTAGGGACCTGCAATCAAGGAATTTGTTTAAATGGTACCACGAGATGTTAGTTTGGGTTAGGTTAGGTTGTATTACGTTATTGATGTATATAAAGGTTCCACGGAGCCGCAGAGGCCTACTCGCCAGGAATGTTGTCAAATATTACCGCCGAGAGGTTAGGCTAGGTTCGGTTATGTTATATTACGTTATTGATGTATATGAAGGTCCCACGGAGACGAAGAGGCCAACTCGCCAGGAATGTGGACAAACATTACCGCCGAGATGTTACATTGGCTTAGGTTGGGCTGTGCTTCGTCATAGATGTATACAGTGTTCCCACCGAGAACTAGGGGCCGACAATCAAGGAACTTCCTTAAATGGTACCCCGAGACGTTATGTTGGGTTAGGTTAGGTTGTATTGCGTCATAGACGTATACAGTGTTCCCACCGAGAAGTAGGGGCGGACAATCAAGGAATGTGGTTAAATGGTGGCCCGAGAGGTTAGGTTGGGTTAGGTTAGTTTATACTACGTTACTGATGGATATAATGGTCTCACGGGGAAGTAGAGGCCAACTCTCCAGGAATGTCGTAAAATATTACCGCCGAGAGGTTAGGTTGCGTTAGGTTAGGTTATATTACGTTATTGATGTACATGAAGGACCCACGGAGACGTAGAGGCCAACTCGCCAGGAATGTTGTCAAATATTACCGCCGAGCTGATAGGATGGGTTAGGTTGGGCTGTGCTTTGTTATAGACGAGTACAGTGTTCCCGCCGAGAAGTAGGGGCCGACAGTCAAGGAATGTGGTTAACTGGTACCCCGAGAGGTTAGTTTTGGTTCGGTTAGTTTATATTACGTTACTGATGCATATAATGGTCTCACGGGGAAGTAGAGGCCAACTCTCCAGGAATGTTGTAAAATATTAACGCCGAGAGGTTAGGTTGGGTTAGGTTATGTTATATTACGTTACTGATGTACATGGAGGTCCCACGGAGACGTAGAGGCCAACTCGACAGGAATGTTGTCAAATATTACCGCCGAGTTGTTAGGTTGGCTTAGGTTGGGCTGTGCTTCGTTATAGACGTATACAGTGTTCCCGCCGAGAAGTAGGGGCCGACAGTCAAGGAATGTGGTTAACAGGTACCCCGCAAGGTTAGGTTGGTTTACGTTAGTTTATATTACGTTACTGATGCACATAATTGTCTCACGGGGAAGTAGAGGCCAACTCTCCAGGAATGTTGTAAAATATTACCGCCGAGATGTTAGGTTGGGTTAGGTTAGGTTATAATACGTTATTGATGTATATAAAGGTTCAACCGAGACGCAGAGGCAAAATTGCCAGGAATGTTGTCAAATATTACCGCCGAGAGGTTAGGTTGGGTTAGATTAGGTTACATTACGTTATTGATATATATATAAAGGGCCCACGGAGACGTAGATGCCAACTCGCCAGGAATGTTGTCAAATGTTACCGCCGAGTAGTTAGGTTGGGTTGGGTTAGGTTGTATTATGTCATAGACGTATACAGTGTTCCCACCGAGAAGTAGGGGCCGACAATAAAGGAATGTGGTTAAATGCTACCCCGAGAGATTAGTTTGGGTTAGGTTAGGTTATATTGCTTTATTGATGTATATTAATGTTCCACGGAGACGCAGAGGCTAACTAGCCAGGAATGTTGTAAAATCTTACCGCCGAGATGTTAGGTTGGCTTAGGTTAGGTTATAAAACGTTGTAGATGTATATAAAGGTCCCACGGATACGTAGAGGCCAACTCGCCAGGAATGTTGTCAAATAATAGCGCCGAAAGGTTAGGTTGGGTTAGATTAGGTTATATTACGTTATTGATGTATATGAAGTTCCCACGGAGACGAAGAGGCCAACAAGCCAGGAATGTTGTAACATATTACCGCCGAGATGTTACGTTGGGTTAGGTTAAATTACGTTATTGATCTATATAAAAGTCCCACGGAGACGTAGAGGCCAACTCGACAGGAATGTTTTCAAATATTACCGCCGAGATGATGCTTTGGGTTAGGTTAGGTTATATTACGCTATTGATGTGTATAAAGGTTCCACGGAGACGTAGAGGCCAACTCACCAGGAATGTTGTCAAATATTACCGCCGAGATGATAGGTTGTGTTAGGTTAGGTTACATTACGTTATTTACGTATATAATGGTACGCGGAGAAGTAGAGTCCAACTCGCCAGGAATGTCGTCAAATATTACCGCCGAGAGAGTAGGTTGGGTTAGGTTAGGTTATATTACGTTACTGATGTGTATGAATGCCCCACGGAGACGTAGAGGCCAACTCGCCAGGAATGTTGTCAAATATTAGCGCCGAGATGTTAGGTTGGGTTAGGTAAAGTTGTATAACGTCATAGACGTACACAGTGTTCACACCGAGAAGTAGGGGCCGACAGTCAAGGAATGTGGTTAACTGGTACACCGAGAGGTTAGTTTGGGTCATATTAGGTTATATTACGTTAATGACGTATTTAAAGTTTCCACGGAGACGTAGAGGCCAACACGCCAGGAGTGTTGTCAAATATTACCGCCGAGAGGTTAGGTTGGTTTAGGTTAGGTTATATTACGTTAATGATGTATATGAAGGTTCCACGGAGACGTAGAAGCCAACTCGGCAGGAATGTTGTCAAATATTATCGCCGAGATGTTAGGTCGGGTTAGGTTATGTTGTATAACGTCATAGACGTATACAGTGTTCCCACCGAGAACTAGGGACCTGCAATCAAGGAATTTGTTTAAATGGTACCACGAGATGTTAGTTTGGGTTAGGTTAGGTTGTATTACGTTATTGATGTATATAAAGGTTCCACGGAGCCGCAGAGACCTACTCGCCAGGAATGTTTTCAAATATTACCGCCGAAAGGTTAGGCTAGGTTCGGTTATGTTATATTACGTTATTGATGTATATAAAGGTCCCACGGAGACGAAGACGCCAACTCGCCGGGAATGTAGTCAAACATTACCGCCGAGATGTCACATTGGCTTAGGTTGGGCTGTGCTTCGTCATAGATGTATACAGTGTCCCCACCGAGAACTAGGGGCCGACAACCAAGGAATTCGGTTAAATGGTACCCCGAGACGTTATGTTGGGTTAGGTTAGGTTGTATTGCGACACAGACGTATACAGTGTTCTCACCGAGAAGTAGGGTCCGACAATCAAGGAATGTTATTAAATGGTACCCCGAGAGGTTAGGTTGGGTTAGGTTAGTTTATATTACGTTACTGATGCATATAATGGTCTCACGGGGAAGTAGAGGCCAACTCGCCAGGAATGTTGTCAAATATTACAGACGAGAGGTTAGGTTGGGTTAGGTTAGGTTATATTACGTAATTGATGTATATAAAATTATCACGGACTGGTAGAGTCCAACTCGCCAGGAATGTTGTCAAATATTACCGCCGAGAAGTTAGGCTGGGTTTGGTTAGGTTACATTACGTTATTTATGTTTATAGTGGTCACACGGAGAAGTAGAGGCCAACTCGACAGGAATGTTGTCAAATATTACCGCCGGCTGGTTAGGTTGGGTTAGGTTTAGTTATATTACGTTATTGATGTTCATGAAGGTCCCGCGGAGATGTAAAGGCCAACCCGCCAGGAATGTTGTCAAATATTAGCGCCGCGATGTTAGGTTGTGTGAGTCTAGGCTGTATTACGTCATAGACGTATACAGTGTTCCCACCGAGAAGTAGGGGCGGACAATCAAGGAATGTGGTTAAATGGTAGCCCGAGAGGTTAGGTTGGGTTAGGTTAGTTTATACTACGTTACTGATGGATATAATGGTCTCACGGGGAAGTAGAGGCCAACTCTCCAGGAATGTCGTAAAATATTACCGCCGAGAGGTTAGGTTGGGTTAGGTTATGTTATATTACGTTATTGATGTACATGAAGGTCCCACGGAGACGTAGAGGCCAACTCGCCAGGAATGTTGTCAAATATTACCGCCGAGCTGTTAGGATGGGTTAGGTTGGGCTGTACATCGTCATAGACGTATACAGTGTTGCTACCGAGAACTACGGGCCGACAAACAAGGAATTTGGTTAAATGGTACCCCGAGATGTTAGTTTGGGTTAGGTTAGGTTATATTACGTTATTGATGTATATAAAGGTTCCACCGAGACGTAGAGGCCAACTCGCCAGGAATGCTGTCAAGTATTACCACCGAAATGATAGGTTGTGTTAGGTTAGGTTACATTACTTTATTTATGTATATAATGGTCACACGGAGAAGTAGAGGCCAACCCGCCAGGAATGTTGTCAAATATTACCACCGAGAGATTAGGTTGGGATAGGTTGGGTTATATTACGATGCTGATGTATATGAATGACCCACGGAGACGTAGAGGCCAACTCGCCACGAATGTTGTCAAATATTACCGCCGACAGATTAGGTTGGGTTAGGTTAGGTTATATTACGTTACTGGTGTATATGAATGTCCCACGGAGACGTAGAGGCCAACACGCCAGGAATGTTGTCAAATATTACCGCCGAGATGTTAGGTTGGGTTAGGTTGGGCTGAACTTCATCATAGACGTATACAGTGTTCCCACCGAGAAATAGCGGCCGACAATCAAGGAATTTCGTTGAACGGTACCCCGAGCTGTTAGTTTGGGTTAGGTTAGGTTATATAACGTTAGTGATGTATATAAAGGTTCCACGGAGGCGTAGAGGCCAACTAGCCAGGAATGTTGTCAAATATTACCGCCGAGACGATAGGTTGGGTTAGGTTAGGTTACATTACGGTATTTATGTATTTAGTGGTCACGCGGGGGAGTAGGGGCCAACTCGGAAGGCGTGTTGTCAAATGTAACCGCCGAGAGGTTATGTTGGTTTAGGTTAGGTTGTATTACGACATAGACGTATACAGTATTCCCACAGAGAAGTAGGGGCCGACAATCAAGGAATGTGGTGAAATGTTACCCCGAGAGGTTAGGTTGGGTTATGTTAGGTTATATTACGTTATTGTTGAATATAATGGTCACACGGAGAAGTAGATGCCAACTCGCCAGGAATGTTGACAAATATTACCGCCGAGACGTTATGTTGGGTTAGGTTAGGTTACAATACGTTATTTATGTTTATAATGGTCCCACGGAGACGTAGAGGCCAAATCGCCCGGAATGTTTCCAAATGTTACCGCCGAGAGGTTAGGTTGGGTTAGGTTAGGTTATATTACGTTATTGATCTACATGGAGGTCCCACGGCGAAGTAGAGGCCAACTTGCCAAGAATGTAGTCAAATATTACCGCCGAAATGATAGGTTGGGTTAGGTTAGGTTATATTACGTTATTAATGTATATAATGGTAACACGGTGACGAAGAGGCCAACTCGCCAGGAATGTTGTCAAATATTACCGCCGAGATGTTAGGTTGCGTTAGGTCAGGTTCTGTTACGTCAAAGACGTATACAGTGTTCCCACCGAGAACTAGGGGCCGACAAAAAAAGAATGTGATTAAATGGTACCCCGAGAGGTTAGTTTGGGTTAGGTTAGGTTATATTTCGTTATTGAAGTATATAAATATCCCACTTATACGTAGAGGCCAACTCGCCAGGTATGTTGTCAAACATTACCGCCGAGATGTTAGGATGGGTTAGGCTGGACTGTACTACGCCATAGTCGTATACAGTGTTCCCACTGAGAACTAGGGGCCGACAAACAAGGAATTTGTTTAAATGGTGCCCCGGGAGGTTAGTTTGGGCTAGGTTAGGTTATATTACGTTACTGATGTATATGAAGGTCCCACGGAGACGTAGATGCCAAATCGTCAGGAATGTTGTCAAATATTACCGCCGAGATGATAGGTTGGGTTAGGTCAGGTTATATTACGTTATTGATGGATATAAATGTGCCACCGAGACGTAGAGTCCGACTCGCCAGGAATGATGTAAAATATTACCGTCGGGAGGTTAGGTTGGGTTAGGTTAGGTTACATTACGTTATTTATGTACATAATGGTCACACGGAGATGTAGAGGCTAACTAGCCAGGAATGTTGTGATATATTACCGCCGAGAGGATATGTTGGGTTAGGTTAGGTTACTTTACGTTATTTATGTACATAATGATCACACGGAGAACTAGAGGCCAACTCGCCAGGAATGTTGTCAAATATTACCGCCGGGAGATTAGGTTGGGTTAGGTTAGGTTACATTACGTTATTTATGTATATCATGGTAACACGGAGAAGTAGAGGCCAACTCGCCAGGAATGTTTTCAAATATTACCGCCGAGATGTTGGGTTGCGTTAGGTTAGGTTGTATTACGTCATAGACGTATACAGTGTTCCCACCGAGAAGTAGGGGCTGTCAATTAAGGAATGTGGTTAAATGGTACCCCGAGACGTTAGGTTGGGTTGTATTAGGTTGTATTACGTTACTAATGCATATAATGGTCTCACGGCGAAGTAGAGGCCAACTCGCCAGGAATGTTGTTAAATATTACCGCCGAAATGATAGGTTGGCTTAGGTTGGGTTATATGACGTTACTGACGCATATAATGTTCCCACGGAGAAGCAGAGCACAACTCGGCAGGATTGTTGTCAAATATTACCGCCGAGAAGTTAGTTTGGGTTAGGTTATGTTATATTACGTTATTGATGTACATAAAGTTTCCACGGAGACGTAGAGGCCAACTCGCCAGGAATGTTGTCAAATATTACCACCGAGAGGTTAGGTTGGGTTAGCTTAGGTTACATAACGTTATTTATGTATATAATGGTCACACGGAGAAGTTGAGGCCAACTCGCCCGGAATTTTGTCAAATATTACCGCCGAGAAGTTATGTTGGGTTAGGATAGGTTATATTACGTTACTGACGCATATAATGTTCCCACGGAGAAGCAGAGGACAACTCGGCAGGAGTGATGTCAAATATTACAGCCGAGAGGTTAGGTAGGGTTAGGTTAGGTTATATTACGTTATTTATGTATATAATGGTCACGGAGAAGTAGAGGCTGACTCGCCAGGAATTATGTCAAATATTACCGCCGAGAGGTTAGTTTGGGTTAGGTGAGGTTATATTACGTTATTGATGTATATAAAGATCCCACGGAGACGTAGAAGCCAACTCGCCAGGAATGTTGTCAAATATTACCGCCGAGAAGTTAGCTTGGGTTTGATTAGATTACATTACGTTATTTATGTATATAATGGTCACACGGAGAAGTAGAGGCCAACTCGCCAGGAATGTTGTCAAATATTACCGCCGAGAGGTTAGGTTGCGTTAGGTTAGGTTATATTACGTTATTGATGTACATAAAGGTTCCACGGAGACGTAGAGGCCAACTCGCCAGGAATGTTGTCAAATATTACCACCGAGAGGTTAGGTTGGGTTAGCTTAGGTTACATAACGTTATTTATGTATATAATGGTCACACGGAGAAGTAGAGGCCAACTCGCCCGGAATTTTGTCAAATATTACCGCCGAGAAGTTATGTTGCGTTAGGATAGGTTATATTACGTTACTGACGCATATAATGTTCCCACGGAGAAGCAGAGGACAACTCGGCAGGAGTGATATCAAATATTACAGCCGGGAGGTTAGGTAGGTTTAGGTTAGGTTATATTACGTTATTTATGTATATAATGGTCACGGAGAAGTAGAGGCTGACTCGCCAGGAATTATGTCAAATATTACCGCCGAGAGGTTAGTTTGGGTTAGGTTAGGTTATATTACGTTATTGATGTATATAAAGATCCCACGGAGACGTAGAAGCCAACTCGCCAGGAATGTTGTCAAATATTACCGCCGAGAAGTTAGCTTGGGTTTGATTAGATTACATTACGTTATTTATGTATATAATGGTCACACGGAGAAGTAGAGGCCAACTCGCCAGGAATGTTGTCAAATATTACCGCCGAGAGGTTAGGTTGGGTTAGGTTAGGTTATATTACGTTATTGATGTATATAAAGGTCCCACGGAGACGTAGAATCCAACTCGCAAGGAATGTTGTCAAATATTACCGCCGAGAGGTTAGGTTGGGTTAGCTTAGTTTACATAACGTTATTTAAGTATATAATGGTCACACGGAGAAGTAGAGGCCAACTCGCCCGGAATTTTGTCAAATATTACCGCCGAGAAGTTAGCTTGGGTTTGATTAGATTACATTACGTTATTTATGTATATAATGTTCCCACGGAGAAGCAGAGGACAACTCGATAGGAGTGATGTCAAATATTACCGCCGAGTGGTTAGGTAGGGTTAGGTTAGATTATATTACGTTATTTACGTATATATTGGTCACGGATATGTAGAGGCTAACTCGCCGTGAATTTTGTCAAATATTACCGCCGAGAAGTTATGTTGGGTTAGGATAGGTTATATTACGTTACTGACGCATATAATGTTCCCACGGAGAAGCAGAGGACAACTCGGCAGGAGTGATGTCAAATATTACAGCCGAGAGGTTAGGTAGGGTTAGGTTAGGTTATATTACGTTATTTATGTATATAATGGTCACGGAGAAGTAGAGGCTGACTCGCCAGGAATTATGTCAAATATTACCGCCGAGAGGTTAGGTTGGGTTAGGTTAGGTTACATTACGTTATTTATGTACATAATGGTCACACGGAGATGTAGAGGCTAACTCGCCAGGAATGTTGTGAAATATTACCGCCGAGAGGTTATGTTGGGTTAGGTTAGGTTACTTTACGTTATTTATGTATATAATGATCACACGGAGAACTAGAGGCCAACTCGCCAGGAATGTTGTCAAATATTACCGCCGGGAGGTTAGGTTGGGTTAGGTTAGGTTACATTACGTTATTTATGTATATAATGGTAACACGGAGAAGTAGAGGCCAACTCGCCAGGAATGTTGTGAAATATTACCGCCGAGAGGTTACGTTGGGTTAGGTTAGGTTACTTTACGTTATTTATGTATATAATGATCACACGGAGAACTAGAGGCCAACTCGCCAGGAATGTTGTCAAATATTACCGCCGAGAGGTTAGGTTGGGTTAGGTTAGGTTATATTACGTTATTGATGTACATGAAGGTCCAACGGAGACGTAGAGGCCAACTCGCCAGGAATGTTGTCAAATATTACCACCGAGATGTTAGGTTGGGTTAGGTTAGGTTGTATTACGCCATAGACGTATACAGTGTTCCTACCGAGAAGTACGGGCCGACAATAAAGGAATGTGGTTAAATGGTACCCCGAGAGGATAGTTTGGGTTAGGTTATGTTATATTACGTTATTGATGTACATAAAGGTTCCACGTAGACGAAGAGGCCAACTCGCCAGGAATGTTGTCAAATATTACCACCGAGAGGTTAGGTTGGGTTAGCTTAGGTTACATAACGTTATTTATGTATATAATGGTCACACGGAGAAGTAGAGGCCAACTCGCCCGGAATTTTGTCAAATATTACCGCCGAGAAGTTATGTTGGGTTAGGTTAGGTTTTATTACGTTACTGACGCATATAATGTTCCCACGGAGAAGCAGAGGACAACTCGGCAGGAGTGATGTCAAATATTACAGCCGAGAGGTTAGGTAGGGTTAGATTAGGTTATATTACGTTATTTATGTATATAATGGTCACGGAGAAGTAGAGGCTGACTCGCCAGGAATTATGTCAAATATTACCGCCGATAGGTTAGGTTAGGTTAGGTTATGTTATATTACGTTATTGATGTATATAAGGGTCCCACGGAGACGTAGAGGCCAACTCTCCAGGAATGTTGTCAAATATTACCGCCGAAATGATAGGTTGGCTTAGGTTGGGTTATATGACGTTACTGACGCATATAATGTTCCCACGGAGAAGCAGAGCACAACTCGGCAGGATTGTTGTCAAATATTACCGCCGAGAAGTTAGTTTGGGTTAGGTTATGTTATATTACGTTATTGATGTACATAAAGTTTCCACGGAGACGTAGAGGCCAACTCGCCAGGAATGTTGTCAAATATTACCACCGAGAGGTTAGGTTGGGTTAGCTTAGGTTATATAACGTTATTTATGTATATAATGGTCACACGGAGAAGTAGAGGCCAACTCGCCCGGAATTTTGTCAAATATTACCGCCGAGAAGTTATGTTGGGTTAGGATAGGTTATATTACGTTACTGACGCATATAATGTTCCCACGGAGAAGCAGAGGACAACTCGGCAGGAGTGATGTCAAATATTACAGCCGAGAGGTTAGGTAGGGTTAGGTTAGGTTATATTACGTTATTTATGTATATAATGGTCACGGAGAAGTAGAGGCTGACTCGCCAGGAATTATGTCAAATATTACCGCCGAGAAGTTAGCTTGGGTTTGATTAGATTACATTACGTTATTTATGTATATAATGGTCACACGGAGAAGTAGAGGCCAACTCGCCAGGAATGTTGTCAAATATTACCGCCGAGAGGTTAGGTTGGGTTAGGTTAGGTTATATTACGTTATTGATGTATATAAAGGTCCCACGGAGACGTAGAATCCAACTCGCCAGGAATGTTGTCAAATATTACCGCCGAGAGGTTAGGTTGGGTTAGCTTAGTTTACATAACGTTATTTAAGTATATAATGGTCACACGGAGAAGTAGAGGCCAACTCGCCCGGAATTTTGTCAAATATTACCGCCGAGAAGTTAGCTTGGGTTTGATTAGATTACATTACGTTATTTATGTATATAATGGTCACACGGAGAAGTAGAGGCCAACTCGCCAGGAATGTTGTCAAATATTACCGCCGAGAGGTTAGGTTGGGTTAGGTTATGGTATATTACGTTATTGATGTATATAAACGTTCCACGGAGACGTAGAGGCCAACTAGCCAGGAATGTTGTCAAATATTACCACCGAGAGGTTAGGTTGGGTTAGGTTAGGTTACATTACGTTATTTATGTATATAATTGTCACACGGAGAAGTAGAGGCCAACTCGCCAGGAATGTTGTCAATTATTACCGCCGATAGGTTAGGTTAGGTTAGGTTATGTTATATTACGTTATTGATGTATATAAGGGTCCCACGGAGACGTAGAGGCCAACTCTCCAGGAATGTTGTCAAATATTACCGCCGAAATGATAGGTTGGCTTAGGTTGGGTTATATGACGTTACTGACGCATATAATGTTCCCACGGAGAAGCAGAGCACAACTCGGCAGGATTGTTCTCAAATATTACCGCCGAGAAGTTAGTTTGTTTAGGTTATGTTATATTACGTTATTGATGTACATAAAGTTTCCACGGAGACGTAGAGGCCAACTCGCCAGGAATGTTGTCAAATATTACCACCGAGAGGTTAGGTTGGGTTAGCTTAGGTTATATAACGTTATTTATGTATATAATGGTCACACGGAGAAGTAGAGGCCAACTCGCCCGGAATTTTGTCAAATATTACCGCCGAGAAGTTATGTTGGGTTAGGATAGGTTATATTACGTTACTGACGCATATAATGTTCCCACGGAGAAGCAGAGGACAACTCGGCAGGAGTGATGTCAAATATTACAGCCGAGAGGTTAGGTAGGGTTAGGTTAGGTTATATTACGTTATTTATGTATATAATGGTCACGGAGAAGTAGAGGCTGACTCGCCAGGAATTATGTCAAATATTACCGCCGAGAAGTTAGCTTGGGTTTGATTAGATTACATTACGTTATTTATGTATATAATGGTCACACGGAGAAGTAGAGGCCAACTCGCCAGGAATGTTGTCAAATATTACCGCCGAGAGGTTAGGTTGGGTTAGGTTAGGTTATATTACGTTATTGATGTATATAAAGGTCCCACGGAGACGTAGAATCCAACTCGCCAGGAATGTTGTCAAATATTACCGCCGAGAGGTTAGGTTGGGTTAGCTTAGTTTACATAACGTTATTTAAGTATATAATGGTCACACGGAGAAGTAGAGGCCAACTAGCCCGGAATTTTGTCAAATATTACCGCCGAGAAGTTAGCTTGGGTTTGATTAGATTACATTACGTTATTTATGTATATAATGGTCACACGGAGAAGTAGAGGCCAACTCGCCAGGAATGTTGTCAAATATTACCGCCGAGAGGTTAGCTTGGGTTAGGTTAGGTTATATTACGTTATTGATGTATATAAAGGTCCCACGGAGACGTAGAATCCAACTCGCCAGGAATGTTGTCAAATATTACCGCCGAGAGGTTAGGTTGGGTTAGCTTAGTTTACATAACGTTATTTAAGTATATAATGGTCACACGGAGAAGTAGAGGCCAACTCGCCCGGAATTTTGTCAAATATTACCGCCGAGAAGTTATGTTGGGTTAGGTTAGGTTATATTACGTTACTGACGCATATAATGTTCCCACGGAGAAGCAGAGGACAACTCGGCAGGAGTGATGTCAAATATTACCGCCGAGTGGTTAGGTAGGGTTAGGTTAGATTATATTACGTTATTTACGTATATATTGGTCACGGATATGTAGAGGCTAACTCGCCGTGAATTTTGTCAAATATTACCGCCGAGAAGTTATGTTGGGTTAGGATAGGTTATATTACGTTACTGACGCATATAATGTTCCCACGGAGAAGCAGAGGACAACTCGGCAGGAGTGATGTCAAATATTACAGCCGAGAGGTTAGGTAGGGTTAGGTTAGGTTATATTACGTTATTTATGAATATAATGGTCACGGAGAAGTAGAGGCTGACTCGCCAGGAATTATGTCAAATATTACCGCCGAGAGGTTAGGTTGGGTTAGGTTAGGTTACATTACGTTATTTATGTACATAATGGTCACACGGAGATGTAGAGGCTAACTCGCCAGGAATGTTGTGAAATATTACCGCCGAGAGGTTATGTTGGGTTAGGTTAGGTTACTTTACGTTATTTATGTATATAATGATCACACGGAGAACTAGAGGCCAACTCGCCAGGAATGTTGTCAAATATTACCGCCGGGAGGTTAGGTTGGGTTAGGTTAGGTTACATTACGTTATTTATGTATATAATGGTAACACGGAGAAGTAGAGGCCAACTCGCCAGGAATGTTGTGAAATATTACCGCCGAGAGGTTACGTTGGGTTAGGTTATGTTACTTTACGTTATTTATGTATATAATGATCACACGGAGAACTAGAGGCCAACTCGCCAGGAATGTTGTCAAATATTACCGCCGAGAGGTTAGGTTGGGTTAGGTTAGGTTATATTACGTTATTGATGTACATGAAGGTCCAACGGAGACGTAGAGGCCAACTCGCCAGGAATGTTGTCAAATATTACCACCGTGATGTTAGGTTGGGTTAGGTTAGGTTGTATTACGCCATAGACGTATACAGTGTTCCTACCGAGAAGTACGGGCCGACAATAAAGGAATGTGGTTAAATGGTACCCCGAGAGGATAGTTTGGGTTAGGTTATGTTATATTACGTTATTGATGTACATAAAGGTTCCACGGAGACGTAGAGGCCAACTCGCCAGGAATGTTGTCAAATATTACCACCGAGAGGTTAGGTTGGGTTAGCTTAGGTTACATAACGTTATTTATGTATATAATGGTCACACGGAGAAGTAGAGGCCAACTCGCCCGGAATTTTGTCAAATATTACCGCCGAGAAGTTATGTTGGGTTAGGTTAGGTTTTATTACGTTACTGACGCATATAATGTTCCCACGGAGAAGCAGAGGACAACTCGGCAGGAGTGATGTCAAATATTACAGCCGAGAGGTTAGGTAGGGTTAGATTAGGTTATATTACGTTATTTATGTATATAATGGTCACGGAGAAGTAGAGGCTGACTCGCCAGGAATTATGTCAAATATTACCGCCGAGATGTTAGGTTGGGTTAGGCAAGGTTACATTACGTAATTGATGTATATAAAGATTTCACGGAGACGTAGAGGCCAACTCGCCAGGAATGTTGTCAAATATTACCGCCGAGAGGTTAGGTTGGGTTAGGTTATGGTATATTACGTTATTGATGTATATAAACGTTCCACGGAGACGTAGAGGCCAACTAGCCAGGAATGTTGTCAAATATTACCACCGAGAGGTTAGGTTGGGTTAGGTTATGTTACATTATGTTATTTATGTATATAATTGTCACACGGAGAAGTAGAGGCCAACTCGCCAGGAATGTTGTCAATTATTACCGCCGATAGGTTAGGTTAGGTTAGGTTATGTTATATTACGTTATTGATGTATATAAGGGTCCCACGGAGACGTAGAGGCCAACTCTCCAGGAATGTTGTCAAATATTACCGCCGAAATGATAGGTTGGCTTAGGTTGGGTTATATGACGTTACTGACGCATATAATGTTCCCACGGAGAAGCAGAGCACAACTCGGCAGGATTGTTCTCAAATATTACCGCCGAGAAGTTAGTTTGGGTTAGGTTATGTTATATTACGTTATTGATGTACATAAAGTTTACACGGAGACGTAGAGGCCAACTCGCCAGGAATGTTGTCAAATATTACCACCGAGAGGTTAGGTTGGGTTAGCTTAGGTTATATAACGTTATTTATGTATATAATGGTCACACGGAGAAGTAGAGGCCAACTCGCCCGGAATTTTGTCAAATATTACCGCCGAGAAGTTATGTTGGGTTAGGATAGGTTATATTACGTTACTGACGCATATAATGTTCCCACGGAGAAGCAGAGGACAACTCGGCAGGAGTGATGTCAAATATTACAGCCGAGAGGTTAGGTAGGGTTAGGTTAGGTTATATTACGTTATTTATGTATATAATGGTCACGGAGAAGTAGAGGCTGACTCGCCAGGAATTATGTCAAATATTACCGCCGAGAAGTTAGCTTGGGTTTGATTAGATTACATTACGTTATTTATGTATATAATGGTCACACGGAGAAGTAGAGGCCAACTCGCCAGGAATGTTGTCAAATATTACCGCCGAGAGGTTAGGTTGGGTTAGGTTAGGTTATATTACGTTATTGATGTATATAAAGGTCCCACGGAGACGTAGAATCCAACTCGCCAGGAATGTTGTCAAATATTACCGGCGAGAGGTTAGGTTGGGTTAGCTTAGTTTACATAACGTTATTTAAGTATATAATGGTCACACGGAGAAGTAGAGGCCAACTCGCCCGGAATTTTGTCAAATATTACCGCCGAGAAGTTAGCTTGGGTTTGATTAGATTACATTACGTTATTTATGTATATAATGGTCACACGGAGAAGTAGAGGCCAACTCGCCAGGAATGTTGTCAAATATTACCGCCGAGAGGTTAGCTTGGGTTAGGTTAGGTTATATTACGTTATTGATGTATATAAAGGTCCCACGGAGACGTAGAATCCAACTCGCCAGGAATGTTGTCAAATATTACCGCCGAGAGGTTAGGTTGGGTTAGCTTAGTTTACATAACGTTATTTAAGTATATAATGGTCACACGGAGAAGTAGAGGCCAACTCGCCCGGAATTTTGTCAAATATTACCGCCGAGAAGTTATGTTGGGTTAGGTTAGGTTATATTACGTTACTGACGCATATAATGTTCCCACGGAGAAGCAGAGGACAACTCGGCAGGAGTGATGTCAAATATTACCGCCGAGTGGTTAGGTAGGGTTAGGTTAGATTATATTACGTTATTTACGTATATATTGGTCACGGATATGTAGAGGCTAACTCGCCGTGAATTTTGTCAAATATTACCGCCGAGAAGTTATGTTGGGTTAGGATAGGTTATATTACGTTACTGACGCATATAATGTTCCCACGGAGAAGCAGAGGACAACTCGGCAGGAGTGATGTCAAATATTACACCCGAGAGGTTAGGTAGGGTTAGGTTAGGTTATATTACGTTATTTATGTATATAATGGTCACGGAGAAGTAGAGGCTGACTCGCCAGGAATTATGTCAAATATTACCGCCGAGAGGTTAGGTTGGGTTAGGTTAGGTTACATTACGTTATTTATGTACATAATGGTCACACGGAGATGTAGAGGCTAACTCGCCAGGAATGTTGTGAAATATTACCGCCGAGAGGTTATGTTGGGTTAGGTTAGGTTACTTTACGTTATTTATGTATATAATGATCACACGGAGAACTAGAGGCCAACTCGCCAGGAATGTTGTCAAATATTACCGCCGGGAGGTTAGGTTGGGTTAGGTTAGGTTACATTACGTTATTTATGTATATCATGGTAACACGGAGAAGTAGAGGCCAACTCGCCAGGAATGTTTTCAAATATTACCGCCGAGATGTTGGGTTGCGTTAGGTTAGGTTGTATTACGTCATAGACGTATACAGTGTTCCCACCGAGAAGTAGGGGCTGTCAATTAAGGAATGTGATTAAATGGTACCCCGAGACGTTAGGTTGGGTTGTATTAGGTTGTATTACGTTACTAATGCATATAATGGTCTCACGGCGAAGTAGAGGCCAACTCGCCAGGAATGTTGTTAAATATTACCGCCGAAATGATAGGTTGGCTTAGGTTGGGTTATATGACGTTACTGACGCATATAATGTTCCCACGGAGAAGCAGAGCACAACTCGGCAGGATTGTTGTCAAATATTACCGCCGAGAAGTTAGTTTGGGTTAGGTTATGTTATATTACGTTATTGATGTACATAAAGTTTCCACGGAGACGTAGAGGCCAACTCGCCAGGAATGTTGTCAAATATTACCACCGAGAGGTTAGGTTGGGTTAGCTTAGGTTACATAACGTTATTTATGTATATAATGGTCACACGGAGAAGTAGAGGCCAACTCGCCCGGAATTTTGTCAAATATTACCGCCGAGAAGTTATGTTGCGTTAGGATAGGTTATATTACGTTACTGACGCATATAATGTTCCCACGGAGAAGCAGAGGACAACTCGGCAGGAGTGATATCAAATATTACAGCCGGGAGGTTAGGTAGGTTTAGGTTAGATTATATTACGTTATTTATGTATATAATGGTCACGGAGAAGTAGAGGCTGACTCGCCAGGAATTATGTCAAATATTACCGCCGAGAGGTTAGTTTGGGTTAGGTTAGGTTATATTACGTTATTGATGTATATAAAGATCCCACGGAGACGTAGAAGCCAACTCGCCAGGAATGTTGTCAAATATTACCGCCGAGAAGTTAGCTTGGGTTTGATTAGATTACATTACGTTATTTATGTATATAATGGTCACACGGAGAAGTAGAGGCCAACTCGCCAGGAATGTTGTCAAATATTACCGCCGAGAGGTTAGGTTGGGTTAGGTTAGGTTATATTACGTTATTGATGTATATAAAGGTCCCACGGAGACGTAGAATCCAACTCGCAAGGAATGTTGTCAAATATTACCGCCGAGAGGTTAGGTTGGGTTAGCTTAGTTTACATAACGTTATTTAAGTATATAATGGTCACACGGAGAAGTAGAGGCCAACTCGCCCGGAATTTTGTCAAATATTACCGCCGAGAAGTTAGCTTGGGTTTGATTAGATTACATTACGTTATTTATGTATATAATGTTCCCACGGAGAAGCAGAGGACAACTCGATAGGAGTGATGTCAAATATTACCGCCGAGTGGTTAGGTAGGGTTAGGTTAGATTATATTACGTTATTTACGTATATATTGGTCACGGATATGTAGAGGCTAACTCGCCGTGAATTTTGTCAAATATTACCGCCGAGAAGTTATGTTGGGTTAGGATAGGTTATATTACGTTACTGACGCATATAATGTTCCCACGGAGAAGCAGAGGACAACTCGGCAGGAGTGATGTCAAATATTACAGCCGAGAGGTTAGGTAGGGTTAGGTTAGGTTATATTACGTTATTTATGTATATAATGGTCACGGAGAAGTAGAGGCTGACTCGCCAGGAATTATGTCAAATATTACCGCCGAGAGGTTAGGTTGGGTTAGGTTAGGTTACATTACGTTATTTATGTACATAATGGTCACACGGAGATGTAGAGGCTAACTCGCCAGGAATGTTGTGAAATATTACCGCCGAGAGGTTATGTTGGGTTAGGTTAGGTTACTTTACGTTATTTATGTATATAATGATCACACGGAGAACTAGAGGCCAACTCGCCAGGAATGTTGTCAAATATTACCGCCGGGAGGTTAGGTTGGGTTAGGTTAGGTTACATTACGTTATTTATGTATATAATGGTAACACGGAGAAGTAGAGGCCAACTCGCCAGGAATGTTGTGAAATATTACCGCCGAGAGGTTACGTTGGGTTAGGTTAGGTTACTTTACGTTATTTATGTATATAATGATCACACGGAGAACTAGAGGCCAACTCGCCAGGAATGTTGTCAAATATTACCGCCGAGAGGTTAGGTTGGGTTAGGTTAGGTTATATTACGTTATTGATGTACATGAAGGTCCAACGGAGACGTAGAGGCCAACTCGCCAGGAATGTTGTCAAATATTACCACCGAGATGTTAGGTTGGGTTAGGTTAGGTTGTATTACGCCATAGACGTATACAGTGTTCCTACCGAGAAGTACGGGCCGACAATAAAGGAATGTGGTTAAATGGTACCCCGAGAGGATAGTTTGGGTTAGGTTATGTTATATTACGTTATTGATGTACATAAAGGTTCCACGGAGACGAAGAGGCCAACTCGCCAGGAATGTTGTCAAATATTACCACCGAGAGGTTAGGTTGGGTTAGCTTAGGTTACATAACGTTATTTATGTATATAATGGTCACACGGAGAAGTAGAGGCCAACTCGCCCGGAATTTTGTCAAATATTACCGCCGAGAAGTTATGTTGGGTTAGGTTAGGTTTTATTACGTTACTGACGCATATAATGTTCCCACGGAGAAGCAGAGGACAACTCGGCAGGAGTGATGTCAAATATTACAGCCGAGAGGTTAGGTAGGGTTAGATTAGGTTATATTACGTTATTTATGTATATAATGGTCACGGAGAAGTAGAGGCTGACTCGCCAGGAATTATGTCAAATATTACCGCCGATAGGTTAGGTTAGGTTAGGTTATGTTATATTACGTTATTGATGTATATAAGGGTCCCACGGAGACGTAGAGGCCAACTCTCCAGGAATGTTGTCAAATATTACCGCCGAAATGATAGGTTGGCTTAGGTTGGGTTATATGACGTTACTGACGCATATAATGTTCCCACGGAGAAGCAGAGCACAACTCGGCAGGATTGTTGTCAAATATTACCGCCGAGAAGTTAGTTTGGGTTAGGTTATGTTATATTACGTTATTGATGTACATAAAGTTTCCACGGAGACGTAGAGGCCAACTCGCCAGGAATGTTGTCAAATATTACCACCGAGAGGTTAGGTTGGGTTAGCTTAGGTTATATAACGTTATTTATGTATATAATGGTCACACGGAGAAGTAGAGGCCAACTCGCCCGGAATTTTGTCAAATATTACCGCCGAGAAGTTATGTTGGGTTAGGATAGGTTATATTACGTTACTGACGCATATAATGTTCCCACGGAGAAGCAGAGGACAACTCGGCAGGAGTGATGTCAAATATTACAGCCGAGAGGTTAGGTAGGGTTAGGTTAGGTTATATTACGTTATTTATGTATATAATGGTCACGGAGAAGTAGAGGCTGACTCGCCAGGAATTATGTCAAATATTACCGCCGAGAAGTTAGCTTGGGTTTGATTAGATTACATTACGTTATTTATGTATATAATGGTCACACGGAGAAGTAGAGGCCAACTCGCCAGGAATGTTGTCAAATATTACCGCCGAGAGGTTAGGTTGGGTTAGGTTAGGTTATATTACGTTATTGATGTATATAAAGGTCCCACGGAGACGTAGAATCCAACTCGCCAGGAATGTTGTCAAATATTACCGCCGAGAGGTTAGGTTGGGTTAGCTTAGTTTACATAACGTTATTTAAGTATATAATGGTCACACGGAGAAGTAGAGGCCAACTCGCCCGGAATTTTGTCAAATATTACCGCCGAGAAGTTAGCTTGGGTTTGATTAGATTACATTACGTTATTTATGTATATAATGGTCACACGGAGAAGTAGAGGCCAACTCGCCAGGAATGTTGTCAAATATTACCGCCGAGAGGTTAGGTTGGGTTAGGTTAGGTTATATTACGTTATTGATGTATATAAAGGTCCCACGGAGACGTAGAATCCAACTCGCCAGGAATGTTGTCAAATATTACCGCCGAGAGGTTAGGTTGGGTTAGCTTAGTTTACATAACGTTATTTAAGTATATAATGGTCACACGGAGAAGTAGAGGCCAACTCGCCCGGAATTTTGTCAAATATTACCGCCGAGAAGTTATGTTGGGTTAGGTTAGGTTATATTACGTTACTGACGCATATAATGTTCCCACGGACAAGCAGAGGACAACTCGGCAGGAGTGATGTCAAATATTACCGCCGAGTGGTTAGGTAGGGTTAGGTTAGATTATATTACGTTATTTACGTATATATTGGTCACGGATATGTAGAGGCTAACTCGCCGTGAATTTTGTCAAATATTACCGCCGAGAAGTTATGTTGGGTTAGGATAGGTTATATTACGTTACTGACGCATATAATGTTCCCACGGAGAAGCAGAGGACAACTCGGCAGGAGTGATATCAAATATTACAGCCGGGAGGTTAGGTAGGTTTAGGTTAGGTTATATTACGTTATTTATGTATATAATGGTCACGGAGAAGTAGAGGCTGACTCGCCAGGAATTATGTCAAATATTACCGCCGAGAGGTTAGTTTGGGTTAGGTTAGGTTATATTACGTTATTGATGTATATAAAGATCCCACGGAGACGTAGAAGCCAACTCGCCAGGAATGTTGTCAAATATTACCGCCGAGAAGTTAGCTTGGGTTTGATTAGATTACATTACGTTATTTATGTATATAATGGTCACACGGAGAAGTAGAGGCCAACTCGCCAGGAATGTTGTCAAATATTACCGCCGAGAGGTTAGGTTGGGTTAGGTTAGGTTATATTACGTTATTGATGTATATAAAGGTCCCACGGAGACGTAGAATCCAACTCGCAAGGAATGTTGTCAAATATTACCGCCGAGAGGTTAGGTTGGGTTAGCTTAGTTTACATAACGTTATTTAAGTATATAATGGTCACACGGAGAAGTAGAGGCCAACTCGCCCGGAATTTTGTCAAATATTACCGCCGAGAAGTTAGCTTGGGTTTGATTAGATTACATTACGTTATTTATGTATATAATGTTCCCACGGAGAAGCAGAGGACAACTCGGCAGGAGTGATGTCAAATATTACCGCCGAGTGGTTAGGTAGGGTTAGGTTAGATTATATTACGTTATTTACGTATATATTGGTCACGGATATGTAGAGGCTAACTCGCCGTGAATTTTGTCAAATATTACCGCCGAGAAGTTATGTTGGGTTAGGATAGGTTATATTACGTTACTGACGCATATAATGTTCCCACGGAGAAGCAGAGGACAACTCGGCAGGAGTGATGTCAAATATTACAGCCGAGAGGTTAGGTAGGGTTAGGTTAGGTTATATTACGTTATTTATGTATATAATGGTCACGGAGAAGTAGAGGCTGACTCGCCAGGAATTATGTCAAATATTACCGCCGAGAGGTTAGGTTGGGTTAGGTTAGGTTACATTACGTTATTTATGTACATAATGGTCACACGGAGATGTAGAGGCTAACTCGCCAGGAATGTTGTGAAATATTACCGCCGAGAGGTTATGTTGGGTTAGGTTAGGTTACTTTACGTTATTTATGTATATAATGATCACACGGAGAACTAGAGGCCAACTCGCCAGGAATGTTGTCAAATATTACCGCCGGGAGGTTAGGTTGGGTTAGGTTAGGTTACATTACGTTATTTATGTATATAATGGTAACACGGAGAAGTAGAGGCCAACTCGCCAGGAATGTTGTGAAATATTACCGCCGAGAGGTTACGTTGGGTTAGGTTAGGTTACTTTACGTTATTTATGTATATAATGATCACACGGAGAACTAGAGGCCAACTCGCCAGGAATGTTGTCAAATATTACCGCCGAGAGGTTAGGTTGGGTTAGGTTAGGTTATATTACGTTATTGATGTACATGAAGGTCCAACGGAGACGTAGAGGCCAACTCGCCAGGAATGTTGTCAAATATTACCACCGAGATGTTAGGTTGGGTTAGGTTAGGTTGTATTACGCCATAGACGTATACAGTGTTCCTACCGAGAAGTACGGGCCGACAATAAAGGAATGTGGTTAAATGGTACCCCGAGAGGATAGTTTGGGTTAGGTTATGTTATATTACGTTATTGATGTACATAAAGTTTCCACGGAGACGTAGAGGCCAACTCGCCAGGAATGTTGTCAAATATTACCACCGAGAGGTTAGGTTGGGTTAGCTTAGGTTATATAACGTTATTTATGTATATAATGGTCACACGGAGAAGTAGAGGCCAACTCGCCCGGAATTTTGTCAAATATTACCGCCGAGAAGTTATGTTGGGTTAGGATAGGTTATATTACGTTACTGACGCATATAATGTTCCCACGGAGAAGCAGAGGACAACTCGGCAGGAGTGATGTCAAATATTACAGCCGAGAGGTTAGGTAGGGTTAGGTTAGGTTATATTACGTTATTTATGTATATAATGGTCACGGAGAAGTAGAGGCTGACTCGCCAGGAATTATGTCAAATATTACCGCCGAGAAGTTAGCTTGGGTTTGATTAGATTACATTACGTTATTTATGTATATAATGGTCACACGGAGAAGTAGAGGCCAACTCGCCAGGAATGTTGTCAAATATTACCGCCGAGAGGTTAGGTTGGGTTAGGTTAGGTTATATTACGTTATTGATGTATATAAAGGTCCCACGGAGACGTAGAATCCAACTCGCCAGGAATGTTGTCAAATATTACCGCCGAGAGGTTAGGTTGGGTTAGCTTAGTTTACATAACGTTATTTAAGTATATAATGGTCACACGGAGAAGTAGAGGCCAACTCGCCCGGAATTTTGTCAAATATTACCGCCGAGAAGTTATGTTGGGTTAGGTTAGGTTATATTACGTTACTGACGCATATAATGTTCCCACGGACAAGCAGAGGACAACTCGGCAGGAGTGATGTCAAATATTACCGCCGAGTGGTTAGGTAGGGTTAGGTTAGATTATATTACGTTATTTACGTATATATTGGTCACGGATATGTAGAGGCTAACTCGCCGTGAATTTTGTCAAATATTACCGCCGAGAAGTTATGTTGGGTTAGGATAGGTTATATTACGTTACTGACGCATATAATGTTCCCACGGAGAAGCAGAGGACAACTCGGCAGGAGTGATATCAAATATTACAGCCGGGAGGTTAGGTAGGTTTAGGTTAGGTTATATTACGTTATTTATGTATATAATGGTCACGGAGAAGTAGAGGCTGACTCGCCAGGAATTATGTCAAATATTACCGCCGAGAGGTTAGTTTGGGTTAGGTTAGGTTATATTACGTTATTGATGTATATAAAGATCCCACGGAGACGTAGAAGCCAACTCGCCAGGAATGTTGTCAAATATTACCGCCGAGAAGTTAGCTTGGGTTTGATTAGATTACATTACGTTATTTATGTAAATAATGGTCACACGGAGAAGTAGAGGCCAACTCGCCAGGAATGTTGTCAAATATTACCGCCGAGAGGTTAGGTTGGGTTAGGTTAGGTTATATTACGTTATTGATGTATATAAAGGTCCCACGGAGACGTAGAATCCAACTCGCAAGGAATGTTGTCAAATATTACCGCCGAGAGGTTAGGTTGTGTTAGCTTAGTTTACATAACGTTATTTAAGTATATAATGGTCACACGGAGAAGTAGAGGCCAACTCGCCCGGAATTTTGTCAAATATTACCGCCGAGAAGTTAGCTTGGGTTTGATTAGATTACATTACGTTATTTATGTATATAATGTTCCCACGGAGAAGCAGAGGACAACTCGGCAGGAGTGATGTCAAATATTACCGCCGAGTGGTTAGGTAGGGTTAGGTTAGGTTATATTACGTTATTTATGTATATAATGGTCACGGAGAAGTAGAGGCTGACTCGCCAGGAATTATGTCAAATATTACCGCCGAGAGGTTAGGTTGGGTTAGGTTAGGTTACATTACGTTATTTATGTACATAATGGTCACACGGAGATGTAGAGGCTAACTCGCCAGGAATGTTGTGAAATATTACCGCCGAGAGGTTATGTTGGGTTAGGTTAGGTTACTTTACGTTATTTATGTATATAATGATCACACGGAGAACTAGAGGCCAACTCGCCAGGAATGTTGTCAAATATTACCGCCGGGAGGTTAGGTTGGGTTAGGTTAGGTTACATTACGTTATTTATGTATATAATGGTAACACGGAGAAGTAGAGGCCAACTCGCCAGGAATGTTGTGAAATATTACCGCCGAGAGGTTACGTTGGGTTAGGTTAGGTTACTTTACGTTATTTATGTATATAATGATCACACGGAGAACTAGAGGCCAACTCGCCAGGAATGTTGTCAAATATTACCGCCGAGAGGTTAGGTTGGGTTAGGTTAGGTTATATTACGTTATTTATGTATATAATGGTCACACGGAGAAGTAGAGGCCAACTCGCCCGGAATTTTGTCAAATATTACCGCCGAGAAGTTATGTTGGGTTAGGTTAGGTTTTATTACGTTACTGACGCATATAATGTTCCCACGGAGAAGCAGAGGACAACTCGGCAGGAGTGATGTCAAATATTACAGCCGAGAGGTTAGGTAGGGTTAGATTAGGTTATATTACGTTATTTATGTATATAATGGTCACGGAGAAGTAGAGGCTGACTCGCCAGGAATTATGTCAAATATTACCGCCGAGATGTTAGGTTGGGTTAGGCAAGGTTACATTACGTAATTGATGTATATAAAGATTTCACGGAGACGTAGAGGCCAACTCGCCAGGAATGTTGTCAAATATTACCGCCGAGAGGTTAGGTTGGGTTAGGTTATGGTATATTACGTTATTGATGTATATAAACGTTCCACGGAGACGTAGAGGCCAACTAGCCAGGAATGTTGTCAAATATTACCACCGAGAGGTTAGGTTGGGTTAGGTTAGGTTACATTACGTTATTTATGTATATAATTGTCACACGGAGAAGTAGAGGCCAACTCGCCAGGAATGTTGTCAATTATTACCGCCGATAGGTTAGGTTAGGTTAGGTTATGTTATATTACGTTATTGATGTATATAAGGGTCCCACGGAGACGTAGAGGCCAACTCTCCAGGAATGTTGTCAAATATTACCGCCGAAATGATAGGTTGGCTTAGGTTGGGTTATATGACGTTACTGACGCATATAATGTTCCCACGGAGAAGCAGAGCACAACTCGGCAGGATTGTTCTCAAATATTACCGCCGAGAAGTTAGTTTGGGTTAGGTTATGTTATATTACGTTATTGATGTACATAAAGTTTCCACGGAGACGTAGAGGCCAACTCGCCAGGAATGTTGTCAAATATTACCACCGAGAGGTTAGGTTGGGTTAGCTTAGGTTATATAACGTTATTTATGTATATAATGGTCACACGGAGAAGTAGAGGCCAACTCGCCCGGAATTTTGTCAAATATTACCGCCGAGAAGTTATGTTGGGTTAGGATAGGTTATATTACGTTACTGACGCATATAATGTTCCCACGGAGAAGCAGAGGACAACTCGGCAGGAGTGATGTCAAATATTACAGCCGAGAGGTTAGGTAGGGTTAGGTTAGGTTATATTACGTTATTTATGTATATAATGGTCACGGAGAAGTAGAGGCTGACTCGCCAGGAATTATGTCAAATATTACCGCCGAGAAGTTAGCTTGGGTTTGATTAGATTACATTACGTTATTTATGTATATAATGGTCACACGGAGAAGTAGAGGCCAACTCGCCAGGAATGTTGTCAAATATTACCGCCGAGAGGTTAGGTTGGGTTAGGTTAGGTTATATTACGTTATTGATGTATATAAATGTCCCACGGAGACGTAGAATCCAACTCGCCAGGAATGTTGTCAAATATTACCGCCGAGAGGTTAGGTTGGGTTAGCTTAGTTTACATAACGTTATTTAAGTATATAATGGTCACACGGAGAAGTAGAGGCCAACTCGCCCGGAATTTTGTCAAATATTACCGCCGAGAAGTTAGCTTGGGTTTGATTAGATTACATTACGTTATTTATGTATATAATGGTCACACGGAGAAGTAGAGGCCAACTCGCCAGGAATGTTGTCAAATATTACCGCCGAGAGGTTAGCTTGGGTTAGGTTAGGTTATATTACGTTATTGATGTATATAAAGGTCCCACGGAGACGTAGAATCCAACTCGCCAGGAATGTTGTCAAATATTACCGCCGAGAGGTTAGGTTGGGTTAGCTTAGTTTACATAACGTTATTTAAGTATATAATGGTCACACGGAGAAGTAGAGGCCAACTCGCCCGGAATTTTGTCAAATATTACCGCCGAGAAGTTATGTTGGGTTAGGTTAGGTTATATTACGTTACTGACGCATATAATGTTCCCACGGAGAAGCAGAGGACAACTCGGCAGGAGTGATGTCAAATATTACCGCCGAGTGGTTAGGTAGGGTTAGGTTAGATTATATTACGTTATTTACGTATATATTGGTCACGGATATGTAGAGGCTAACTCGCCGTGAATTTTGTCAAATATTACCGCCGAGAAGTTATGTTGGGTTAGGATAGGTTATATTACGTTACTGACGCATATAATGTTCCCACGGAGAAGCAGAGGACAACTCGGCAGGAGTGATGTCAAATATTACACCCGAGAGGTTAGGTAGGGTTAGGTTAGGTTATATTACGTTATTTATGTATATAATGGTCACGGAGAAGTAGAGGCTGACTCGCCAGGAATTATGTCAAATATTACCGCCGAGAGGTTAGGTTGGGTTAGGTTAGGTTACATTACGTTATTTATGTACATAATGGTCACACGGAGATGTAGAGGCTAACTCGCCAGGAATGTTGTGAAATATTACCGCCGAGAGGTTATGTTGGGTTAGGTTAGGTTACTTTACGTTATTTATGTATATAATGATCACACGGAGAACTAGAGGCCAACTCGCCAGGAATGTTGTCAAATATTACCGCCGGGAGGTTAGGTTGGGTTAGGTTAGGTTACATTACGTTATTTATGTATATAATGGTAACACGGAGAAGTAGAGGCCAACTCGCCAGGAATGTTGTGAAATATTACCGCCGAGAGGTTACGTTGGGTTAGGTTAGGTTACTTTACGTTATTTATGTATATAATGATCACACGGAGAACTAGAGGCCAACTCGCCAGGAATGTTGTCAAATATTACCGCCGAGAGGTTAGGTTGGGTTAGGTTAGGTTATATTACGTTATTGATGTACATGAAGGTCCAACGGAGACGTAGAGGCCAACTCGCCAGGAATGTTGTCAAATATTACCACCGAGATGTTAGGTTGGGTTAGGTTAGGTTGTATTACGCCATAGACGTATACAGTGTTCCTACCGAGAAGTACGGGCCGACAATAAAGGAATGTGGTTAAATGGTACCCCGAGAGGATAGTTTGGGTTAGGTTATGTTATATTACGTTATTGATGTACATAAAGGTTCTACGGAGACGTAGAGGCCAACTCGCCAGGAATGTTGTCAAATATTACCACCGAGAGGTTAGGTTGGGTTAGCTTAGGTTACATAACGTTATTTATGTATATAATGGTCACACGGAGAAGTAGAGGCCAACTCGCCCGGAATTTTGTCAAATATTACCGCCGAGAAGTTATGTTGGGTTAGGTTAGGTTTTATTACGTTACTGACGCATATAATGTTCCCACGGAGAAGCAGAGGACAACTCGGCAGGAGTGATGTCAAATATTACAGCCGAGAGGTTAGGTAGGGTTAGATTAGGTTATATTACGTTATTTATGTATATAATGGTCACGGAGAAGTAGAGGCTGACTCGCCAGGAATTATGTCAAATATTACCGCCGAGATGTTAGGTTGGGTTAGGCAAGGTTACATTACGTAATTGATGTATATAAAGATTTCACGGAGACGTAGAGGCCAACTCGCCAGGAATGTTGTCAAATATTACCGCCGAGAGGTTAGGTTGGGTTAGGTTATGGTATATTACGTTATTGATGTATATAAACGTTCCACGGAGACGTAGAGGCCAACTAGCCAGGAATGTTGTCAAATATTACCACCGAGAGGTTAGGTTGGGTTAGGTTAGGTTACATTACGTTATTTATGTATATAATTGTCACACGGAGAAGTAGAGGCCAACTCGCCAGGAATGTTGTCAATTATTACCGCCGATAGGTTAGGTTAGGTTAGGTTATGTTATATTACGTTATTGATGTATATAAGGGTCCCACGGAGACGTAGAGGCCAACTCTCCAGGAATGTTGTCAAATATTACCGCCGAAATGATAGGTTGGCTTAGGTTGGGTTATATGACGTTACTGACGCATATAATGTTCCCACGGAGAAGCAGAGCACAACTCGGCAGGATTGTTGTCAAATATTACCGCCGAGAAGTTAGTTTGGGTTAGGTTAGGTTATATTACGTTACTGACGCATATAATGTTCCCACGGACAAGCAGAGGACAACTCGGCAGGAGTGATGTCAAATATTACCGCCGAGTGTTTAGGTAGGGTTAGGTTAGATTATATTACGTTATTTACGTATATATTGGTCACGGATATGTAGAGGCTAACTCGCCGTGAATTTTGTCAAATATTACCGCCGAGAGGTTAGGTTGGGTTAGGTTAGGTTACATTACGTTATTTATGTACATAATGGTCACACGGAGATGTAGAGGCTAACTCGCCAGGAATGTTGTGAAATATTACCGCCGAGAGGTTATGTTGGGTTAGGTTAGGTTACTTTACGTTATTTATGTATATAATGATCACACGGAGAACTAGAGGCCAACTCGCCAGGAATGTTGTCAAATATTACCGCCGGGAGGTTAGGTTGGGTTAGGTTAGGTTACATTACGTTATTTATGTATATAATGGTAACACGCAGAAGTAGAGGCCAACTCGCCAGGAATGTTGTGAAATATTACCGCCGAGAGGTTATGTTGGGTTAGGTTAGGTTACTTTACGTTATTTATGTATATAATGATCACACGGAGAACTAGAGGCCAACTCGCCAGGAATGTTGTCAAATATTACCGCCGGGAGGTTAGGTTGGGTTAGGTTAGGTTACATTACGTTATTTATGTATATAATGGTAACACGCAGAAGTAGAGGCCAACTCGCCAGGAATGTTGTCAAATATTACCGCCGAGAGGTTAGGTTGGGTTAGGTTAGGTTACATTACGTGATTTATGTACATACTGGTCACACGGAGATGTAGAGTCTAACTCGCCAGGAATGTTGTGAAATATTACCGCCGAGAGGTTATGTTGGGTTAGGTTAGGTTACTTTACGTTATTTATGTATATAATGATCACACGGAGAACTAGAGGCCAACTCGCCAGGAATGTTGTCAAATATTACCGCCGAGAGGTTAGGTTGGGTTAGGTTAGGTTATATTACGTTATTCATGTACATGAAGGTCCAACGGAGACGTAGAGGCCAACTCGCCAGGAATGTTGTCAAATATTACCACCGAGATGTTAGGTTGGGTTAGGTTAGGTTGTATTACGCCATAGACGTATACAGTGTTCCTACCGAGAAGTACGGGCCGACAATAAAGGAATGTGGTTAAATGGTACCCCGAGAGGATAGTTTGGGTTAGGTTATGTTATATTACGTTATTGATGTACATAAAGGTTCCACGGAGACGTAGAGGCCAACTCGCCAGGAATGTTGTCAAATATTACCGCCGAGAAGTTATGTTGGGTTAGGTTAGGTTTTATTACGTTACTGACGCATATAATGTTCCCACGGACAAGCAGAGGACAACTCGGCAGGAGTGATGTCAAATATTACAGCCGAGAGGTTAGGTAGGGTTAGGTTAGGTTATATTACGTTATTTATGTATATAATGGTCACGGAGAAGTAGAGGCTGACTCGCCAGGAATTATGTCAAATATTACCGCCGAGAGGTTAGTTTGGGTTAGGTTAGGTTATATTACGTTATTGATGTATATAAAGATCCCACGGAGACGTAGAAGCCAACTCGCTAGGAATGTTATCAAATATTACCGCCGAGAAGTTAGCTTGTGTTCGGTTAGATTACATTACGTTATTTATGTATATAATGGTCACACGGAGAAGTAGGGGCCAACTCGCCCGGAATTTTGTCAAATATTACCGCCGAGAGGTTAGGTTGGGTTAGGTTAGGTTATATTACGTTATTGATGTATATAAAGGTCCCACGGAGACGTAGAAGCCAACTCGCCAGGAATGTTGTCAAATATTACCGCCGAGAAATTAGCTTGGGCTTGGTTAGATTACATTACGTTATTTATGTATATAATGGTCACACGGAGAAGTAGAGGCCAACTCGCCAGGAATGTTGTCGAATATTACCGCCGAGATGTTCGGTTGGGTTAGGCTAGGTTACATTACGTTATTGATGTATATAAAGATTCCACGGAGACGTAGAGGCCAACTCGCCAGGAATGTTGTCAAATATTACCGCCGAGAGGTTAGGTTGGGTTAGGTTATGTTATATTACGTTATTGATGTATATAAACGTTCCACGGAGACGTAGATGCCAACTAGCCAGGAATGTTGTCAAATATTACCACCGAGAGGTTAGGTTGGGTTAGGTTAGGTTACATTACGTTATTTATGTATATAATTGTCACACGGAGAAGTAGAGGCCAACTCGCCAGGAATGTTGTCAATTATTACCGCCGATAGGTTAGGTTAGGTTAGGTTATGTTATATTACGTTATTGATGTATATAAGGGTCCCACGGAGACGTAGAGGCCAACTCTCCAGGAATGTTGTCAAATATTACCGCCGAGATGATAGGTTGGGTTAGGTTAGGTTGTATTCCGTCATAGACGTATACAGTGTTCCCACCGAGAAGTAGGGGCTGTCAAGCAAGGAATGTGGTTAAATGGTACCCCGAGACGTTAGGTCGGGTTGGATTAGGTTGTATTACGTTACTGATGCATATAATGGTCTCACGGCGAAGTAGAGGCCAACTCGCCAGGAATGTTGTTAAATATTACCGCCGAAATGATAGGTTGGCTTAGGTTGGGTTATATGACGTTACTGACGCATATAATGTTCCCACGGAGAAGCAGAGCACAACTCGGCAGGATTGTTGTCAAATATTACCGCCGAGAAGTTAGTTTGGGTTAGGTTATGTTATATTACGTTATTGATGTACATAAAGGTTCCACGGAGACGTAGAGGCCAACTCGCCAGGAATGTTGTCAAATATTACCACCGAGAGGTTAGGTTGGGTTAGCTTAGGTTACATAACGTTATTTATGTATATAATGGTCACACGGAGAAGTAGAGGCCAACTCGCCCGGAATTTTGTCAAATATTACCGCCGAGAAGTTATGTTGGGTTAGGTTAGGTTTTATTACGTTACTGACGCATATAATGTTCCCACGGAGAAGCAGAGGACAACTCGGCAGGAGTGATGTCAAATATTACAGCCGAGAGGTTAGGTAGGGTTAGATTAGGTTATATTACGTTATTTATGTATATAATGGTCACGGAGAAGTAGAGGCTGACTCGCCAGGAATTATGTCAAATATTACCGCCGAGATGTTAGGTTGGGTTAGGCAAGGTTACATTACGTAATTGATGTATATAAAGATTTCACGGAGACGTAGAGGCCAACTCGCCAGGAATGTTGTCAAATATTACCGCCGAGAGGTTAGGTTGGGTTAGGTTATGGTATATTACGTTATTGATGTATATAAACGTTCCACGGAGACGTAGAGGCCAACTAGCCAGGAATGTTGTCAAATATTACCACCGAGAGGTTAGGTTGGGTTAGGTTAGGTTACATTACGTTATTTATGTATATAATTGTCACACGGAGAAGTAGAGGCCAACTCGCCAGGAATGTTGTCAATTATTACCGCCGATAGGTTAGGTTAGGTTAGGTTATGTTATATTACGTTATTGATGTATATAAGGGTCCCACGGAGACGTAGAGGCCAACTCTCCAGGAATGTTGTCAAATATTACCGCCGAAATGATAGGTTGGCTTAGGTTGGGTTATATGACGTTACTGACGCATATAATGTTCCCACGGAGAAGCAGAGCACAACTCGGCAGGATTGTTGTCAAATATTACCGCCGAGAAGTTAGTTTGGGTTAGGTTAGGTTATATTACGTTACTGACGCATATAATGTTCCCACGGACAAGCAGAGGACAACTCGGCAGGAGTGATGTCAAATATTACCGCCGAGTGGTTAGGTAGGGTTAGGTTAGATTATATTACGTTATTTACGTATATATTGGTCACGGATATGTAGAGGCTAACTCGCCGTGAATTTTGTCAAATATTACCGCCGAGAGGTTAGGTTGGGTTAGGTTAGGTTACATTACGTTATTTATGTACATAATGGTCACACGGAGATGTAGAGGCTAACTCGCCAGGAATGTTGTGAAATATTACCGCCGAGAGGTTATGTTGGGTTAGGTTAGGTTACTTTACGTTATTTATGTATATAATGATCACACGGAGAACTAGAGGCCAACTCGCCAGGAATGTTGTCAAATATTACCGCCGGGAGGTTAGGTTGGGTTAGGTTAGGTTACATTACGTTATTTATGTATATAATGGTAACACGCAGAAGTAGAGGCCAACTCGCCAGGAATGTTGTGAAATATTACCGCCGAGAGGTTATGTTGGGTTAGGTTAGGTTACTTTACGTTATTTATGTATATAATGATCACACGGAGAACTAGAGGCCAACTCGCCAGGAATGTTGTCAAATATTACCGCCGGGAGGTTAGGTTGGGTTAGGTTAGGTTACATTACGTTATTTATGTATATAATGGTAACACGCAGAAGTAGAGGCCAACTCGCCAGGAATGTTGTCAAATATTACCGCCGAGAGGTTAGGTTGGGTTAGGTTAGGTTACATTACGTGATTTATGTACATACTGGTCACACGGAGATGTAGAGTCTAACTCGCCAGGAATGTTGTGAAATATTACCGCCGAGAGGTTATGTTGGGTTAGGTTAGGTTACTTTACGTTATTTATGTATATAATGATCACACGGAGAACTAGAGGCCAACTCGCCAGGAATGTTGTCAAATATTACCGCCGAGAGGTTAGGTTGGGTTAGGTTAGGTTATATTACGTTATTCATGTACATGAAGGTCCAACGGAGACGTAGAGGCCAACTCGCCAGGAATGTTGTCAAATATTACCACCGAGATGTTAGGTTGGGTTAGGTTAGGTTGTATTACGCCATAGACGTATACAGTGTTCCTACCGAGAAGTACGGGCCGACAATAAAGGAATGTGGTTAAATGGTACCCCGAGAGGATAGTTTGGGTTAGGTTATGTTATATTACGTTATTGATGTACATAAAGGTTCCACGGAGACGTAGAGGCCAACTCGCCAGGAATGTTGTCAAATATTACCGCCGAGAAGTTATGTTGGGTTAGGTTAGGTTTTATTACGTTACTGACGCATATAATGTTCCCACGGACAAGCAGAGGACAACTCGGCAGGAGTGATGTCAAATATTACAGCCGAGAGGTTAGGTAGGGTTAGGATAGGTTATATTACGTTATTTATGTATATAATGGTCACGGAGAAGTAGAGGCTGACTCGCCAGGAATTATGTCAAATATTACCGCCGAGAGGTTAGTTTGGGTTAGGTTAGGTTATATTACGTTATTGATGTATATAAAGATCCCACGGAGACGTAGAAGCCAACTCGCTAGGAATGTTATCAAATATTACCGCCGAGAAGTTAGCTTGTGTTCGGTTAGATTACATTACGTTATTTATGTATATAATGGTCACACGGAGAAGTAGGGGCCAACTCGCCCGGAATTTTGTCAAATATTACCGCCGAGAGGTTAGGTTGGGTTAGGTTAGGTTATATTACGTTATTGATGTATATAAAGGTCCCACGGAGACGTAGAAGCCAACTCGCCAGGAATGTTGTCAAATATTACCGCCGAGAAATTAGCTTGGGCTTGGTTAGATTACATTACGTTATTTATGTATATAATGGTCACACGGAGAAGTAGAGGCCAACTCGCCAGGAATGTTGTCGAATATTACCGCCGAGATGTTCGGTTGGGTTAGGCTAGGTTACATTACGTTATTGATGTATATAAAGATTCCACGGAGACGTAGAGGCCAACTCGCCAGGAATGTTGTCAAATATTACCGCCGAGAGGTTAGGTTGGGTTAGGTTATGTTATATTACGTTATTGATGTATATAAACGTTCCACGGAGACGTAGATGCCAACTAGCCAGGAATGTTGTCAAATATTACCACCGAGAGGTTAGGTTGGGTTAGGTTAGGTTACATTACGTTATTTATGTATATAATTGTCACACGGAGAAGTAGAGGCCAACTCGCCAGGAATGTTGTCAATTATTACCGCCGATAGGTTAGGTTAGGTTAGGTTATGTTATATTACGTTATTGATGTATATAAGGGTCCCACGGAGACGTAGAGGCCAACTCTCCAGGAATGTTGTCAAATATTACCGCCGAGATGATAGGTTGGGTTAGGTTAGGTTGTATTCCGTCATAGACGTATACAGTGTTCCCACCGAGAAGTAGGGGCTGTCAAGCAAGGAATGTGGTTAAATGGTACCCCGAGACGTTAGGTCGGGTTGGATTAGGTTGTATTACGTTACTGATGCATATAATGGTCTCACGGCGAAGTAGAGGCCAACTCGCCAGGAATGTTGTTAAATATTACCGCCGAAATGATAGGTTGGCTTAGGTTGGGTTATATGACGTTACTGACGCATATAATGTTCCCACGGAGAAGCAGAGCACAACTCGGCAGGATTGTTGTCAAATATTACCGCCGAGAAGTTAGTTTGGGTTAGGTTATGTTATATTACGTTATTGATGTACATAAAGGTTCCACGGAGACGTAGAGGCCAACTCGCCAGGAATGTTGTCAAATATTACCACCGAGAGGTTAGGTTGGGTTAGCTTAGGTTACATAACGTTATTTATGTATATAATGGTCACACGGAGAAGTAGAGGCCAACTCGCCCGGAATTTTGTCAAATATTACCGCCGAGAAGTTATGTTGGGTTAGGATAGGTTATATTACGTTACTGACGCATATAATGTTCCCACGGAGAAGCAGAGGACAACTCGGCAGGAGTGATGTCAAATATTACAGCCGAGAGGTTAGCTAGGGTTAGGTTAGGTTATATTACGTTATTTATGTATATAATGGTCACACGGAGAAGTAGAGGCCAACTCGCCAGGAATGTTGTCAAATATTACCGCCGAGAGGTTAGGTTGCGTTAGGTTAGGTTATATTACGTTATTGATGTACATGAAGGTCCAACGGAGACGTAGAGGCCAACTCGCCAGGAATGTTGTCAAATATTACCACCGAGATGTTAGGTTGGGTTAGGTTAGGTTGTATTACGCCATAGACGTATACAGTGTTCCTACCGAGAAGTACGGGCCGACAATAAAGGAATGTGGTTAAATGGTACCCCGAGAGGATAGTTTGGGTTAGGTTATGTTATATTACGTTATTGATGTACATAAAGGTTCCACGGAGACGTAGAGGCCAACTCGCCAGGAATGTTGTCAAATATTACCACCGAGAGGTTAGGTTGGGTTAGCTTAGGTTACATAACGTTATTTATGTATATAATGGTCACACGGAGAAGTAGAGGCCAACTCGCCCGGAATTTTGTCAAATATTACCGCCGAGAAGTTATGTTGGGTTAGGATAGGTTATATTACGTTACTGTCGCATATAATGTTCCCACGGAGAAGCAGAGGACAACTCGGCAGGAGTGATGTCAAATATTACAGCCGAGAGGTTAGGTAGGGTTAGGTTAGGTTATATTACGTTATTTATGTATATAATGGTCACGGAGAAGTAGAGGCTGACTCGCCAGGAATTATGTCAAATATTACCGCCGAGAGGTTAGTTTGGGTTAGGTTAGGTTATATTACGTTATTGATGTATATAAAGATCCCACGGAGACGTAGAAGCCAACTCGCCAGGAATGTTGTCAAATATTACCGCCGAGAAGTTAGCTTGGGTTTGATTAGATTACATTACGTTATTTATGTATATAATGGTCACACGGAGAAGTAGAGGCCAACTCGCCAGGAATGTTGTCAAATATTACCGCCGAGAGGTTAGGTTGCGTTAGGTTAGGTTATATTACGTTATTGATGTACATAAAGGTTCCACGGAGACGTAGAGGCCAACTCGCCAGGAATGTTGTCAAATATTACCGCCGAGAGGTTAGGTTGGGTTAGCTTAGTTTACATAACGTTATTTAAGTATATAATGGTCACACGGAGAAGTAGAGGCCAACTCGCCCGGAATTTTGTCAAATATTACCGCCGAGAAGTTATGTTGGGTTAGGTTAGGTTATATTACGTTACTGACGCATATAATGTTCCCACGGACAAGCAGAGGACAACTCGGCAGGAGTGATGTCAAATATTACCGCCGAGTGGTTAGGTAGGGTTAGGTTAGATTATATTACGTTATTTACGTATATATTGGTCACGGATATGTAGAGGCTAACTCGCCGTGAATTTTGTCAAATATTACCGCCGAGAAGTTATGTTGGGTTAGGATAGGTTATATTACGTTACTGACGCATATAATGTTCCCACGGAGAAGCAAAGGACAACTCGGCAGGAGTGATGTCAAATATTACAGCCGAGAGGTTAGGTAGGGTTAGGTTAGGTTATATTACGTTATTTATGTATATAATGGTCACGGAGAAGTAGAGGCTGACTCGCCAGGAATTATGTCAAATATTACCGCCGAGAGGTTAGGTTGGGTTAGGTTAGGTTACATTACGTTATTTATGTACATAATGGTCACACGGAGATGTAGAGGCTAACTCGCCAGGAATGTTGTGAAATATTACCGCCGAGAGGTTATGTTGGGTTAGGTTAGGTTACTTTACGTTATTTATGTATATAATGATCACACGGAGAACTAGAGGCCAACTCGCCAGGAATGTTGTCAAATATTACCGCCGAGATGTTAGGTTGGGTTAGCTTAGGTTACATAACGTTATTTATGTATATAATGGTCACACGGAGAAGTAGAGGCCAACTCGCCCGGAATTTTGTCAAATATTACCGCCGAGAAGTTATGTTGGGTTAGGTTAGGTTTTATTACGTTACTGACGCATATAATGTTCCCACGGAGAAGCAGAGGACAACTCGGCAGGAGTGATGTCAAATATTACAGCCGAGAGGTTAGGTAGGGTTAGATTAGGTTATATTACGATATTTATGTATATAATGGTCACGGAGAAGTAGAGGCTGACGCGCCAGGAATTATGTCAAATATTACCGCCGAGATGTTAGGTTGGGTTAGGCAAGGTTACATTACGTAATTGATGTATATAAAGATTTCACGGAGACGTAGAGGCCAACTCGCCAGGAATGTTGTCAAATATTACCGCCGAGAGGTTAGGTTGGGTTAGGTTATGGTATATTACGTTATTGATGTATATAAACGTTCCACGGAGACGTAGAGGCCAACTAGCCAGGAATGTTGTCAAATATTACCACCGAGAGGTTAGGTTACATTACGTTATTTATGTATATAATTGTCACACGGAGAAGTAGAGGCCAACTCGCCAGGAATGTTGTCAATTATTACCGCCGATAGGTTAGGTTAGGTTAGGTTATGTTATATTACGTTATTGATGTATATAAGGGTCCCACGGAGACGTAGAGGCCAACTCTCCAGGAATGTTGTCAAATATTACCGCCGAAATGATAGGTTGGCTTAGGTTGGGTTATATGACGTTACTGACGCATATAATGTTCCCACGGAGAAGCAGAGCACAACTCGGCAGGATTGTTGTCAAATATTACCGCCGAGAAGTTAGTTTGGGTTAGGTTAGGTTATATTACGTTACTGACGCATATAATGTTCCCACGGACAAGCAGAGGACAACTCGGCAGGAGTGATGTCAAATATTACCGCCGAGTGGTTAGGTAGGGTTAGGTTAGATTATATTACGTTATTTACGTATATATTGGTCACGGATATGTAGAGGCTAACTCGCCGTGAATTTTGTCAAATATTACCGCCGAGAGGTTAGGTTGGGTTAGGTTAGGTTACATTACGTTATTTATGTACATAATGGTCACACGGAGATGTAGAGGCTAACTCGCCAGGAATGTTGTGAAATATTACCGCCGAGAGGTTATGTTGGGTTAGGTTAGGTTACTTTACGTTATTTATGTATATAATGATCACACGGAGAACTAGAGGCCAACTCGCCAGGAATGTTGTCAAATATTACCGCCGGGAGGTTAGGTTGGGTTAGGTTAGGTTACATTACGTTATTTATGTATATAATGGTAACACGCAGAAGTAGAGGCCAACTCGCCAGGAATGTTGTGAAATATTACCGCCGAGAGGTTATGTTGGGTTAGGTTAGGTTACTTTACGTTATTTATGTATATAATGATCACACGGAGAACTAGAGGCCAACTCGCCAGGAATGTTGTCAAATATTACCGCCGGGAGGTTAGGTTGGGTTAGGTTAGGTTACATTACGTTATTTATGTATATAATGGTAACACGCAGAAGTAGAGGCCAACTCGCCAGGAATGTTGTCAAATATTACCGCCGAGAGGTTAGGTTGGGTTAGGTTAGGTTACATTACGTGATTTATGTACATACTGGTCACACGGAGATGTAGAGTCTAACTCGCCAGGAATGTTGTGAAATATTACCGCCGAGAGGTTATGTTGGGTTAGGTTAGGTTACTTTACGTTATTTATGTATATAATGATCACACGGAGAACTAGAGGCCAACTCGCCAGGAATGTTGTCAAATATTACCGCCGAGAGGTTAGGTTGGGTTAGGTTAGGTTATATTACGTTATTCATGTACATGAAGGTCCAACGGAGACGTAGAGGCCAACTCGCCAGGAATGTTGTCAAATATTACCACCGAGATGTTAGGTTGGGTTAGGTTAGGTTGTATTACGCCATAGACGTATACAGTGTTCCTACCGAGAAGTACGGGCCGACAATAAAGGAATGTGGTTAAATGGTACCCCGAGAGGATAGTTTGGGTTAGGTTATGTTATATTACGTTATTGATGTACATAAAGGTTCCACGGAGACGTAGAGGCCAACTCGCCAGGAATGTTGTCAAATATTACCGCCGAGAAGTTATGTTGGGTTAGGTTAGGTTTTATTACGTTACTGACGCATATAATGTTCCCACGGACAAGCAGAGGACAACTCGGCAGGAGTGATGTCAAATATTACAGCCGAGAGGTTAGGTAGGGTTAGGTTAGGTTATATTACGTTATTTATGTATATAATGGTCACGGAGAAGTAGAGGCTGACTCGCCAGGAATTATGTCAAATATTACCGCCGAGAGGTTAGTTTGGGTTAGGTTAGGTTATATTACGTTATTGATGTATATAAAGATCCCACGGAGACGTAGAAGCCAACTCGCTAGGAATGTTATCAAATATTACCGCCGAGAAGTTAGCTTGTGTTCGGTTAGATTACATTACGTTATTTATGTATATAATGGTCACACGGAGAAGTAGGGGCCAACTCGCCCGGAATTTTGTCAAATATTACCGCCGAGAGGTTAGGTTGGGTTAGGTTAGGTTATATTACGTTATTGATGTATATAAAGGTCCCACGGAGACGTAGAAGCCAACTCGCCAGGAATGTTGTCAAATATTACCGCCGAGAAATTAGCTTGGGCTTGGTTAGATTACATTACGTTATTTATGTATATAATGGTCACACGGAGAAGTAGAGGCCAACTCGCCAGGAATGTTGTCGAATATTACCGCCGAGATGTTCGGTTGGGTTAGGCTAGGTTACATTACGTTATTGATGTATATAAAGATTCCACGGAGACGTAGAGGCCAACTCGCCAGGAATGTTGTCAAATATTACCGCCGAGAGGTTAGGTTGGGTTAGGTTATGTTATATTACGTTATTGATGTATATAAACGTTCCACGGAGACGTAGATGCCAACTAGCCAGGAATGTTGTCAAATATTACCACCGAGAGGTTAGGTTGGGTTAGGTTAGGTTACATTACGTTATTTATGTATATAATTGTCACACGGAGAAGTAGAGGCCAACTCGCCAGGAATGTTGTCAATTATTACCGCCGATAGGTTAGGTTAGGTTAGGTTATGTTATATTACGTTATTGATGTATATAAGGGTCCCACGGAGACGTAGAGGCCAACTCTCCAGGAATGTTGTCAAATATTACCGCCGAGATGATAGGTTGGGTTAGGTTAGGTTGTATTCCGTCATAGACGTATACAGTGTTCCCACCGAGAAGTAGGGGCTGTCAAGCAAGGAATGTGGTTAAATGGTACCCCGAGACGTTAGGTCGGGTTGGATTAGGTTGTATTACGTTACTGATGCATATAATGGTCTCACGGCGAAGTAGAGGCCAACTCGCCAGGAATGTTGTTAAATATTACCGCCGAAATGATAGGTTGGCTTAGGTTGGGTTATATGACGTTACTGACGCATATAATGTTCCCACGGAGAAGCAGAGCACAACTCGGCAGGATTGTTGTCAAATATTACCGCCGAGAAGTTAGTTTGGGTTAGGTTATGTTATATTACGTTATTGATGTACATAAAGGTTCCACGGAGACGTAGAGGCCAACTCGCCAGGAATGTTGTCAAATATTACCACCGAGAGGTTAGGTTGGGTTAGCTTAGGTTACATAACGTTATTTATGTATATAATGGTCACACGGAGAAGTAGAGGCCAACTCGCCCGGAATTTTGTCAAATATTACCGCCGAGAAGTTATGTTGGGTTAGGATAGGTTATATTACGTTACTGACGCATATAATGTTCCCACGGAGAAGCAGAGGACAACTCGGCAGGAGTGATGTCAAATATTACAGCCGAGAGGTTAGCTAGGGTTAGGTTAGGTTATATTACGTTATTTATGTATATAATGGTCACACGGAGAAGTAGAGGCCAACTCGCCAGGAATGTTGTCAAATATTACCGCCGAGAGGTTAGGTTGCGTTAGGTTAGGTTATATTACGTTATTGATGTACATGAAGGTCCAACGGAGACGTAGAGGCCAACTCGCCAGGAATGTTGTCAAATATTACCACCGAGATGTTAGGTTGGGTTAGGTTAGGTTGTATTACGCCATAGACGTATACAGTGTTCCTACCGAGAAGTACGGGCCGACAATAAAGGAATGTGGTTAAATGGTACCCCGAGAGGATAGTTTGGGTTAGGTTATGTTATATTACGTTATTGATGTACATAAAGGTTCCACGGAGACGTAGAGGCCAACTCGCCAGGAATGTTGTCAAATATTACCACCGAGAGGTTAGGTTGGGTTAGCTTAGGTTACATAACGTTATTTATGTATATAATGGTCACACGGAGAAGTAGAGGCCAACTCGCCCGGAATTTTGTCAAATATTACCGCCGAGAAGTTATGTTGGGTTAGGATAGGTTATATTACGTTACTGTCGCATATAATGTTCCCACGGAGAAGCAGAGGACAACTCGGCAGGAGTGATGTCAAATATTACAGCCGAGAGGTTAGGTAGGGTTAGGTTAGGTTATATTACGTTATTTATGTATATAATGGTCACGGAGAAGTAGAGGCTGACTCGCCAGGAATTATGTCAAATATTACCGCCGAGAGGTTAGTTTGGGTTAGGTTAGGTTATATTACGTTATTGATGTATATAAAGATCCCACGGAGACGTAGAAGCCAACTCGCCAGGAATGTTGTCAAATATTACCGCCGAGAAGTTAGCTTGGGTTTGATTAGATTACATTACGTTATTTATGTATATAATGGTCACACGGAGAAGTAGAGGCCAACTCGCCAGGAATGTTGTCAAATATTACCGCCGAGAGGTTAGGTTGCGTTAGGTTAGGTTATATTACGTTATTGATGTACATAAAGGTTCCACGGAGACGTAGAGGCCAACTCGCCAGGAATGTTGTCAAATATTACCGCCGAGAGGTTAGGTTGGGTTAGCTTAGTTTACATAACGTTATTTAAGTATATAATGGTCACACGGAGAAGTAGAGGCCAACTCGCCCGGAATTTTGTCAAATATTACCGCCGAGAAGTTATGTTGGGTTAGGTTAGGTTATATTACGTTACTGACGCATATAATGTTCCCACGGACAAGCAGAGGACAACTCGGCAGGAGTGATGTCAAATATTACCGCCGAGTGGTTAGGTAGGGTTAGGTTAGATTATATTACGTTATTTACGTATATATTGGTCACGGATATGTAGAGGCTAACTCGCCGTGAATTTTGTCAAATATTACCGCCGAGAAGTTATGTTGGGTTAGGATAGGTTATATTACGTTACTGACGCATATAATGTTCCCACGGAGAAGCAAAGGACAACTCGGCAGGAGTGATGTCAAATATTACAGCCGAGAGGTTAGGTAGGGTTAGGTTAGGTTATATTACGTTATTTATGTATATAATGGTCACGGAGAAGTAGAGGCTGACTCGCCAGGAATTATGTCAAATATTACCGCCGAGAGGTTAGGTTGGGTTAGGTTAGGTTACATTACGTTATTTATGTACATAATGGTCACACGGAGATGTAGAGGCTAACTCGCCAGGAATGTTGTGAAATATTACCGCCGAGAGGTTATGTTGGGTTAGGTTAGGTTACTTTACGTTATTTATGTATATAATGATCACACGGAGAACTAGAGGCCAACTCGCCAGGAATGTTGTCAAATATTACCGCCGAGATGTTAGGTTGGGTTAGCTTAGGTTACATAACGTTATTTATGTATATAATGGTCACACGGAGAAGTAGAGGCCAACTCGCCCGGAATTTTGTCAAATATTACCGCCGAGAAGTTATGTTGGGTTAGGTTAGGTTTTATTACGTTACTGACGCATATAATGTTCCCACGGAGAAGCAGAGGACAACTCGGCAGGAGTGATGTCAAATATTACAGCCGAGAGGTTAGGTAGGGTTAGGTTAGGTTATATTACGATATTTATGTATATAATGGTCACGGAGAAGTAGAGGCTGACTCGCCAGGAATTATGTCAAATGTTACCGCCGAGAGGTTAGTTTGGGTTAGGTTAGGTTATATTACGTTATTGATGTACATAAAGGTTCCACGGAGACGTAGAGGCCAACTCGCCAGGAATGTTGTCAAATATTACCGCCGAGAGGTTAGGTTGGGTTAGCTTAGTTTACATAACGTTATTTAAGTATATAATGGTCACACGGAGAAGTAGAGGCCAACTCGCCCGGAATTTTGTCAAATATTACCGCCGAGAAGTTATGTTGGGTTAGGTTAGGTTATATTACGTTACTGACGCATATAATGTTCCCACGGACAAGCAGAGGACAACTCGGCAGGAGTGATGTCAAATATTACCGCCGAGTGGTTAGGTAGGGTTAGGTTAGATTATATTACGTTATTTACGTATATATTGGTCACGGATATGTAGAGGCTAACTCGCCGTGAATTTTGTCAAATATTACCGCCGAGAAGTTATGTTGGGTTAGGATAGGTTATATTACGTTACTGACGCATATAATGTTCCCACGGAGAAGCAAAGGACAACTCGGCAGGAGTGATGTCAAATATTACAGCCGAGAGGTTAGGTAGGGTTAGGTTAGGTTATATTACGTTATTTATGTATATAATGGTCACGGAGAAGTAGAGGCTGACTCGCCAGGAATTATGTCAAATATTACCGCCGAGAGGTTAGGTTGGGTTAGGTTAGGTTACATTACGTTATTTATGTACATAATGGTCACACGGAGATGTAGAGGCTAACTCGCCAGGAATGTTGTGAAATATTACCGCCGAGAGGTTATGTTGGGTTAGGTTAGGTTACTTTACGTTATTTATGTATATAATGATCACACGGAGAACTAGAGGCCAACTCGCCAGGAATGTTGTCAAATATTACCGCCGAGATGTTAGGTTGGGTTAGCTTAGGTTACATAACGTTATTTATCTATATAATGGTCACACGGAGAAGTAGAGGCCAACTCGCCCGGAATTTTGTCAAATATTACCGCCGAGAAGTTATGTTGGGTTAGGTTAGGTTTTATTACGTTACTGACGCATATAATGTTCCCACGGAGAAGCAGAGGACAACTCGGCAGGAGTGATGTCAAATATTACAGCCGAGAGGTTAGGTAGGGTTAGGTTAGGTTATATTACGATATTTATGTATATAATGGTCACGGAGAAGTAGAGGCTGACTCGCCAGGAATTATGTCAAATGTTACCGCCGAGAGGTTAGTTTGGGTTAGGTTAGGTTATATTACGTTATTGATGTATATAAAGATCCCACGGAGACGTAGAAGCCAACTCGCTAGGAATGTTATCAAATATTACCGCCGAGAAGTTAGCTTGTGTTCGGTTAGATTACATTACGTTATTTATGTATATAATGGTCACACGGAGAAGTAGAGGCCAACTCGCCCGGAATTTTGTCAAATATTACCGCCGAGAGGTTAGGTTGGGTTAGGTTAGGTTATATTACGTTATTGATGTATATAAAGGTCCCACGGAGACGTAGAAGCCAACTCGCCAGGAATGTTGTCAAATATTACCGCCGAGAGGTTAGGTTGGGTTAGGTTATGTTATATTACGTTATTGCTGTATATAAACGTTCCACGGAGACGTAGAGGCCAACTAGCCAGGAATGTTGTCAAATATTACCACCGAGAGCTTAGGTTGGGTTAGGTTAGGTTACATTACGTTATTTATGTATATAATTGTCACACGGAG